>CM077296.1:7920000-8057500 GCA_039654925.1 Anguilla pacifica
TAACCTGCCTGTGCTCATTATTATTGGTCATGTGACAGTGGTGTCAGAGATGTTACCTGCCTGTGCTCATTGTTATTGGTCATGTGACAGGGGTGTCAGAGATGTAATCTGCCTGTGCTCATTGTTATTGGTCATGTGACGGGGTGTCAGATGTAACCTGCCTGTGCTCATTGTTATTGGCCATGTGACAGGGGTGTCAGATGTAATCTGCCTGTGCTCATTGTTATTGGTCATGTGACAGGGGTGTCAGAGATGTAACCTGCCTGTGCTCATTGTTATTGGTCATGTGACAGGGGTGTCAGATGTAACCTGCCTGTGCTCATTGTTATTGGTCATGTGACAGGGGTGTCAGATGTAACCTGCCTGTGCTCATTGTTATTGGTCATGTGACAAGGGTGTCAGATGTAACCTGCCTGTGCTCATTGTTATTGGTCATGTGACAGGGATGTCAGAGATGTAACCTGCCTGTGCTCATTGTCATTGGTCATGTGACAGGGGTGTCAGAGATGTAACCTGCCTGTGCTCATTGTTATTGGTCATGTGGCAGGGGTGTCAGATGTAACCTGCCTGTGCTCATTGTTGTTCCCCACAGAGAGACGCAGGCGGGAGGCGATAGCAGCTGCAGCATGTTTGACTGAGGCCCTGGTGGACCACCTTAACGTTGGGTAAGGCTGTGCGACTCTGCGGAGACTAGGGATGTGAACAATTTATCAGTTTGTTGATGGTCAGTCAAGAACACGCATGTTAAACGTTAAATTAAATAATACATGTTTCTCATGCCTCTGCGACGGCACAGCCGTGGCCGGAGGAGTTATGTTTTCGGGTTGTCCGTCCGTCCGTCCGTCCCGATTCTCGTGAATGCAATATCTCAGGAACGCCTTGAGGGACTTTCTTCAAATTTGGCACACACGTCCATTTGGACTCAAGGATGAACTGATTCGATTTTGGTGGTCAAAGATCAAGGTCACTGTGACCTCACAAAACACGTTTTAGCCTTGGCGGAGGCATTTAGGCTACTGCACTAAATGGGTGATAGAGGGGGCTTGTTGTCATTCACTTTAACGTTACTTACCGTCAGTTGAAATGAAAAGATGGCCAGCTTGCAAAAGGGCATCGTGCGGAAAGATTTCGAGAAGCTGTATGACGAACACTGTTCAGTGCAAAATATTCACTGCCAAATTCGCGTACCACACATCAACATCTATGATGTTAACCCACCTAAGATAAACCCAACATTCAAGTCAAGGAATCACAGGAAACAAGCACCCAGCTTCATAGTAATGCCTCATCAGCGTAAAACCAGCAGAAACCATGACAGATTTCATTTCTTCATTGCCATGGTCGATGGATTTCAGGACGTACTGGCATTTGAGGCAAAATATACTCCTGTGAGATGCACTGTTGCTCAAAAAACCATCACAGCTCGATGTAGTGAAACAGCCGCCACTCTCTGTACCATTCCAAGTTCGACAATGCTGTTCTAACTATCTGCGTGTAGACGGCAGTGACTACTGAATCTTACATAACTATAACCTGCCACTTCCTTGAAGATCATGTGTTAATCTGTGCAGTGAGCGAAGAAGCGTACAATCATTCTGGAAAACACATAGCAATGCTTATTTTTAAAATAAAATAATCTTGTTTTAATCTTATTTTAATCTCGTCGTCTGCGCTGTTTCAGGTAGTGGTGTGATTTAATAGCGGTATCCTGCATCAGGCGGTTTTAAAAAACGATTAGCCGGTTTCAGAGAGCAGCTAGTCAGTGGTCAGAAATGCGCGTCGTTCCCTTCCTTGGTGAAGACGAGGCCTTCGCATTCTAAGGGGGCTATTCACCCAGCTGTTTGGCATGAGTCATGTGACACTCAACACCACCACAGAGCCTGCCTGGAGCTCCATAGCTCATCGGGTAGCCGTTTCTTGTGACCAGGTGGGGCGACATGGCTCAGGAGGTGAGAGCGGAAAGAGCGGTTGTCTGGCAGTCGGAGGGTTGCCGGTTCGACCCCCCGCCCTGGGCGTCCATGTGACCTGATTACTAGCTGGCTTTCCCAGGGCTGGCATCAGGGCATTCGCAAATTTGTGGTTAGAACACCCCTTGAACTCCAAAACTGCTGCCCAGGGATGCCATGCCTCCTGAGCATGTATGTATGCATGTCACCATATTATTCATTTAAAAAATTATTTAGAACTTATTTTTGGGTGGTACTATGTGGCGCATGCAGCCTGTGCTGAAGGAAATGGTGACACGGCTTCCTGTATCAACACTGCTGCTCGGGTCATTGGGAGCGAAGAGACCGCACTGCTTATGAACTGAGAAGGAAAGATGTACCGGCACAATATAAAAAGTGATCATTAATCTTTTTCATACATACCGCCTCTGGAAACATAATGTCACTTCACAAGCTGCTTTTGGAGTCACTTGAAGTGTATTTCCTTGCTTAGGACTACAAACCCCAGATTGCCCAGGTACCTGCCATTGTAAAACCATCTTGTCATCAGAAGCTTCTGTAAGCATATAACATTATCCTTTGTTGCACATGATAGCTGTCTGGGCCAGTTGAAAGCGTCCACTAAAATCCCTTGTGAGGGTATTATTTTGAGAAGCGAGAGGATGCTTGTATTATTTTAAGGGAATGAACCAGACAGGCTGGGCCAGATTTATAGCCCCGTAAGATTTGCAAGTCACGCTGGGCAGAAGCGTCTGCTAAGTGACTGTACCGCAATGTTCTGAGCCTGACAATGAGGGGGGTGGAACTGACACCCGCCCCGCGCAGCTCTGGCGGGTTTGAGTCACTGGCCCGCGGTCCAGGTTTCGGACACAGCCGAACGCTCTGGGCTCGATAACCCCTTTGTGCCTCCGAATTCCTCTTTCATGCGTCTGGTCTTCAGTTACATTACCGTCAGTGCATCTTGATACTTCTGATCGATTGTCTGAGTGGATGACTCAGCGTTTGAAGTTCACTTTATAAACAGCTGGGAGGCTCTCCCACGGTCACCTCACTGACGGGAACCGTGGAAAACATTGCCCTCTTTTCTTAAACAGGTGTATACGTTCCATTTGTTTTTATTTCACCTTAAAGGGGTAACGTATATGAAGGTACTTTTAAAGACATTCCTGGAATAGCATTTTATTTGAAAGCACTGTATATCAAGTATTTAAAAACAAGTTTTGTTAAGATTGATTCCCAAACACATTACAGTCGTTTCTAAATATCCGTCCGTCCATCCATCCGTCCAATATCTAACCTGCTTATTTCTGATCAGGATGCAGGGGAACTGGAGCCTATCCCAGCATGCATTGGGCAGACTTTCTAAATATATATCTTTTTCAAGTACATTCTAGTAGCATGTGGGACTGACCAAAGAGGGAATGAAATGAGAGCAGTCCCCATACTGTCAAAGCCTCTTGGATTAGGAGAGCTGATCTTGGATCAGTTTTCTTCTGGCCGTACCCTCAGTCCTTACCTTACCCATTATGAGCTAAAAACTGATCCTCCGTCAGGGCCTGGACTCATAAAGACTCTCAGAGCAGCATGGCTGATCTAGGATCAGTTTTCCCTCTAAATATCCTATTCTAATTCAATATGAGCTAAGAGGCAGAAATGATACTGGATCAGCACGTCTCCAGTGAAGGGCTTTATGAATTCAGGCCCTGACCTCAGATCAGTTTGGCCATTTTTCTCATAAGTGTTGGACTCATTAAGTTAAGACATAGTAAGTTTGGGATCCCAGTTGAGCCCTCCTGCTCTGTGGCTCTTTATGAGGACGAGCCACATGGGAAACGTTTAGACGCGATGAGAGAACCGGACAGGTGATTACCTGGAAAATAAACGCTGTTTAAAAAGTGCAGGAGCGGCCGAGACAAAGCGAGCAGCTGTGTTGTGTCTCCGGGGTGTGCTCCACTGCTCCAGAGCCATTACTCACCGTTTAAACACGTCCGCGCTGCTAGGCACGTCGCGCCGTGTGGCAGCGCTGGTGCCCTTCCGTTAGCCGCAGGGAGCGCAGTGCCCGGCGTTTCAGGCGCTGCGGTGGACGCCCGTTACTGATAAAGAGGGTGCCTGGGTAATGCTGCTGTTACCGTGACCTGTGCGCTCGCGCTCGGCTCTTCCTGCCTTCACCCAGCTCAGCGGCCATTACGGATCCTTCTGCGGCTTTAGATTCATCAATCCTTCAAAGAGCTGTTTTTTTTTTTTTTGGAATGTTTTCTTTTCAAAATTCTGAGTGACTGTACTAGAACTCCATTGCTTTTAAGTGCCAGTAGTGATTGTGACATCCGCATTAGAATGTTCAGTTACAAACATTCCAATCGCATATTTGTGATTAGAATGTTCAGTTAAGAACATTCTAATCGCATATTTGTGATTACAATGTTCAGTTAAGAACATTCCAATCACGTATTTGAATTAATAACCCTTAAAGGATTAATACGTGCCAGGCCTGGGTCAGATAATTAGGCCGCAGCCAGCTTCTGAGAATAGCTTCCATCCCAAAGGATTTTATTCTGGCAGGCTGCATATTCCTAGAAGTGGATTGCATTCAGGGTAATGGAATAAGCAAATATGTGTTAAGGAAATTTGTTCATAAATCATAGGCGTGCTTTATTATCGTGTTATCTGTGAACAAAGCAGAATCTGATCTCTCAATTATTACCTTCAAATGACTGCCCATTATGCTTGGGGATCTAGAGTTTTCAAATTTTAATTCTAATGAGAACCAATTCAGATACATGTGTCTGTGTGTGTGTGTGTGTGTGTGTGTGTGTGTGTAAGAGAGAGAGAATTGGTGAGTATCTAATACGTAATTTCTAATAAGTATTTCATTGCTCTGAATATGAAATGGTCTGTCTTTGGCAGGGTGGCTCAGGCCTATGTTAACTGACACTGTCGGTTGTGTGTCTGTGCCTTGGCAAGGTGGCTCAGGCCTATGTTAACTGACACTGTCGGTTGTGTGTCTGTCCATGGCAGGGTGGCCCAGGCCTATGTTAACTGACACTGTCGGTTGTGTGTCTGTGCCTTGGCAGGGTGGCCCAGGCCTATGTGAACCAGCGCAAGCTGGACCACGAGGTGAAGACCTTGCAGGTGCAGGCCAGCCAGTTTGCCAAGCAGACGGCCCAGTGGATCAGCATGGTGGAGGGCTTCAACCAGGCACTGAAGGTAAGACCCACAGCCAGGCCAGGTCAGAACCGTCCCCTCTGACCCAAACCAGCCCCTTCTATACTATCACAGCCTGGCCAGTTCAGAACCGTCCCCTCTGACCCAAACCAGACCTGCGTCCATTAACAGCGGACAGCACTAATCACCAAGGTCACAAACTACCAGCCTGGGCTCACACACTTGGGTCAGACATGCCAAACTCACAGGGTTCCAGTTCGTACAGAACCGCCAAACTCACAGGGTTCCTGTTCGTACAGAACCGCCAAACTCACAGGGTTCCCGTTTGTACAGAACCACCAAACTCACAGGGATCCCGTTCGTATTTCCACTGCGCTTCCTCTAATAATGCCAGCTCACCCCCCACAGTCCTGGCCCAGCCAATCAGAGAAGCCACTGGCATCAAATTCCCACTAAATAAATGGTGGGCTTCTGTTTCAGAACGCAGAAAAGTTCAGCCTGACATCCCTGGCTTATTATGGAAGATAATAGAAGATTATGAAAAGCTTTATTCACCGAATAAAAATGTTATTTAGAATGGTGCATGTATCTGCGTACAGTGTAGTAAGCTTGTGTTTTTAATGCTTATTGGTACTTAAGATGGCTGCCTGAAGGAGAAGCCTGTCTGAAATGGAATCTGTTTGCTTCCCTGTCTGTAAACGAGAATATTTCTTGTTTTGTTTGGTTTTCCCGAGTGCTGATTGTCATCTCGTCCTGGTCTCTGTTGCTGCAGCTGTGAAATGAGTTTGTATCTGTGGTCATCGCTCTCGGAAGTAGCATGACAGTGAAATGTTTGCAGTCCAAAATGAAACTGCAAGCCTCTTTTATCGTTATCAGATAAGATGGGTCAACCTCATGATGGTTTCCGTCACAACCAAAATTTTTTTTTTTTTTTAAACAAACAAAAACACTCATCCAACTCCTTATGCGTTCTCTAAAAAAAGGACGTTTCATTTTGTCCACTTTCCATAAAGTCAAGTATTTATACTGATGACTTCTGAAAACCACTGCAGTAGCACTGAAAGATTGAATTACATTTCCATTTGATTAATTAAATTATTTCACAGCGGTATTTTTTAAAGAAATTGCACTATATGAAAGTGGAAATAATTTATGTATTTGCCCATATGTCACAGTGTTTATAATATCTTGGTCATATATTTTATTTTTATTACAGTTTGAGGTGGGCAGTGTATTGGCCTTATCATCAGTGATACAGGGTGGGGGTGGGGGGGGGACCTTTCATGTAATTTAATGCTCCAAAGATTTGTTTATTACCTCCTCTAAAAAGGCTGGACAGAGAGAGAGAGGTGTGTGTGCATGTGTGTGAGAGAGGGGTGTGTGCGCGTGTGTGTGTGAGAGAGAGAGGTGTGTGTGTGTGTGTGCGTGCATGCGTGAGAGAGAGAGGTGTGTGTGTGAGTGAGAGAGAGAGAGGTGTGTGTGCGTGCATGCGTGAGAGAGGTGTGTGTGTGTGTGAGTGAGAGAGAGGTGTGTGTGTGTGTGAGAGAGAGAGAGGTGTGTGCGTGAGAGAGACAGGTATGTGTGTGTGTGTGTGTGTGCGTGAGAGAGAGAGAGAGAAGTGTGCGCGTGCGTGACAGAGAGAGAGGTGTGTGTGTGTGAGAGAGAATAAAGCATTTTGAATTTGAATTTGAATTTGAGAGAGAGGTGTGTGTGTGTGTGTGTGTGTGTGTGTGTGAGAGAGAGAGAGAGAGAGAGGTGTGTGTGTGTGTGTGTGTGTGTGTGTGTGAGAGAGAGGTACGTGTGTGTTTCTGCTCTGATTCACCTCTTTCCCAGCAGTGCTGCTGCGTTTGGATGTGCGTATTACATGCATTGATGTGAGGCTCGTCATCAGTGCAGCCTGCAGTGCTGGTATGTGGCTGTGGATGGACAAGCACCTGCTGTGGTTACATCAAACAGCCCTCACTCGGGCTTCAGTGGAAGTGGTTTGTGCGATGTGTGTGTGTGTGCGTGTGTGTGAGAGAGAGGTGTGTGTGTGTGTGTGTGTGAGAGAGAGAGGTGTGTGTGTGTTTGTGAGAGAGACAGACAGAGAGAGAGAGGTGTGTGTGTATGTGAGTTAGATGTGTGTGAGATGGTTGTGTGTGAGGTGGATGTGTGTGTGAGATGGTTGTGTGAAATGGATGTGTGTGAGATGGATGTGTGTGTGAGATGGTTGTGTGTGAGTTGGATGTGAGATGGTTGTGTGTGAGATGGTTTGTGTGAGTTGGACGTGTGTGTGAGATGGTGGTGTGTGAGATGGGTGTGTGTGAAATGGATGTGTGTGAGTTGGACGTGTGTGTGAGATGGTGGTGTGTGTGAGATGGTTGTTTGTGAGATGGATGTGTGTGTGAGATGGTTGTTTGTGAGATGGTTGTTTGTGAGATGGATGTGTGTGAGATGGATGTTTGTGTGAGATGGTTGTGTGTGAGTTGGATGTGTGTGAGAGTTGGATGTGTGTGTGATGTTTGTGTGAGATGGATGTGTGTGAGTTGGATGTGTGTGTGAGATGGTTGTGTGTGAGTTGGATGTGTGGGAGATGGATGTTTGTGTGAGATGGTTGTGTGTGAGTTGGATGTGTGTGAGAGTTGGATGTGTGTGTGATGTTTGTGTGAGTTGGATGTGTGTGTGAGATGGATGTGTGTGAGAGTTGGATGTGTGTGTGAGATGGTTGTTTGTGAGATGGATGTGTGTGAGAGATGGATGTTTGTGTGAGATGGTTGTGTATGAGATGGATGTGTGTGTGAGATGGTTGTGTGTGAGTTGGATGTTTGTGTGAGTTGGATGTGTGTGTGAGATGGATGTGTGTGAAAGATGTGTGTGTGTGTGTGTGTGTGTGTGTGTGTGTGTGAAAGATGTGTGTGTGTGAGATAGATGTGTACGTGTGTGTGAGTTGATGGGAAAGGGGATTATTACAGTCAGTAGATTGCGGCTCTGACTCAGTCAGCAGAACTCCACTCTCCTGAGTGTGAAAGAATAACGCTCATATGTCCGTCAGGCAGACCGTATCACTTTACTGGGGGCTGTGTCATAAAGACGTGAGTCATCCTACACAAGATTGTTTCAGATGTATCACACCTTCTAAAATCTCACCCCCTGCAGTGTTTGATCATCATGCAGCTCACTGTAATGGGCCAAACCAAGTGAGAGATTTGTGTGTGCGCTTTCAGAATGTGCCTAAACCCTCCCACAAATATTCAGTTTCTTGTTCCGCGATGCCCCCTTGTGGGGCTAAAATGTTACTGCAAGCCAACATGTGAGATGTGAGTACTGAGTTTATACGATAGGGGTGTATTTCAAAGCTAATTCCTGGAGCGTTGGAGTGTATGGAAGTTTTTTCTCTGGTTTCCTTTCAGCCAGTCAGTTTATCAGGACTGGAGCCTCAGTTCCCTGTTATATAGTGCAGGGTTATGGGGACTGGAGCCTCAGTACCCTGTTATATAGTGCAGGGTTATGGGGACTGGAGCCTCAGTATCCTGTTATATAGTGCAGGCGTGTGGGGACTGGAGCCTCAGTATCCTGTGATACAGTGCAGGCTTATTATTCCATATTTGTCACACTGAATGGTTTCAGATCTGCCATACTAGACAATGGGAACCTGAGTGAATAAAACACATTTTTAAAGTTATTGTTTTATTTATTTAATGAACAAGTTGTCAAACATGCATATCACTCATGTGAAAAGTAATTGCCCCCTTAAACTTAATAATTAGCTGCACAACCTTCAGCAGCAATAACTGCAACAAAGTGCTTCCGATAATTTCAAATCAGCCACAGTCCGCATAACCTAATTACATTTCTGCTTCAGCTCACGGACTGATGACCAGACATTCTTCTTAAGGATTTTCTGGTACAGAGCAGAATTCATGGTTCTTTCAATAATGGCGACTCATCCAGCTCCAAAGGCAGCAATGCATCCCCACACCATCACACTACCACCACCATGCTTGACTGTTAGTATGATGTTCTTACTGTGAAATGCTATATTTGCTATATGTTAGACATGACCCATGTTGTCCAAAAAGTTCCACTATTGGCTCATCTGTTTATAAAACATTATTCCAAAAGGCTTGGAGATCATCCAGGTACTTTTCTGCTAATGTGAGATGAGCATTGACCTTTCTGTTGGTTGGAAGTGTTTTCTGCCTTGCTACTCTCCCATGAATCCCATTTTTCCCAGTGTCTTTCGTATAGTGGAGTCATGAACTTTGACCTTAGCTGAGGCTAAGGAGGCCTGCAGTTTTTTGGATGTTCTTCTGGGATGTTTTGTGACCCCCAGGATGAGTTGTTGCTGCACCCTTGGAGAAATTTTTCCGGCCGGCCACTCCTGGGAAGATCCACACTGTTCCAACTTTTCTCCATTTGGAGATAATTGCTCTTACTGTTGTTTGGTGGAGACCCAGAGCCTTAGAAATGGATTTGTACCCATTTCCATATTCAACCCCTAGCCCCTAGTAGTTCCGCTGAAGTGCCCTCAGCATTATAACTCACTGACATCACATAGAGGGCCACTCACAAAGATTGCACAAAGAACTCTGGGATACTCCCTTCAGCACATTGTTGCTGGCTCGGTCATTGCTGTTGTCCAGCACTGAAATATTTCAAAATATTTCAAAATGTGTATTTTAAAGTGTTTTTAAAAGGCTCTAAATGCTGTTTGAAAAGTATTTGGTTTCCCAGGAAAGTATTTATTTAAAGGAATGCCTTTTTTTAAATACTATTTGGGAAAGTATTTGGTTTTCGATTAAAATAATTTAAATCAGTCAAATACAAAGTATTTTGTGTGTAAATTTATTTGAAAAATACTTCAAATATGTATTTAAGTACATTTTGAAAGTACATATTTGTATTTGACCCAGGTCTGGTGTGTAGCCTGCATAGATGCAATTGTGTTTCCTGCTACGGCACTAGCGTTTAGGTGAGTGACTACGGGGTGCAGATATCCTGAGTTCAATTCTTGTGTTAGGACTTTAAAACTGCTAGGTGTGCAGCAGTAGCAGTCAAAAAGGAACGCCAGGTTAAAGTGAATGCGGTTTATTTTACAGTATGCTTATTGACGAAAATAAACAGATGCAAAAGAGTGTGTAGTAAGATGGCCATACGCATATGCATAGGAGGTCGGACACTGCCGTTGTACCCTTGAGCAAGGTACTTAACCGAAATTGCTTCAGTATATATCCAGCTGTATAAATGGATACAATGTAAAAATGCTATGTAAAAGTTGTGTAAGTCGCTCTGGATAAGAGCGTCTGCTAAATGCCTGTAATGTAATGTAATGTAGTGGCTGTTAAATTTACTGCGTTATGGTACATTTAATTCAATGGCATGTTAAATGTACTACGTTATGGTAAATGTAATGTAATGGCATGTTGAATTTAATGTTATGGTAAATGTAATGCAATGACGTGTTAAATGCTTTGTGTCTGCAGGAAATCGGGGACGTGGAGAACTGGGCCCGCAGCATTGAGATGGACATGAGGACCATTGCCACGGCGCTGGAGTACGTCCACAAAGGCCAGCTGCAGGCAGCCTCCTCCTAGACAGCACCACCATGGCAACCAGCCCACCAATCAGAGGGAACTTACACAACTACATGCATTTCAGTTCCCCTCCATGGCCTGAGCCATTCCCCCGATATTACAAATTAGCAGCTGGAGTATTGCCAACCGTCGTGAGTGGGTACAAGGATCTGGAGGGCTTTGCTTTAGCCGCTGGTGTGACAAGGCTCATTGGTCAATAATAAGCCTATTAGAGTGATGTAATCGTGCTTGTGCTTACAGCCCGGGGTCTTTTGTCACAGTGCGGGTTTCTCGTAGTTTGTAATGAGCAGTGAAATTCACGCGTTTCTCACGGGTGCCGATGCCAGAACTGAAGTCTTCTTGCGCTGCTCTGAGATCCAGTCCGAAGCCAAACATGTTGTTTGCTCTCTGCAGCACGCGAGTGCGGAACGGTAATGTATCATTCAGTCACGGGCCATTAAGCAGAACGCCGTCCCGTGTTTTTGCTCAGACTCTCTGTTGCTGTTGCATAATAATGTGGCATTTCCGCCCTTTCTGATATCTGAAACCGGTGTCAGAATCCAGTTATGGAGGGCCTCAGTGTCTGCTGGTTTGCTGTGTGTTTCAGCATCAGGTTCATTTCTCACTGAAGTTTATTGGTCATTGAAGTTTTTGATTGGTCAACACCCTGCAGACTCTGCAGCCCTTCAGGACTGGAGTTAAATGTGCAGACATGGTGACCCTCCAGGACTGGAGTTAAACCAGCAGGCACTTCGACCTTCTACGACTGGAGTTAAATCTGCAGACACTGCGGCCCTCCAGGACTGGAGTTTGTCACCCCTCACTTACAAACTAGCACTGATTAAAGTGCTTTGTCATTTATGACAAAACACACATGCAGGTTGGGTACATCTGCCGTGTTATTAACATAATTTGGTAATTTTTCTCAACTAGTAAATATATTTATGATCTATGGCCCTATCGCATGTTCTAGAGTTGTTATGTGGCTAAATATAGCTTTTTAAGAATATTTTCAAAGTGTTTCCAATGAGTTTACATGTATGATCCCTGTTACCTTGGCAATAAATTAATGTATCTTTTGTGTGTTTTTTAATTAACCTTGCTTTGACATGATTGTTAGCTGTGAGCTTTTGACAAAGCTCATAATGGAAGTAATAAAAAAAATTAAATATAAAAGGGTTTCTGCATGTTTGGTATTTCCAAATGTAAACTGAGAATTTGTTCTGGACAAGACATTAGGTCAGTGCTTCATGAAAGCCTCTAACACAACTAGACAGCAGTTAGGATGTTCTTTACAATTCAGTCACAGTTATATTCCATAGAGTTGGGGTTCCTTTCCAGTTCAACCACATTTGGCTTAGTGATCCCCCTCTCCCAATTGAGAATCCCCAGGCATATTCATGAGCAGTCACTGCTGAAACCTCTCATGTAAATTTGAGAGAGTGCGGACAAGCGTGCACACTCCGGCGAAGTACACGCCAGTCGGCACTTCATAATTTTCTGGGCTGACGGTCGTGAGTCAGAGAGAGACGCTTCATGGACAGCTCAGCGGGCAGGCGCCTAATCAACCAACAGGGGAGACACTGTCATCTCTGTCACACTGTGCAAGGAGACACTGTCATCTGCCTCCCTGAGTGACACTAAAGCCCAGCTAACTGGCATAGTGTCATTCAATATCAGTCCATACTGGAACAGAGCCTTAACCGATACCGGACCAGGGGAACCATCCACACACTGGAACAGAGCCTTAACAGATACCAGACCATGGGGTCCATCCACACACTGGAACAGTGCCTTAACAGACACCAGACCATGGGGCCCATCCACACACTGGAACAGAACCTTAACAGATACCAGACCATAGGGCCCATCCACACACTGGAACAGAACCTTAACAGATACCAGACCATAGGGCCCATCCACACACTGGAACAGAGCCTTAATAGATACCAGACCATGGGACCCATCCACACACTGGAACAGAGCCTTAACAGATACCAGACCATAGGGCCCATCCACACACTGGAACAGAACCTTAACAGATACCAGACCATAGGGCCCATCCACACACTGGAACAGAGCCTTAATAGATACCAGACCATGGGACCCATCCACACACTGGAACAGATCCTTAACAGATACCAGACCATGGGGTCCATCCACACACTGGAACAGAGCCTTAACAGATACCAGACCATGGGGCCAATCCACACACTGGAACAGAACCTTAACAGATACCAGACCATGGGACCCATCCACACACTGGAACAGAACCCTAACAGATACCAGACCATAGGGCCCATCCACATACTGGAACAGAGCCTTTACAGATACCAGACCATGAGGCCCATCCACACACTGGAACAGAGCCTTAACAGATACCAGACCATAGGGCCCATCCACACACTGGAACAGAACCTTAACAGATACCAGACCATAGGGCCCATCCACACACTGGAACAGAGCCTTAATAGATACCAGACCATGGGACCCATCCACACACTGGAACAGATCCTTAACAGATACCAGACCATGGGGTCCATCCACACACTGGAACAGAGCCTTAACAGATACCAGACCATGGGGCCAATCCACACACTGGAACAGAACCTTAACAGATACCAGACCATGGGACCCATCCACACACTGGAACAGAACCCTAACAGATACCAGACCATAGGGCCCATCCACATACTGGAACAGAGCCTTTACAGATACCAGACCATGGGGTCCATCCACACACTGGAACAGAGCCTTAACAGATACCAGACCATGAGGCCAATCCACACACTGGAACAGAACCTTAACAGATACCAGACCATAGGGTCCATCCACACACTGGAACAGAACCTTAACAGATACCAGACCATAGGGCCCATCCACACACTGGAACAGAGCCTTAATAGATACCAGACCATGGGACCCATCCACACACTGGAACAGAGCCTTAACAGATACCAGACCATGGGGTCCATCCACACACTGGAACAGAGCCTTAACAGATACCAGACCATGGGGCCAATCCACACACTGGAACAGAACTATAACAGATACCAGACCATGGGACCCATCCACACACTGAACAGAGTCTTAACAGATGGGGGCCATCCACACACTGGAACAGAGCCTTAACAGATACCAGACCATGGGGCCCATCCACACACTGGAACAGAGCCTTAACAGATACCAGACCATGGGACCCAACCACAGACTGGAATAGAACCTTAAATGATACCAGAATGATACCAAACAATGTAATAGTGCTTTAACTGGATGGGAAACAGGCTTGTGACTTTCATCCAAACCCCAGCATCTAGAGATAAGAAACTATTTTTTTTAACAGATATACAGTACAAAACAGCTTCAGCTTTATCAATGGGGCACACAAATATATACTGAAGTACAATTTACATGTCCGTTAATATACAGCTGTGTCCCATGATGGAGTTGGCAGAATAAATGAGTATACTGGAAATATTCAGCTGTACCGTGAAATGTCCAAATGTACTGAACAAAATTAACTATCTCCAAGAAACTGGAGCTCTAAAAATGAGCCCACTCTAAGGCAGTATTCTGCTGTAGCCATGAGGTAAAATAACTTTATTAGTTGGTTTATGAAAAATGGACAATGGGATGCGACATTTCAATATGTTTTTTTTTTTAAAAGGAATCTCCAGAATAGACGTTTTTTTCATATTTATGATATGTTCATTTGTTGTTGGTGACTATTGATCCTTGGAGAGATTTCGTAGTTTCTCAAAAAAAATGAGGCTGATACATTGATGGGAAAATATATTTGAGTAATTTCATTCCTCTGAGGATTTAAACCTTTAACACCTGAATTAGCACGCTTTGTTTTGAGTACTACCCTCCCTGTTGTAGAACAAAAGAGGCTTTATGTAAATGTGCAGTGTGGAGAAGTGGGAATTATTGACTGTTTATTAGTCACATGGTCTTACGCACAAAGCCTTAAGTAATCTCCTTTTGAGTTTCAGGTCCACTTACCCCGTGAGCCAATCATAACGTCACGTCAGACTTCTTATCCACCGCAAGGGCGCACACAATGGCATAATCACAGTCAAAACGCAACGGCCACTTTGTGCTCTTGGGTTGGTTGAGTGCAGTTGGGATGTGACGCTAAACTTGGCGAAAGCCAAAGCATGTTCCCCTTTCAAATACTGTAAGCATGCTGAACTTTGTTCTGATCTTGAGTGCAGGTCTTATAATCTTGAATGGATATTTAGTTTGCCAGCTGATGCATCCCCTGCCATGCAAAGGATATTAATAATAGATGCTGAAAGTAAATTGTGTTAAATAAGATTACAGGTTTATTATATTATAATGTTAGAGTGCTCATGATGAATTAATAACTAATGAAGTGAGTGCTTTTGTATGACATTTCAATATTTAATTTACACTCTGTTTTCTGCTGTTCACTTGGAATCCATGCAATTTTTCATAAGCCATAATAAATGTATGAGTTTGAAGTGCACTGGAATGTGATGACGATTCCTACAGTTGAAACCTCTTCTTCTCCCTTCACAAATGGAGCTTGCATGGTTGTGATTAAGTTTAGTGCGTAGGAGGGATGGCGAGTCAAGTGTTTCTGGTTTCCTCTCTAGTGGCCATTAAAATGGGAAAACCGATCTTTTCAGAGAATTTACAACAATTTGTTCTTTTGTTTTTTTTTAATCATACCATTTTGTTGGGACATTGTACTGCCAGTTATGATTATTTAAGTTGCCATCCCTGTACCCCCCCCCCCCCCCCCAAAAAAAAATACAACATTGCTTGTAAGTACTTTAGAATTCATGAATACCAAATAAAGTAATTGATTAAGTACCAGTGAATTTAATTTATTATCTAAAGTCAGCTCAATCCAGACAACCTCTTCCCACTTTTGCTACTGTTGAGTACCCCCAACCCTGTTCCTGGAAATCTACCATTGTTCAGGTTTGCATTTCAACCCAAATTTGGCACACCTGTTTTTAATAATTAGCAGCTCAATGAGATCTCTGGCTGTTGAATGATGTGTGCTTTGTTATGGTTGGAGTGAAAACCTACAGGACAGTTGATCCCCAGGACCAAGGTTAGCAGACTTGCGATAGCCCTACCCTCTCTCTGCATCCTCTCCTTGTATAAATTATGATGTCTCTCAACTCCTGCTCATCCCATCATCTGCTCCCTGGATCCCATCCCTTCACCTCTCCTTCAGTCAGTCAACCTCTCCTGACACCCTCCCATTCATCTCCTCTCTGGTGAAGTGTTCCCTGTCCACTGGATGTGTCCCTGCCCCCTTCAATACACCCCCCAAACCCCCCCCCCCCCCACACACACTCAAGAAACCCACCCTTGACTCCTCTGTGATCCATAATTATTGTGAATTATTGTCCCGTCTCTCTTCCCTCTCTCAGGGACACTTGAAGGTACTGTTTTCAGTCAGCTCTTCCCTCCTTTTCTATTACAATGACCTCCTAAAGCACACTCCAAAGTCAGCTTCTGTGTCTCTGTTCTTATTGTCTGTGACCTCTCCGCAGCTTTTCACAGGGTTGGCTGCCGTGTCCTGCAGTCTTCCCTGACTACACTGTGGATCTGTAGCACAGCCCTCCACTGGGCGGTTCCTACCTTGACTGTCACTCCTTCCAGGCCGGGCTGTAGTTTTGAGACCTCAGGAACTCTTAAGATGTGTCCCCCAGGGTTCTGTCCCTAGCTCCCTCCTCTTTTCTCTCCATACCCAGTCTCGTTAGGCCCATTTAATCATTTGTATGCTGATGATATACAACTCTTTCTCTCCTTATTCTTGAGAGATACATTGATGTTCTCCACTTCTGTTCTTTGCTCTGGATAAGGGCATCTGCTAAGCAACTGTACTGGTCTGGAAACAAGCACTATCCTCTCCATTTCCATCACAGCAACAAACTTTACATTTATTGGAGAGCAAACCACAGAATATTACAGTATTTCTGTGGAAGGAATATTATCATTCCTTATACTGACTGTAAGGATGGCCACTAGACTACATTTCCCGTTATGCATTTACATCCTACATGTCATTCATTGACAAAATAGCAATGAATTCTTGGTTTTTGGAAACTTGTGGGAAATATTTGAGTCACTTGCAAGGCTGAATTTTCAGTTTGACTGCAGGGAATTTCTGGAGCATGAGAATGTCTTTTTTGTATATGTGGGTTGTGCCTAATGATTCCAAATAAATGATGCCTTTGTGTGGTGAATGACAGAAAAAGTGTCACAAGATACAAAACATCTGCTCCACAAGGAGCAACTTCAACAGGCTAATTATACACAAATAATTTTTAAAATGTATCATTTCATAGTGGTTGTACTGTCTACTAAACCAACCAGTTGAAATGTC
This sequence comes from Anguilla pacifica, assembly GCA_039654925.1. Lineage (NCBI taxonomy): Eukaryota > Metazoa > Chordata > Actinopteri > Anguilliformes > Anguillidae > Anguilla > Anguilla pacifica. Next base: position 7,937,034 of record CM077296.1, read on the forward strand.
AAATGTAAAAAAAAACTAGGAAAGGGTTGTCCTAGATATTCAGCTGATTAAAGGACTGGTTTTACTGTAACAATTGCATATAATACTTCTGTCAGAGTTACAAGAATAAATTGTGCAGCTGAATAGTGTCATCCTTTTAAAAATCATATTTATGTTTGTTGATGGGGGTGCATCACCCAAAATGGACATATGGGCAGAAAATAATAAAATGATAATAAGAGACAAGATGTACACAATATTGGTCAGTCTGGCTCAACAGACAAAATCAAAAACCTAGTGATAATTGTAAATGCAGTCCTCAGTTTTAAACCACGGATTGACAAGGTAACCAAGCCTGCAGTTTTTCACCTCATGAACATAGCCAAAGTCAAGCCATTTTTTAACTATACAAGACGCAGAAAAAGGGATACATGCTTTTACTTCAAGCCGTTTGGATTACTATCCCAGAAGTCAACTGAACAAACAAAAACCAAGACAAAATAAAATTACACCGCTACTGCTCTGCACTGGCTCCCTGTTTCATTTGGAATTTATTTGAATGTTTTCCTACTTGTTTATAAAGCACTAAATGACCTAGCACCTTCTCTAGACTGCATTTGTGTTTATGGACCAGTGAGAGATCTTCTGTCGTCCACAGATATTACACTCCTAAACTATGGACCATTCTCCCACAGCACATCAGAACAGCCGACTCAGTAATCTTAAAAAGCAACTCAAAACGCATCTTTTTCAACTGGCTTTAAATTGATTATTCTCGTCAGCCTTGTGGTTTTTTACTGTATTATTTACATTGTATTGTAACTTTAGTTTTATTTGTTTGCTTGTTTGTTTATTTTTCCAATTTTTTATTAGCATACATTTTTTTTCATACATGAATGTATGTATGCATTGCTTTTGAGTTATTTGAGCTGCAGAAATAAATGTATTATTATTATTATTATTATTATTATTATTATTATTATTATTATTATTATTATTATTATGCAACTCACTGTCTCACTGATTCTATCAGTGAGGAATATTTGAATTTAATATAAAATGTATGTTCCACAAAGACTGGGTTTCTTTAAAACGATGCAGCGGATTGGCTGTGAATGTGCAGGCCTACTTCTTCTGCTGGCCCTAAAAAGGTCAGTTTATTTATTGGGTACAGGAGCCGTGAGAAAACATCTAGAAGCAGGCATTAGTTTCTGTCAATCACATAATATTAATACATAATTCAAATTTTAAAAATATTTATTTGTAGAGTGTTTTACTTCTGTGACACACAAAGTGCTTTATACAATAAAAGTACTATGGCTGAATCAAAAGGATGTAATCTGTATGTAATCTCTATATTGTATATATGTATATATGTATTTATACTTTGTACTTTGATGCTTGGGAACCACATCCGTGGTGTTGCTGTTCATTGGCCTGGGGCTGTGGTTGTCTGACCCTATTGCTCATTTAAACCCAATAAATACACTTTTGTTTCTCTCTGATATAATGTAATGCCAACAAATACAACAGCAAAATATGGGTAAAATTGCTTGAATACAGACTATGAGATATGAGAAGATGCCATTCTAAAGTTTCCACTCTGGATTTTAACTGCACTCTTTCTAATGCAAAGACCTTTTCCTTTCTTGGCCCGAACTCCGTGTTCTCCTGTCTGATGTCTTGACTAAATGCTGTGCATAAGCACAGCTGTGCTTAAGGTTGCCGGATTTAGAATTTGCCAGAACCAGACAACATGCGCAGAGGGAAGCTTAATGGTGAAAGAGGTTCCAAGAGCTATTGGATCGGGAGGGTGGGGCTCCCAGTAAATATGGAATAATATATCAATATGTTTGCTCGCAGAACAATAATTAACTAAAAGCAGAAGGAATCATACTTTGAACCTTAAATTCTACCTCAGCACGCTCTCTCCTCTCTGCTCACTCTTCCCGTACACATACACACACACACAAACATGCACACACACACATACACTTACACACAAACACGCACACACGCACACACGCACACACACACACACACACGTACACATGAACACACACACAGGCACGCATGCACACACATGTACACACGCACCAAGCCTACACATGCAAAGACACACACACACACAGATTAAAGATTATAATGTATTGTCTTCCTGCCTTAAAGGATAAAGCTCTTTCTTGGGCAGTCACTGCCAGCCGGGAACAAGCGGTTGCAGAGGGAGGAGGCAGAGCAGAAGCACATTCGCACAGAACCAAAGTGAGGTAGGACTGTTTTCACAACTAAATCCCTCGTCCCGAGTTCCATGCAGAGTGGTTGTAAGGTTATTTATTGATTTTAAAATATCTGTTGAGTGTCATCGCTTTTTTGGGAGAGACGCGTGTACCTCCCAAATAGGAAGTGTTTTATTTCATTGGAATGGGAGCTAGCATCCTTGTATCTCGCTGAGATTGTGATTGTTATCGTGAGATTGTGAAACTTTCACTGCACATAGATGCATGTGTTTCTGATTTTCATGTTTTCATGTTCATGATGTTCTAGTTCAGCAGCATGGGCACAAATATTTTTAATTACATGACAGGAATTCAGACAGTTCTGTGGAAACACACAAACATGCAAATACATTAAATTAGTATTATTTAATTAGTAAATTGAATTATTTAGCTATGCATAGTATTGTTGATTTTCTTTTTCTTGTGTTGAAACTTTCTGTGATGTTTTTCCCCCTCCATTTAATTTGCCTATACATGAGTATGCTGTCATTACTTTTCATTAAGCGATTCAGAATCAAAAGACAACTTTTGATTCTGAACTAAAAGAATGAAGTAACAAAACAAACACAACTATATATCGAGATATTTAGTATTGTTTATAACTGTAAAACTTCAAACGGATTTTGACATGCTAAAAAAATGAATTCACACAAAGCACGTTCGTACCTGTACATGTGTACTTGTTCTTCCTCAACTTCTCAAAGTCATAATCTCTGTGTCTAACGGGGTTTAAGCCATGAGAGGCTTATTAGACGTGAACAGCATCTGATTTTATTTTTTTCTCATGGAAAACTTTCTCTCAGATGCTATTTTCATCCTGTAAGAGCCTTATCCAAAGAATTCTCATGTGCTCGCAGAACTATTGCCAAACCCAGGGCTTCCTGCTTTAATTATTAATGGACACACAAAAGCACACACACAGTAATTAATTAAACTGTCTATTCCCATTGGGGTCTATCTTTTTAATTTATTTTATATTTCTGGGTTGTCTGAATTTTACTGTCTGTTTTGCAAATTTTGTAGTTCCTTGCAGCTTCAGAAAAGAAAAACCCCAACAGCAAAAAGAAGTGAACACAACAGTTTATTCATTTTGAATAATGAAAGGAATAGGATACACAAGACAATAAATTGCGGATTTTATTTCCAGTTTACCTGGTTCTGTGTGTCCTTGTTTTAAAAAAGAAGCACGTTACATAATGTCTGTACAGACAGTTAAACAAAGAAGTAAGTTTGTCTGGCCTCCATAAGGGATAAAATTTAGTCTGTGTGGGGTCAGTGATCTTTTCATGCGTAATACTTCAACCTTATTCCACATTTGGGCAGTACACAGAAGTCTGCTTCTTATCAAACCATCAAAGTAAAACAGACTGTTTACTGTGCTGACTAGGAGTCAGCAGTGTGTGATGAAGAGACAGTGCTCAGTTGCAAAACATCCTACTGGATCAGTATTATGTAAAACTTAGGTTCTCCATAATACAATGTCATCCTGTTTTGTATTGTCATAAAACTGATGTCATGGGGAACAAGTTGGTGTCTTTCGTGGTGGGGTGCTGACACAGATACCTGTGGGACACCACCCAGCTAGGTGTGAAGGTTAACCCGGTGTGATATGCATACAGAGGCAGTGCAAGCAGGATCATTGAGCTATGCTGTTTAACCGTGATTGTGTCTTCATTTCATGTCTTGGCGTTTTGCTTTGATCTTTTTGTAGAATGGCTCGACTCGTCAACACGGTCTCCTACGCATCACATGCGTGTCGCCATTTTCTCCACTCCGCACATTTTTCACCGTTGTATATTATCATTATTGCTGAATGCACTGAACAATAAACTGCATTCATTTTAACCTGGCATTCCTCTTTGACTCTTACCACTGCACGCCCAGCAGTTTTAAGGTCCTAACATACGCAGAGAACTCAGGATATCTGCGCCCGTAGTCACTCGCACTAGTGTCGTAGCAGGGAACACAATTGTATTTATGCAGGCTACACAAGCCAAAGACATGTCCGCATCTACCAAGCTAGATAGCGATTCATATAGAGCCACACTACCGGCGGACAGCAGTCTCCTTCGTCTATTCATAACTGTTAGCACAGAGGAAAGGTTAACACACTATTTTTGGAGTCTGATAACTGAGATAGCATTAAATTAATCCCATTCCGGTAGCACCGTGTAAGACTACACGAGCTCCTTCACCACTCAGATACTTCTGCTGTTTGGTTTGTGGAGGGGTTTCTTGCGGTTGGTGACCTCGATAGGATAAGTTTTGGTTTCTTGCGATTGTTGACCTTGACGCACTGTTTGGTGTATCTGAGGGGTTTCTTACACACACAACCTCTGGAAGTAGATGCAGGCCTGAGACAGAGTCACCAGGAAGTTCATGCTTTTCTATGAAAACCGGCTGTAAATTTCTGAATTTGTTACTGAAGTGAAGTAAATGCCTGAATTTGTTACTGAGAACAATGAAGTGAACTCCATATAGAATGACCAAGTAGAGCAGTTTAATTCATACAACATATACAGTATATAACAATATAATTAATAATAATATAATTTTACAAAATTGTATATCCACATCCACACACATATGCGTGCACATACACACACACAGTAACAGAAACACATGCACACACACACACACAGCAACAGAAACACACACACACACACACACACACGCACACACACAGAGTAACAGAAACTCACACATACTCACGCACACAGTAATAGAAACACACACACAGGCACACACACGCACACACACGCGCACACACTCGCACACACACACACACGCACAGTAACAGAAACACACACACACACACACAGTAACAGAAACTCACTCACACACACACACACACACACACGCACACACAGTAACAGAAACACACACACACACACACACACACACACACAGTAACAGAAACACACACACACACACACACACACACACAGTAACAGAAACACACACACACACACACACACACACACAGTAACAGAAACACACACACACACGCACACACACTCACGTCCTCTCTCCCTTGCCCTTAGTCCGGACCTCACAGCGCATCGATGGAGGACCTGTGCCAGTACCTGCTGGTGGCCTTGCCCGTGGTGTGTTTCCTGGTCTGGCTGTGGCGGGACAGCCAGCAGGTCCCCAACATCACGGAGAAGTACGTCCTCGTCACGGGCTGTGACTCGGGGTTCGGGAACCTCCTGTGCAAGCGGCTGGGCCGGCGGGGCTTCCGCGTGCTGGCCGCCTGCATGACGGAGAGAGGGGCGGACGACGTGCGCCGGGCCTCCGGCCCCAACCTGAAGACCACGCTGCTGGACGTCACCGACTCCGCCAGCATCCAGAAGGCCCTGGAGTGGGCCACGAAGGAGGTCGGGGACACAGGTGAGAGAGGGAGAGAGAGGGAGGGAGGGAGGGAGGGGAGAGGGAGGGGGGGGAGAGGGAGGGGGGAGAGAGGGAGAGGAGGGGGGAGAGAGGGACACAGGTGAGCCAGAGAGAGAGAGGGAGGGAGGGGGGGAGAGGGAGGGGGGAGAGAGAGAGAGAGAGGGGCAGGGCTGATATTTTGGGGGTCTACATTCTGTTCGAGTACCACAGATTACACAAATGAGGCACTCTGGATGTGTCTGCTGGCTTCCTTCCAACCAAAATGGAAAACTTTGAATTATAACCACGTGTTAACTGCTCTTAACCAGACGCTTTTAATGTCTGCCGATGAATTTACGGTCTGAAGGACACATTATGTCAGAAATGGCGGCGTATGCCATAAATAATAAATGTGCCAGAAATATTCACATCCCTTTCAGGTCAGCTAATGCTTTCATTTAATGTGTTACTGTATATAATAAGCAGAAAAGAAAAGTTTATAGAACATAAGCAAGTGTTTTCTACAACATTAATTAATCCTGTTCAATGAATAAGTTGAACACTTGATGGATGCATTCACTGTCTGAGAACTGATCTGTCTGATAAAAAGTCATAAAATTTGGAATATTTTTTTTTTTTGGTAGTGTGATTATCTGTTTCTGAATTAATGTGGCAATAGAAGGGTGAAGCATCCCTTGACAGACACTAAAACTATCTCATTCAGAACAATTAACAACTTATACTCTGTTTATTCGATTTGATTTTCTTCACATATTTTTTTCACAATTAGATATCTTTCGTTCCAATCTGAGCCACATGCATACGTGGTCCTAATTCTAATACATATCCTGTGAATGGTCAATGTGACTTGTGTCTGACCAGGAAAATGAGATTTTTTCCCTTCACAACTGCTTTTTCTGCACTTGTCACGTGTCGACTTTAAACGACATTTCACAACAGGAGCTAGAAACATGCCGCTTGGCCCAAACACATGAATCTGGTCTGAGCCACTTGCGACACTACTGTGTGGACAGTAACCCAAATAGATCGGATTTGAGAAGCTAATCCGATTTGAGGATCAAGAAAAGCCTTAGTGGCTACAAATCAGGGGTGCAGTTATGGCTGGAGCGCAAAGCAGCACACTGCGGGTACCCAGGACTGATTTGGGGAACCCCTGTTATAGAGGAAGCCACATCTACAAAACATTACAGATCATTCACTTAGCAGACAGTCATATCCAGTGTGACTTTTAAACATGGTGAACGTCACACTGGATATGACTGTCTGCTAAGTGAATGATCCAGTGTGACTTATAAACACGGTGAACGTCACACTGGATATGACTGTCTGCTAAGTGAATGATCCAGTGTGACTTATAAACACGGTGAACGTCACACTGGATATGACTGTCTGCTAAGTGAATGATCCAGTGTGACTTATAAACACGGTGAACGTCACACTGGATATGACTGTCTGCTAAGTGAATGATCCAGTGTGACTTATAAACACGGTGAACGTCACACTGGATATGACTGTCTGCTAAGTGAATGATCCAGTGTGCCTTATAAACACGGTGAACGTCACACTGGATATGACTGTCTGCTAAGTGAATGATCCAGTGAAACTTATAAACACGGTGAACGTCACACTGGATATGACTGTCTGCTAAGTGAATGATCCAGTGTGACCTATAAACAGGGTGAACGTCACACTGGATATGACTGTCTGCTAAGTGAATGATCCAGTGTGACTTATAAACACGGTGAACGTCACACTGGATATGACTGTCTGCTAAGTGAATGATCCAGTGTGACTTATAAACACGGTGAACGTCACACTGGATATGACTGTCTGCTAAGTGAATGATCCAGTGTGACCTATAAACACGGTGAACGTCACACTGGATATGACTGTCTGCTAAGTGAATGATCCAGTGTGACTTATAAACACGGTGAACGTCACACTGGATATGACTGTCTGCTAAGTGAATGATCCAGTGTGCCTTATAAACACGGTGAACGTCACACTGGATATGACTGTCTGCTAAGTGAATGATCCAGTGTGACCTATAAACACGGTGAACGTCACACTGGATATGACTGTCTGCTAAGTGAATGATCCAGTGTGACTTATAAACACGGTGAACATCAGCGCTGCTCTCGGGAGTAGAAAAGTGCGCTATGACTGGGAAGGGGAGAAAATGGCCGCTCTCCTCCCGTCTCCAGGGCTGTGGGGCCTGGTAAACAATGCGGGGCGGTCCCTCCCCATGGGCCCCACCGAGTGGATGAAGCTGTCGGACTTCGAGAGCACCCTGCGGGTGAACATGACGGGCGTGATCGAGATGACGCTGGCCTTCCTGCCGCTGCTGAAGAAGGGGCGGGGCCGCGTGGTCAACGTGGCGTCCGTGCTGGGCCGCGTGGCCGCCAACGGCGGGGGGTACTGCATCTCCAAGTTCGCCGTGGAGTCCTTCTCCGACTGCCTCAGGTATCCTGCCGCTTGCATGGCCTTGAGTGCCAGGGTTAGGGTTCGGGAGAAAACTCACCCAGCGACGTGAAAAACTACGATGTAAAAACTACTACCTAAAAACTCACCCGATGATGTAAAAAACTACTAACTAAAAACTCACCCGACAATGTAAAAAACTACTAACTAAAAACTCACCCGACAATGTAAAAAACTACTAACTAAAAACTCACCTGACAATTTAAAAAACTATTAACTAAAAAACTCACCCAGCGACGTAAAAAACTACTAACTAAAAACTCACCCGACAATGTAAAAAACCACTAACTAAAAACTCACCCGACAATTTAAAAAACTACTAACTAAAAAACTCATTCAGCGACATAAAAAACTACTAACTAAAATACTCACCCCGCAACATAAAAAACTACTAACTAAAAACTCACCCAGCAACGTAAAAAACTACTAACTAAAAACTCACCCAGCAACGTAAAAAACTACTAACTAAAAACTCACCCAGCGACGTAAAAAACTACTAACTAAAAACTCACCCAGCGACGTAAAAAACTACTAACTAAAAACTCACCAGACAATGTAAAAAACGACTAACTAAAAAACTCATTCAGCGACATAAAAAACTACTAATTAAAAAACTCACCTAGCGACATAAAAAACTACCAACGAAAATACTCACCCAGCAATATAAAAAACTACTACCTCAAAAACTCACCCAGCAATGTAAAAACACTCGCTAATAATTTACTTGCCCAGCAATGTAAAAAAAAAAAAAAAAACCTTTTTATTCTGTTCAAATAATAATAGACACATAGTGTGATACAGTGATACAGTGAAAAAGAAAGTACACAAACGATTTCAATTCTGTGATTGTACGAAGTTAGAAAAAACAAACCCTCATCCAGACTTCAGTCCTACCTTCACACATTTTGTGGCTTATTTAATGCTGAATAACCATGTACAAGTAGCTATCTATTAGATGTAATAGTGCGCCAAAGATAACAGAGGGAGAACAATCTGTTCCTGTTTAACCCAAGTATATGCACACATTAATGCTTCTGGCAATGACATCATCTTTTCCATTTCAGGATCAATCACATTGAGACCAGGCATCAAAAAATGAGATTTTCTAAACTATAATTTATTTTATTTTTATTGAATATCCCTTGTAGTGTAGGTTTCAGCATAATAGAATATATGTATGGTTCTTGAAACAAGACCAGAGACTCGTGTCATGTGCCCTACAAGGGACACAAATGAATTGCAGGGGTATATGTACATGTGGCAGTCCAGCATTGACTGTTGACATGATGTTCCTGTCCTCTGAATGGGAGAGTGTAGGCAGCCATCCCATGTTCTCCTTGCCTCAAGCTCCCATAGTTCATTGCATAGTCTTTATCAATAACTCTGATGTGTTGTCAGAATTGTATTTTGTGGAAGCAGCTTGTGTGGACAGGACAAACAAATGCAACATGGACAACTTTAAGGCACAAACACCAGATTTTACACAAACACCAGAATTAAATATGAAAGGAAACATAAAGGTAAAGGCAATTTATTGGGGAAAGGGTATTTTTTGTGGTTTGAGGCTGTGGGCTGCCAGTAGGGGGCAGCATTTCAGCTTATCTTATAAGAATATTCCTTGAGCTCCATACCTCCCTGCTATAAGCATGGCAATGAACTGCAGTTCAGAGAGGTATCCCGTTCTTGCACCGCCCTCTTAGGATCTGATCAGTGTGCAAGCTAGCACATCCCTGGCGTGGCAGGTAGCTGCTACAGTTAGTACCGTCCCCGAGTACAGTGCTCAAAAGCTCTCAGGAGGGTTGTTCTCCTAGGCCAGAACACCTTGAGAGAGGGAATCTCAGTAAATCTGTTTCGCCAGGAGGGACATCCACTACTTTGGGGTCAAGGTGTGCATCATCGAGCCGGGGTTCTTTAAGACGGCCGTGACCAACCTGGAGTCCCTGGAGAGGGAGCTCCATCGGCTCTGGAACCAGCTCACCCCAGAAGTGCGCGACAGCTACGGAGAGAAGTACTTACTCAACTGTGAGCACACCGTCGCACTCCTTCCGGCAGTTTCGTCTAAAGGAAGGGGGCCCAGACTTATCCGAAATGGACCAGCGTGGGAGCAGGTTTTCGTTTTAGCCCAGCACTGTGATACCTGATTCAATTAATTGACTAATCATGGCCTCAGTCAAGACCTTGATACATAGAAGAAGGTGTCTTAATGCTGGGCTAAAACAAAAACCTGCACCCACACCGGCCCTTTTCGGATAAGAGTGGACACCCCTGGTTTAAAGGCTGTAGGACAGTAGTGAGGGGATGGGAGGGGGAGTGTGGGGGTCTAGACTGTGTATTGCCCAAACATCACCGGAAAAGGGATTTTTTGCCATATCACCCACCCCGGTTGAGTGAAAAATAAAACCAGCACTCCCTTAAGGAAATGGCAGCATACACTCAGAAAAAGGGTTATTTGCCTGTGCCCGTAGAACACTTTTTAGTTTTTAATGCACAGAAAAAAAAATGTTTTATTCAATAAATCCATTTTTTAACTTCTGTTAGTTACACCTGTATTTTTAGGCTTTCTCGACTGAAAATTTTTACGCTCGTTTGAATTTAACCAATCAATTAATATGTCAAATACATTCATCATATTTTCCATAAACCCTGTATATTTACAATGTGCTATTATTGTTGTTGTTGTTGCAGTATACTCCATATGCTGAAATTTTAGGAATGTTACAATTGTTCTTTTTTATACTGATACGTGTATTTTATGACACAGATGGAAATGCATGTTTGGAAACAACAATTGTCCGGCTAATGCCAATATATTTACTTCCCTTCTGACCGTCTGCTGTGTCTTTCACCTGGTTCTGCTGATTTGTTGTACGATGATTCCAGACATCAAGGTGCAACGCTTCATACTGAACCTCGTGTGCGACTCTGATCTGAGCAAAGTCACCAGCTGCATGGAGCACGCCCTGACCGCCAGCCATCCGCGAACCCGCTACAGCGCCGGCTGGGACGCCAAGATCGGCTGGATCCCTCTGTCCTACGCCCCGGCCTGGGTCGTTGACTGCGCACTCAACTTAGTGCTGCCTCGCCCGGCGCGTAGCGTCTCCTAAATTTTTGGGAAAAGACAGGAAGACGCAAAGTGCCATGCGATGTATGGGGGATAAGTAGCGCATGCAAAAGCGCACCCAGTGTTATTCTGAGAACATCGCGTAATATCTGTTCTAAAATTCAAGTTTTTTTATCTGAAAACGTAAACGAAACCCTAAAAAATGTGCTAAATGCTATGTGTGAGGTAAAACACAATATTTTTAATATTATACAATTATTTTTCACAAACCGTCCTATGTGCCTTACTGCTTTTTGAATATTATGCATGTTCTCTCTAGTTATAGAGGTATTTTGCATGCATGACCCTGTAGCCTATATATTATTTATTTTTAAGTGGAATGTCTACAACTACTCTTTTGTCACCGTTCAGTCTACTGCCTCAGGTTGCTGGAGTTCCTTATCAAATGCCTGTGTACAAACATTTCATAATAGCCTATATTCCCATATTATATATTCCCAGTTGCTCAAAGAAATGGAATTGATTTCAATAGGCACACCACCATGTAGACAACACATATGGACCTCTAATGTTGCTCCTATATAAACGTTATCTGACATGTTCCCCCTGTAGCGTACTGCTTTTGAGATGGGACTGGACGAAACGATAGAAGTGGAAAAACGACACTGAAAATAAAGGACGAGGAAGCAAAAAATAAATAAAAAAATCCAAAGTGAAACAAATGACGTGTTTTTCTAAAAAGTCAACTTTTAAAGGTAAAAAACATGCATAGTGGCCATATTCGTTTTTACACGCCATTAACATACAGCTCGTTTCCTGCCTTTCACACGAAAATATTTATTTAAGTGTTGCGTTTTTTCTTATATTATAGGCTGTGTTATTTGAATAGTGTGTTATTTGATAAATACATTGCAAATTAACAAGAGTTAGTTTGTCTGTCGCACAGGTCAGGTGCCTTACTCATGAAACAAGCAGGATATGTCTACAGTGTTTACCTCTGACTGAAAATGTATATCGTTTATCAAACTAACTGTTTGAATGTTTTAATTCTCACATTACGATGACATGAAAGATATGCGCATAATAAACTGAATGATTCCTGAACGTGTTCTGTGTCATTTCATTCACTGAATATGTAACGCAATTGGCACGCAGTTCTGAACAGCGAACTGTATGAAGGTATTATTGGAGCAAAATAACTGAGCTCCTGTGACAGTGGAATTTCAAACTTGTAGAATTTTCTTTCTCTCCCACACATACAACACAACAATTACACCTTCCCAAATTCTGCATTGCAGGTGCACAAATCCTATTCTACGAATCACAAATTAAGAATCTCATATGCTCACATTTTTTGCTACATCAATTCAATTCAACATCAACTCACCTTACTGACAAACTAGTTTTATGTTTCCGAAGAGCAGTGAATTTGCACAATGTCATCGCCTCCACTAGTCATAACAGCCTCAGGTGCCAAAACATGTTTTTATACTTCTGACATTTCAGACTATTATTTCTCTACATCCTCTCCTGTTCCATCACTGCTCGCTGCCCCGAGCCAACAAAACACAAAAAAATCACAAAAATTTTTTATCAGTCCTCTGTAGGCACTTGGTCAGTTTGCACCGTCCTTGTGAAAATAATGACCATCTCTTTAAGAACATGATGTGCATGACATCATCTGTGCATGCAGCTTTCTTAACCTTCATCTCTCAACACTGGTGTGAAGGTTCCCTTCCCCCCACCAGGTGAATAAAAGTGAGCGACAGCAATCGCTTGCTCTCTCTCTTCCTGACCTTTTCACCCAAGATGCTGTTGTCCTTTTGGAACTCTCATAAGCCTACCTCCAGTTCTCACAGGTAATTGGTTGATTGAGTAACTAAGGGGCCAATTACTTTTTCATATGGGTGTTTGATAACGTTTTTCCATTTTTATGGCACTTCCATTCCAGAGTGGAATGATTTCATATTATATTTATGCATATTAATAATGTTCTGTAAGAGTAATAGCCTGCGGACACAAAAATGGAAACATATCCTCTTTGACCCGTAAACGTCTGTTGACACCAGCACCAAGAAAAATTCCTTGTCCCTTGCTTGAGTGTCCTTATCAGAGCTTTTGAATTTGTCATGGTTGACAGTTGACTAATGCAGAAATTAAGGCACATAGAGTCAGCTATGTGACTTGACTGTGGATATTCATGACTTCATTTCAAAAGCCTATGTCAGTTGCAAATGAATCATGTGAATGACCAGGAAGGAAAAGCTGAGGAAAATAATTTGGTTGAGTCAATCGAGTGTAAAAATGCCTTATATGGGCAAACTGCTAGGGCTATCAAAAACATACTGACACAGGTATGGTCAAAGAGTTTATTAATAATAGTCAGAATACTTTGAATATGAGGACAGTATTAATATTTCTGCAGAAAGATGCCAAAAAAAAGCAAGCAGTGAATTTGTCACACGTCACTGATCCTTCATATACATCATATTTGATAGATTTACATGTGACAGATGTGTATATGAGAGAGAGATGGTTCCATTTAAAGCAAAGGCTTTCTTAATTGACAACAGATAAATGTCTATTCTATGTTTTATGTTGATCAGACTCAATAACTTTTTTTTTTAAGTATAGAAGTGAGTGATTGTTTAAAGACAAAACATGCTTGCATTTTCCCCATCAGGATTCGATGAGTCTAAATACATTGTTTTTTCACAAGAGTGTAGAAATTGCCATCACGGTCACCCCGGTTTCTAAACCCATAGTGACACAACAGTCCACTTCGAGTGTTAAAAAGTTTCCCTGGAATGCCATTGCTCTTCCGGCTGAAATACACAAAAAATATGGTTATTTTATGTGAAATGTGACACTGCTCCCACCTATAAGAACAGAGTATTTCCCTGCATGCGTGCATGCATCTGTGTGTGTGTGCGTGTGTATGCCAGTAAACAACTATTATTATCTCTGTGTGGAACAACAGACCCCATAAAAAACCCCATCATTTTAGGGTTAAGAAAGTTGTTCAGTTAGGGTTACAATTAGCAAAAATTCAGATCAGGGTTAAGATTAGGGTTGAATTGGATTGTGGTTATTTCTAGGGTTGGAATTTTGGTTAATATGGGCTAGCACATTAAGTCAAAGTGGCATTCTGAATGCAGATTTTGTTTTTGCATCGCCACAAGGGTAAGCCAACATGGCGTTTGTGTGTGTACAGCCTTCATAAGCTCTAATGCGGTGACTGAAAGCTGCTGCATTTGACAGGAAACGAGAGCCACTGAAGCCACTAAATAAGAGTCCTCTCCACCTGGTTTCATATACAGTCAAATCCCCCGTCTCTGTCGAAGAGGGTTAGAGACTTTAACTTGCACTATGAAATGCAAATGATCCTCATACATCTGTGTTTATGCACAATTGGCTTAACTAAAAATGCTGTCAGTCCCACACATTATTGCGATCATACTTTAGATCTGGTCTTAAGTTTTGGTGTTGATGTCAGTGATGGTGTAGTGCACCCACATAACCCTATTCTGTCTGACCATTTTCTTATAACATTGCATCGACAATTGGCCCACCCCATAACATCAGAAGATGTACACAGGTCGCACTATTACTTCTACCACTGCTGCAAACTTCATTGATACACTTCCAGAATATTTTTATTTAGACGTTTCAGCTTCCTTTCTATCGGTGATCTGGCAGAGGGATTAGCTATTGCATGTAAACCCCTTGATGTAGCTGTTCCATTAAAAAGTAAAAACGTTATTGAGAAGAGACTTGCTCCTTGGTATGCTGACCATGCGCAAGCTCTTAAACAGATTCCATCAACTGGAATGCAAGTGGCATTCCACTAAACTGCAGGTATATCACCTGGCCTGGAAAGAGAGTTTAAGTGCCTATGAGCATTCTCTCTCCAATGCAAGGTCTACTAACTTTCAAAGATTATACAAGAAAAGCTGAATAATCCTCAGTTTCTATTCAAAGAAATTGCTGACCTAACTAATAATCAAGCAGAAGCTAAACTTCAAATTTTAGCTTCTTGTAACAGTAATAATTTCTTGACTTTCTTTTGCAGTAAAATAATAGAAGAATAGTATAGAGAACATATATCTGCTTCCACACTAGTCAAAAATAGCTTTATTGATATTACAGACCTGCCTTCTAGACACACAGAATGACAGGAATCATTTACTCCCTTACTTCAGTGAACAAGGCAAAATAGTTTCTTCTTCCAAATCTCTCTTGACCCCATACTCACAAAGCTACTGAAGGAGCTATTGCCTGTTCTTAGCAAGCCAATTCTCCATATAATGAATTCTTCACTGTAATCCAGCTATGTTCCTATATCCTTTATAGGATATAGGAACATAAAAGCATCATAGTACTGAGACAGCCCTTGCCCGAGTATTGAAGGATCTGTTTCTCTCCCTCGATTGTGGATGTATGTTCTTGTCCTGCTTGACCTGGCCTGAGCCTTTGACACTACAGACCACCATATCCTCCTCCATAGGTTAGAAAAAGTTGGTGTCACTGGGCAAATTCTTATGTGGTTTTAATCCTATCTTGCTGGCAGATCTCAGGCTGTTAGAGTAAACAATATGTCTTCTGAGTATTCCAGGGTAAATTCTGAAGTACCTCAAGGATCTGTGTTGTGTCCTTTGCTCTTTTCTTATTCATTAAAAGAGGATGTCTGGGCTTGGGGCAGCACAGCGGTGGGTAGTACTGTTGCCTCCTGGGTTAGAATCCTGTCCTGGGCATTTCTATGTGGAGTTTGCATGTTCTCCCCGTGTCCGCGTGGGTTTCCTGGTTTCCTCCCACAGTCCAAAGACATGCAGTAGGCTAATTGGAGACTCGAAATTGCCCATAGGTATGAGTGTGTGAGTGAATGGTGTGTGCTCTGCGATAGATTGGCGACCTGTCCAGTGTGTATTCTTGCCTAATGCATGCTGGGATAGGCTCAGACACCCCCCTGCGACCCTGCTCTGGATAAGCGGATATAGATAATGGATGGATGGATGGATGGATGTCTAGGCTGGTTAGGAGGCTTGATGTGAAGAGTCAAGCTCGCCCCTATGGAGCTGACATACTGGGTAGCTTAGCGTTATAGTGCCACTATATAAACGTACATTTACATACATTAACTGTGTATGTACTCCTCACAGGGAGTTTTCTTTACCACATTGGTATTTGGGGGGTCAGGTCTGGTGTTTGCTCTGTCTCTTCCCTTGCTACTCTGTAAATCATCTTTGTGACAGTGCTCATTAAAAAGCGCTATACAAATAAAATTGAATTGAACTGAATTAAAAACTGAAGCTGAATGAAGACTCACCTGCACACCCAGAGAGTGATCCCGGGCCATCCAACAGCCTGGCCAATCTCAACGGAGTTGGAGATTGTCCTGCCACTCAACCACTGCACTCCATTGCCACCACAGGGGTCCACCAGCACCTGCACAAACAACCAAGGGACCAGCTTTAGCATCTCAACCTCAGCACCCTGCTGATATCTATGATTTTCGCTCAAAAAGCCCCCATTGGGCTCCATTCATTTTTTACTTTGTGCATTATATTAGAAAGAAAAATCACTTATTATTTTTCCAAGGTAAGATATTTTCTCCTACCACACAGACAAAGATAAGAATTTATTTATTATTATTTATTTTAGCCTACAGCATATTTGCGCGTCCTAGTTGAAGATCTCTACACTTCCAGAATACATTGATTTAGACGTTTCAGCTTCCTCCCTGTCTATCGGTGATCTGGCAGAGGGATTAGCTATTGCATGTAAACCCCTTGATGTAGCTGTTCCATTAAAAAGTAAAAACGTTATTGAGAAGAGACTTGCTCCTTGGTATGTACACACGCAAGCTCTTAAACAGATTCCATCAACTGGAATGCAAGTGGCATTCCACTAAACTGTAGGTATATCACCTGGCCTGGAAAGAGAGTTTAAGTGCCTATAAGCATTCTCTCTCCAGTGCAAGGTCTACTAACTTTCAAAGATTATACAAGAAAAGCTGAATAATCCCCAGTTTCTATTCGAAGAAAGTTGAAGATTTGTATGATGTAATGCACTGGGCTCGGAAAGAGAAGCTGAAGAATTTCTAAGGTGTGTTTATGGCAGAAAGTTTAAAGAGCAAGCATAGCTAATATGCCATTGAGATGAAAAATATGTACATTTTAAATAAACAATATTTGGACATGTCATGATTGCATTATTTATCTATTTAGAATAAGTGCACGATTAAAGACCATTTAATTATATCCATGTTTTAATTTGAATTATATAAATCGAATAATTCTTCAGTTTTAAATCAGTCATATAAGCTTCACATTGAGGACAGATTAATTCCATGTTCAAATATATATTTAAACGATTATAATTAAGCTGAAGATCATGGATATTTCGGTGATCCTTGTTAATAAACATTAAAAATCGACAGAAAAAGCTCATGCAGACACTCACACATACCTCAAATCTGGTAGCCCTGTTTTCAGACCAACCATATTCATAATTGCAGGTGTTGACATTATGAATCCAGATCCATCCTCCATGCCATCCGCCCTCTGGGCCTTTAGCTCGACAAACATAGTATCCCGTCTTAGACGTCACGGCATCTGTGAAAGGTCAGAAATCATGAAGTCGTCTCATTCATTTCTGTCAGGCTGCTGTGCAGCTATTGTGGTTTTACGATCATGTTGGGCCTGTGATCTTATCAGTGCAGTGCACTGGTCCTCACAGTCATCAATGGCCAAATACTGCAGATTTTGTCTGGTCACTCTTTCCTATCAAGTACATTAATTGGTCAGATAATTACCAGTGACAAGGCAAATGCAGGATGATATTTGGGTTTTGGGGCAGATTTGGGTACCAGGGCCATTGACCTTCATATATTCTTACTTAACTTAATGTTTACAGTGATTAACCTCCACTTGGAGTATGTGTGTTACTGATGGTGATTATTTTCCCAACAAAATTACTACAGAGAGTAGTAAACTCCCCCCCCCCCCCCCCCCCCAGTGGGTGTTCATAGGATGGAGGGGGGCATTGAAACAAAAATAATTGAAAGAGGGGAGTTAAAAGGGGGTGTTTGTTTTAGAATTATGAACGTGAATAAAGATTCAGGTTTTTTTCATATTACATGCATTGAGAAAATTCTTGGTTTTAAGTCAAATGTTTGGTGCTGAAAGGGCCACTGTAGCTTCACTGCATTCAACCAATGAGAACAGTCATATCATTCCAGCAGTCAGAACCTTAGAGTACATAATGTGTAGACACAGCGACGCCAGTAGAAATGTATGGGGAGCACATCAGAATCAGAAAGTACAGTTTTTTTCGCTCAACAGATATGCTCAGTTGTGTCATTAAATCACGTGTACAATGAGGATAGCACAGACACTGGCTAAAATAAATAAATATTGATGTTAACGTGCATTATATTAGGAAGAAAAATCACTTACTGTTTTTCCGAGGTAAAATATTTTTTTCCTACCCCACACACAAAGATATGAATTTTTAAATTATTGAGTGGAAGTATTTTATTTTTTCTGTCAAAAATGAATGGAGCCCAATGGGGAAACTTGCTTTTTGCGCAAAAATCATAGATATCAGCAAGCGGCGACATTACATCCGGTGCTGGCCCCTTGGTCAGAACCACCTTTTTTTCTATCGTTTGAAGCGCATGTCTATGGAAGCGACAGACTAGCAATACTGACGTTTCTGTGAGTTGATCTAACAATCAGATTTAAGCAAATTGAAAATAAAATGGATTTAAAACACAATTGAGTTTTGATTGTTATTCTTATTTTGTTGATCATCAGGTAGGTTGGCAGCGATAGTTTGTAGCAGAGAAAGCTCCCGTTTCCTGTAAGCCAGAGGTGCCCTATGCGTCGATAGCGATCGCAAAGGCCGTGCTGGTAGATCGCCCTGTCATTTAAAAAAACAGTGTAATTCTTCCTGTTTCATCCCATTTCCCTATGACTTCTGCCAGACAGACAGGTACGCTTGATTGATGTGAAATGTGGCCAACCTGCTGCAGTTGAGAACTTAGTTACATTAAGCGTCCATTTATTCATGGTATGGTCATGTAAATGTCCAATATTGCGTGAAAGCAACATGATAATTAGCATTTTATATGAGGCAGAGCAGTTGTGGTGATATGATAAATCAGGTACATTTTAGGCAGGGAATTTCGCTTTAAATATCCAACGGATAATAGTGTGAATCTAAAAGCTGTGATTTTGTCCAGATAAGATACTGGTGTAATGATTTTACTTTCATGCCAATACAGGTTTTTATACAATTTGGCTATTTTTACGTGATAGAAACAATGCAATTGGCGCAGGGAAATCGTGGTGGTGACACGATGTGGTCCATTTTGCTTTCAATATCCAACGGAGAATGGTGTTTTAAATCTAAGCTGTGATTTTTTTTCCACAGCTAGCCTAAAACTGACTTACTTGACTTAATAAAAAGAAATCACACGTTACTGGAAAACGTAGACTAGTTAAGATAGTAGCTCTGCCCAACACTAGATATTAGAACTCCACTACACACACGCATGCACAAAAATGTTGGCTAGTGATTGTACGCAGTATTATTAAGTAGCCTAGACTTCAAAAATAAATAGTTGTATTTACTAAATGAATAATAGTGTTGGATTTACTTAATAGAATTATAGGCAGGTTGCACGCAATTAAGTATGTGATGTCTTCAACTTAATTAGTTTGTCCTAGCGTTATTAACAACATAGCATGTGGCCACTTTCCAACAAATTTTTTCTTCTTTTGTTGTGGTTACACACAATATCCCCAGCTACTGTCTCCATTCAGTATTGGTGGGGGTGTGGGAGGGGGGTAGGGGGTGATATAGAGACAGAGCGCAACGCGTCATACTCTGAAAACCACGCCCGCCGGAGGGGAAAACGATCGGCGCCACAATATGCAAACAAGGGCTGAAACGCTAACAAAATGCCTGTAGCTAGCTAAAGTAATTAGATTTAAGCATGTCAAAGGATTATTTTAGCACCCTCTGTCTACCAGAGAGGAAAAGGTATATTGCTTCATATTAGCTTCAACCTCTAAGGCAGATGATAACAGTTTTGCACTCGAACGTTGCTGCTGTGCTGATCCAATGCTCGAACTTAGCTAACGCGTTAGCTACTTGTTACCTGCAATTATATTAACGCTAGCTAAGTAGCTATCATTTTAGCTTCCCGTTCTTAGCCATCTACAAGCTTGTTGAAATAACGTCGCTAGCCAACTCCAGTAACGTACTGTAGCTAGCTTGCTAGCTGACACGCCACTAGACTCCAGTGTTAGGACAGATAGTAACTTACCATTAAAGCTACCTCATTGTTTTACGAACTGGCTATTCGTTCTAAATTTTCTAATGATAACGAGCTAGTCGTTGTGACTACAGAAATGTTGATAGCCTCGCAAATCCACGCCCACATCTCTGCCATCTGTAAGCTAAAGTGAATGAGAACAGCAGTTTTTTGGTTCGGCACCTTATAATAAGTTAGTTCTGGGTTCTTTACCCTGTTGGTAGTGCATCCCATCACACAGCAGCTTTTAGGCATTTTCCTGTTGTTTACTAGCAGATGGAAATGACAAGCAGGCACCTTCACGCAATACAAAGTCAATGGAGAGCGATGAGCAATGAATAGTTTTCCCCTCCAGGGTGGCGCGACTTAATTGTGCTCTGCCTCTATACAGCCAAAAATTAGCCTGGGAGGACACTGGTGTAAAAAATATGGAGAACCATTGCTATAGGGTGTTGTCAGTGGGATTTAGATATTTACATGAAGGATTGATGGACTTCTCTGAAGGTCCAGCTATGTACGGTTCTATGAATGCATCATTGATACCCCTATGGTAAAGTATAATCTGAAGAAAAACATGTTTTCAATGTACAAAATTGCTCACACATAACATAATAATGAGAACCCATTCAGCCCAACAATGCTCACCATTTTCCAGACTAAATTAAATCTGATTACCTACAGACTATATGGTATCTAACACTGTATCGAGCCTAGTCATGAAAATCGTTTATTTGTGTCTGACGCGCACTTCCTGTTTGTGCTGGGAAGAGTGAGGGGTGTTTGAAAAAGTTTGTTACAGGATTGTATTTTGCTTTCAAGTGTGTATTTGATATTAGTTTGAGCTTTTTGTTTAAACAAAACCCCCATATTACAAGTAAGGTAAGACAGTTTTGCTCCTAAGAGGGAACTCTTTGTTGCTGTTAGGGGACGGGGGGCTTTTCAGCTTTGTTCCTCCCTTAAGCACTCGGATAGTAAACTAGCCGGTTAGATAATTCGGCCTCCTTCTTGCTGAACGCAGGTTTTTTTGTGTGGTTTTTTAACCTCCCAGGAGCAAAACATGATTGTAGTTAGATATTTTGCCCTTATTGTTGCATGCTGAGATTAACTGTAGTTTATCATAATATTATAATCTGATTCCGGGTACATTTAGGTTGTAGTCTGTTCTGAGATAAGCAAAATATTTCTTAGTACAGGGGTTCCTCCAGTCATTGCTATTTAGTAAAATGCTAGCTAAGTTAGTTGTTTATAACCAGAGGAATTCCATTCCGGGTAGTTCTTCTCAGTGTTATTTATTCATCGTTTAACGTTAGATAGTTAAAAGTGCCTTATTTATTTATTTTTCCTCTCCGGTTTCTGCTGCTAGTTGTCTGGAGCCACCTGCACGTCTTTTAAAGTGTGGTCTTCGTGCTTCCGTTTCGGCAGTAACTTACTTTAGACATAGGGAGAGATAGGGTGATAGTTTAAAAAAAGGAAAGCAATTTCCAGGGCGAGTTTGTCTGCCACCATATCCAACTGATTGAGCACCTTGAGAGTAGCCTGTGCTACAAATTCTGTCCAGATCATTACATAGCACCAGATCCAGAATCGATTGCCGTCTTGTAGGCTGATTGACGTACTGTGACAAAAAAAAGGTCATTTATAACATCTAAAAATTCTTCATTGACAGCCCCTTATTGTAAAGCATTACCACAATTACATCCACAAAAACTCAGACCTGATGCAACATGATAATGATAAAGGACTGGATGCAGGGTTCATGAATACTATAAAAATCACAGATTTACAATGACTCTTTTAACTTATTTAATTGTTACTCAGCTCAAGCTACGTACTTTTTGGTATGCCATCCAAGGATGTACGAGGCTCCCATCTCAGGTTTTGGTAGCGGCATCCATGTGACTGTGCATCATGTCCATTCCACAGAATCCAAGGACTCGCGCAGGTGCAGCGCTGGACATGGTTTGTGGTGGAACACCTTGCTTTTAGCCCACAGGGAAAGACACTGCATCCATCCACACATTTATCATTGCGGCACACTTCGCTGTCTCCACACGCACTGTCCGTGCATCTGTTACAAGCTCTGGGAGTGAATGATGGACAGGGCTGCTTGGTGCATCGGTAGGTGTCACTGGTTTGTCTGTCATCAATGGTCCAACCACTAGAACAGGAGGCTGTACAGACCGTAGTTCCATTCTCAGACTTGCAGGTGGTGCTTCCCCTCTTAGGGTGAGTGTAGCACACAGGCAGGGCACTCCATTGTTTTTTAGAACATTGCACTGTCTTTGGAAAGGGCTGGTAATCATTTTGGCATGTCAGTGGGACCTCCTGCTGGTCTGTGCTGTGATGGGGCTTCTCACAGTAAGTGTTGGACAGGAGCTCTGCCTTGAGCAAGCCACAGCCGTTCATGTTGAACAGGCTCCACTGCTCAGATACATACTGTTTAAACACACTTTTGAGGTATTCATCAGACCTCATAAGTGCACGTGCTCGTATCATTTTTTTTACAGCTGTAGGGCCGTACTGCAGTGCTTCTGGAGTCACTGCCTTTTGTGACTCGTGTTTGATCAGCAAATACCTCTGCCATCCTAAGACAGCTTCCTGCTCCATAGCAAACATAATGCGAACAAAATAATCAATTCTCTCACTGTAGGATTTAGAGCATACTGTTCTAGGATTTGATTGACTCTTATCATCTTGATTTAGTGGTTCTGTGAGCAGAGATTGTCGAAAATGGTCCAGGATATTGGATTTATCTCCAAAGCCTGTCCCTTGCATCATTAGATCAAACTTGTGCATCGTGTAAAGGAATGTGTTTCCTTTGGTAAAAAGGGATTCAACCTCAGAGACAAATTGATCCTGAGACATTGTTTCATTTTTAAGGAAATTGTGCACTTTTGCCAAATATCTGAATTTATCAATCACATCATTGTACTTAATGAATATTTGTGCCCACTGGATGTCTTGCTGTAGGGTGTTAAACAGAGCTCCTACATATTCTTTTATTTCCTTAACATGAAAATAAATAGTCAAGTCTGGTACAGGTTGGTAAGAGATACCAATGAGTTCACTCTCCATGGTTGCATAGTCAATGTCATCCTGAATACTTCTCTGACAGGTAGGACCGTAGAACATTTCATCACACTTACAGATTCCGCTTGATGTGTCTTTGATTTGTCTACACTCACCTTTGTTACAGTTGACATCAGAGCAAGGATGATTTTCAACAAGTTTCAGACTCTTTAAATAGACGGTATATGTTTCATAAAATCCAGGTAAGTTTAAACATTTTAGTTTCACAATCTCATTATCAATTGTTTGAGCATAATCGGATCGTTCATGAATGTATTCTATATATTTCATAGTTTCCCTTTGAAAAATAATGGGCCACTGGGATATTTTGTCCTGACAGAGCCTTCCTTTGCTATTCCACTCCCGTTCCATTTGAGCTTTCATGCCTTGATGTACAGTAAACCCTTTTTCCCTGTGTAGGAGGTGCATTACTACTTTGTCTTGAGCGATAACTTGAATAGAGTTTCCGTAGGTCCTCTCTTCTTCATCTTTTTTATCATGCACAATGACTGTCCACTCATACCAGTTGAACTTCTTGTCCAAGTGCTCCTTGACAGTGAATGCAAGATGCGTATTGTCTGGCAAAGGCTTTGTTCCAATTTGCTGCACATCCTTCTCTGCCCAAATCTCAAAGCTGTCTGCGCAACCAATCAAGACATCCTGTATCTTTGCGTGGACATTAGTTAACTGTGTGACTGCCTCTTTTGCTTTATGCTCACCATCATAGCCCTTTAATGCATAATAATAAAGATTCAGTTGCAATCCAGTGACCATCAGGGAAGTAAAATATGCAGTGAATTGCACAAGGGTTTTAAAATCCCCTTTAGACTTTTGAGTGACAAGTATCAAAAGGTTCTTATTTAGACTGGCTGGGTTGCTCTCAGTCAGGTACCTATGAAAGCTATAAACGCTGTTCTCTGTTCCAGTGTTCTCGTAGAAAGTGGTGAATCTTTCAGCTAATCTGGTCTTCTCCTTTTCCGTTTGTGCTGCAGAGGCACTGTCTATGAACTCTCTCAGTTTGGTCCAGGAGTTTTTGATGTTGTTTTCATCATTGGAATAGATACTGGCATACGCTGTCCATTCCATTTCTTCTGCCAGAGAGTTTATTTGGAGTGAGATGGAGTCCAGCTTCCTGTTGACCTCTGAAAACTGGACCTTCATGAACTCTAAATTTGGATCTTGTTGGGGGATAAAAGAAAAGATAAAACTTACCAATGCTCCAACAAAACTAAGAGCAGATGCTACCTTTGCCAGCTTACTGAAAATGCCAAGAACTTTATGGATGATCTTTGCACCTTCTTCAGGTTTTGAAACCCATTGTGAAACCTCAGCAATAAGATTTAATGCTTCAACAGTGGTGTCTTTCCCTTTTTCCACTTGATTTACAATATCTGGATTGAGATCGGCAGTTGAGAAACTGCTGTACACCAGGAGATAGAGCACAGCAAGGAAGATTTTCCTGGACTTCATCATTGTTTACCTGTAAGACAACAACAATCAACATGAACAATGTCAATATAATTCCTGAATCGAAAAAGGGCTATAATTGATTTAACAGTATGTGACTTCCTCCAGCTTCGATGTCGCAAAATACGATTGAGGTTATAATTACACTGATTTGTGAAAAGGAATAGTGGGGGAAAAGTAAGCTTGCTATATATTTGAGGGTTTATTTCTTACCTTTATTTCAATTAATGTTGTGAATCATAAAATTGGACAACTTCTTCCATTTGACTGGTGTATTTCATGTTTCAGGATATCTGGTGCTTACCCTTTAACACCAGGAGCACCGGACCATTCCGTGGGAGTGAAATAACTTAAGGCGCAGTCTGGGTCATATGACACAGGAGTCTTCAAGCAGGAAATGTTCGAAGTGTTCGCTAGATGACTGTCAGAGTAAGCTATGTTTTAGTTATGGCTCGGCATTCTAGCTGTCAAACTGTCCCAGTAAGTAATTCTTTATGTCAGTGTGTTTTTATCATGGAGTACATCCTTAGAGATGTGTCCTTAGAAAGTGGTTAGTAGTGGCCTACACTTCAAAGGGGAATGCAACTGCCTGTATCTGCAAAACTCACAGGAAAAAACTTCAGCAGTATTGTATATGCTTCTATCGTCACTCACACGATGTTTGGCCTATCACAGCACACAGGCAAATTTTCACGCTTACTGAGCACATTTATTTATGAGGGTAGCCAATAAGTAGATAAAACACAAATTAGTTCATAAATTAGTCTCATTAAATTTTATATTCATGTAGCCATCATCTTTGTAATTGCCATGTTTAGCATTTTCATTATCACTTCACTGTGAGGGAGGGGGGAGTGCCGGAGGAGCACGCAACTGTACAGGCAGTCGAAAAGCTTATCTCCGAGGAGATAGGCCACTGAGGCTGGAGGAAACGAGGAAGGGGAAAAATAAAACAGACTGACAGGAGTGAAAACTCAAACTCCCTGTCAAGCCTTAAAAAACGGCCAAACAGAAAACAACCCTGTAAAAACAAGGGTGAGAAACAGAGAAATAAAAACACTGAGCACCGCAAATAGTTGGGATAGAAACCAGGGAAACCCAACGTAACTGAGTCGCAGCTCCGACCCAAAACACAAGGAAAACTTGGGGTCGAACACCAAGATACCCAAGAACCTAAAACGCAGCTTAGGAAAACAAAAAGGTAAAGCCCTAACAGTCTGCCTGCACAAAGCCCAGAAACACAGACTGAAATACAAACACTTCTTGAGAAGCGAGAGAACAGGAGGTTTATTAAACAGGCTCTGAAATACCTTAGCGGCTCAATGAGAACGTAAGTTGACACTGAAGCAAGGACTGAAAGTCAGACAGCATCTGAAATAGCCTTGCATGACGCAGGTGGCCAAAATCACGGCATAGGGAGGAATGATTGGAAACCGGTGCATCCAATCAGGTAATAGTCAGGCCGGGAGGTCAAAAAACGGAACTGCACCCCAAACCCATGACATTCACCTCAATCAGCACCATAGAATTGTTTCAAAAATTATTTTAGAGCTGATTAAAGATATTAAGCTATTCTCATTCTTAATTTACGTTTGCCTCTTTATTTTTCATATGTGATTACTCTTTGTCAACATCGGCACCATCATCATGAAAAGACAGAAATATTACAAATGATAACATTTTATGGTTATTAATAACATAACAGGCTATCTTTAACAATATCAAAATAACAATGTTGTTAAAATGATATGGTGGAATCAGCATAAAAGCATCCTAATTTAAGAGCAACACATAACCAGCTTTATTACTTATTTATCACGATTCATCACCATGAAGAATGGACACAAGAATTTCCAGGAATATTTTGATATTTTTTCATTTTTTAGATTCGAAATCTAATTGATGGATTTTCAATGTCTATTAAGGGACTAGTGTTGGAAATTTTCTTTGGCTATAAACATGTGTAGGACTTGTTTATAGCCAAAGAAGTGCTATTGCAAATGTCAATGTTATCTACACTTGTCCTTTAAATAAATAAATGAATAAATGAATGAAAAGGAAATCTTATCAAAGAGAATGTATTTCTTGCTTATGTACTATTCTTTCTACAAAGAAAATAAATCCTTAAATTTCATGTCACATTTAGCACTTCCACACGAAAATCCACATTATGCAGAATTCACAAAACAGAAGTCACAAAAATGACACACAACAGAAAGCCTACCTTGATCTCAGCAGAGACTGTAATTGTAATGTGTGGTCAGTGCTGCATATATAGGTGGTAGGCAGAGCACGCCCACTGTGTGGGGGCGGTGTGGGAGCAGGTACATTTTGTGGAATCAGTAACTCCCTCACCTGTCATGTCACAAACTTCTGTGGAAGTCTGACTTCTGTGGAAATGTGAAAGTCTGACTTCTGTGGAAGTGTGGAAGTCTGACTTCAGTCAAAATGTTGCATCATGCACCCACAGGCTCTGGATGCATGTCAATCAGATCAGAAGAATGTTGGGGGTTCTTGACAGAGCGGTTGGGGGCTGCTGACAGACTCTAACAACTAAACTACAGCCCAACACCCTAACCACTGGACTACAGCCCAGCACCCTAACCACTGGACTACAGCCCAGCACCCTAACCACTGAACTACAGCCCAGCACCCTAACCACTGAACTACAGCCCAGCCCCCTAACCACTGGACTACAGCCCAGCACCCTAACCACTAGACTACAGCCCAGCACCCTAACCACTGAACTACAGCCCAGCACCCTAACCACTGAACTACAGCCCAGCACCCTAACCACTAGACTACAGCCCAGCACCCTAACCACTGAACTACAGCCCAGCACCCTAACCACTGAACTACAGCCCAGCACCCTAACCACTAGACTACAGCCCAGCACCCTAACCACTGGACTACAGCCCAGCACCCTAACCACTAGACTACAGCCCAGCACCCTAACCACTAGACTACAGCCCAGCACCCTAACCACTGAACTACAGCCCAGCACCCTAACCACTGAACTACAGCCCAGCCCCCTAACCACTGGACTACAGCCCAGCACCCTAACCACTAGAATACAGCCCAGCACCCTAACCACTGAACTATAGCCCAGCACCCTAACCACTAGAATACAGCCCAGCACCCTAACCACTGAACTACAGCCCAGCACCCTAACCAATAGACTACAGCC
This sequence comes from Anguilla pacifica, assembly GCA_039654925.1. Taxonomy (NCBI): domain Eukaryota; kingdom Metazoa; phylum Chordata; class Actinopteri; order Anguilliformes; family Anguillidae; genus Anguilla; species Anguilla pacifica. The sequence continues at coordinate 7,965,266 of CM077296.1, forward strand.
CAGCCCCCTAACCACTGGACTACAGCCCAACACCCTAACCAATAGACTACAGCCCAGCCCCCTAACCACTGGACTACAGCCCAGCACCCTAACCACTAGAATACAGCCCAGCACCCTAACCAATAGACTACAGCCCAGCCCCCTAACTACTGGACTACAGCCCAGCACCCTAACCAATAGACTACAGCCCAGCCCCCTAACCACTGGACTACAGCCCAACACCCTAACCAATAGACTACAGCCCAGCACCCTAACCACTGGACTACAGCCCAACACCCTAACCACTGAACTACAGCCCAACACCCTAACCTCTAGAGCCCAGCCCCCTAACCACTACAGTCCAATACCCTAACCACTACAGCCAAGCACCCTAACCACTAGAATACAGCCCAGCACCCTAACCACTAGACTACAGCCCAACACCCTGACCAGTACAGCCCATATATTTACATGTTGGTTAAGTGAGGGGTTCTTGCATGCAACACCGCTTGGTTTAGAATTCAGAGTGCTGAGCATTTTAACAAGGGCACTGACTGTTGGAACTGCTGGATTCAGAAAATAAACCTATTTTTAATTACATTACAGGCTTTTAGCAGATGCTCTTATCCAGAGCGACTGACACTGTATCCAATCAGACAGCTGGATATATACTGGAGCAATGCAGGTTAAGTACCTTGCTCAAGGGTACAACGGCAGTGTCCTACCAGGGAATCGAACCTGCAATCTTAAGGTTGCAAGACCAACTCTTTAGCCATTATACTACACTGCCGCCTAATTAATTAATTCTTCTTGTCCCACAGGTGGTAGTGCCTTCTCTTATAGAGCTCCTGTCTCATGGAACAATCTCCCTATGTACAGTATGTGTGGGCTTCAGACACACTTTGTCTTTAAGTGTAGGCTTAAAACTTACCTCTTGAGTCAATTCTATAGTTTGCCATTCTGGACACATTAGGTAGCTTGGTGTTAAGTGTTAAGCTAGCCTTTATGGAACTGACACAATAGGTAGTAAATACATTTACTCTGTGAGTTGACAATCTTTATATTGACTAACCTCATCGTCTCTGTTTCTTTTTCCCTGGGGCTCCTGCCCCTACATCGCCCTGAGTTCACAGACTGCTCCTGCCTGTTTCAGATGACGTCGTTTACTTGGCCTCATCATACTGTGACCTTCGATGCACACGAGAGCGGTTTGCAGCTGAGCGTGATACGGTCGGAATGAGGATCAGCACCTCCAAGTCTGTGGCCATGGTACTCTCCTGGAAAAAGATCTGCCCTCTTCAAGTAACGGAGGAGCAACTGCCCCAGGTGGAGGAGTTCAAGTGTCTTTGGGTCTCATTCACGAGTGAGGGAAAAAGGGATTCGGAGATCGATGGCCGTCCAGGTACAGCGGCCGCAGTAATGCAGGCATTGTATCGGACAGTGGCGGTGAAGAAGGAACTGGGCCAAAAGGCAAAGCTCCTGATTTACCAGTCGATCTTCGTCCCTACTCTCACCTATGGTCACAAGCTATGGGTAGTGACCGAAATAGTGAGATCGCGAATACAAGCAGCCGAATTGGGGTTTCTTCGTAGGGTGGCAGGGCTTACCCGCCTTGATAGGGTGAGGAGTTCAGCTATCCGGGAGGACCTCAAAGTAGAAACCCTGCTCCTCCGCATTGAAAGGAGTCAGTTGAGGTGGTTTGGGCATCTGATAAGGATGCCTCCTGGGCACCTCCCTCTGGAGGTGTTCCAGGCTCGGCCACCGGTGAAGAGTTCCTGGGGTAGACCTAGGACATGCTGGAGGGATTATATCCGAAGGCTGGTCTGGGATCGCCTGGGGATCCACCGGGATGAGTTAGCGGAAGTTTCTGGGAAGAGGGACGTCTAGGCTGCTCTGCTTGCCCCTTTGGCACCGTGACCCTGAGATGAATTAAGTGGTTTAGAGAATGGATGGATGGATTTTCCAAGACAATATATCACCACTCAATCTCAAAAGGGACATCTCTACACATAACACCAATGGGAAGGTTGTATATTTATTCAACATTTTGTCCCAGATATTGACCATAGAATGACGTGGTATAATTTTTGAAAACTTTTTCTTGTTTATTTCATTATTTAGTGAGCAGTGTTTTCACTGCTGTATTGGCATACCTTATGGCTATTGTTGGGTTTATATTGTTGCTATGATGGAATACAATTTTTGAATGTTGAAAGAATATTTTTATGAATGCCCAGATAGACAATATTGTCCATTATTTCATGGGTGGGGGGTGTAGTTGTAGATGAGATTGCAGGGAGGGGGTGCTTGAACAACCAGAGCGACAATGGTGGCCCTGCAAAATTCCGTATTTGGCATAGTTGTCGTGTATCGTCTACTAATGAAACTAAAACAAAGCATTTCTGTTTTTAACTCATACTTTGGTTGTAGTAGCACTGAATGTCTGAGTTCAGCAATCTGGGCATGCCGACGTGCCAACCACTAGGGGCTTTGTGCTAAGAGGTTAATTAAAAGTCTCATATATAAGACGGAACCAGCTCTAAGCATGTTTTAAAAGAGATTAATAAAAAGTCTGATATATAAGATGGAGCCGGCTCTAAGCCTAAGCATGTTTTAAAAGTGATTAATACATTTTTTTTTAATCAATCATGAATTTTCTTGGCAGCCAGATGAGTGAAGCTTGGTACGTAATGGTGTCTCAGACAATGGTATAACGAGTTGTACTAGTCAAGCCATGAGGACAAAAAGGCATGTCTTTCTATTTCTAAGTGTTTAAACAATAAAAATGCTTTAGTTTGGGAATTTTTACTGAGTAGCAGGAAACAAGGCTGTGCCACTGATATGCTTATCAAAGCTAAGCCTCAAGTCAAAAGTAACACATAGATTTCTGCAGCTTGTGGGTATGTTGGAAGGGGACCAAGATGATTTTGAATGTCTGTACTTATTTCAATAATAAGAACTTTAGATTTCTCAGTTTTAAATGGTAGGAAGTTGAGTGGCATCCAGCTTTGAATCTCAAAGAGCCATTTATTAGAGAGTACAGCTCGTTCATATGACCTTATTTGATGGCGAGTCATAATGTCATCTGTTTGGGAAAAAGTCTTTTTTGTTTTCTTGATTGGGCTCTGTACTACACAATTTTAGATTTGTAATCAAACAATTCACGTGGTCATCCTCAACTTTTATTAAAGTGTATTTTCATACATTTTGGTTTGCAGACATTATAGCACTTTTCATACATAGCCCCCTTACCCACTCCCCCCTCCCCCCCCCCCTCCCCCCCATCAGGGCACCATAATTTTAAAGACATATTAATGTTAAGTCCATGAAAGTAGTCATGTTTAGTACTTTGTCGCATAGCCTTTGCAAGAAATGACTGCTTGAAGTCTGTGACCCATGTATGTTACAATATTCTGTGTCTTGCAGTGTAGCCTCTGTAGTTCTGTTTGTGAAGTCTTCTGCGGGCAGTAGTCACTGACACATCCACGCTTGCCTCTAGAAAACTGTTTCTGATCTGTCGGACAGGTGTTTGGAGCAGTTTTTCTACATTATGTTTGAATATTCTTTGGTCATCAAATGTAGAGGTCTTCCTTGACCTGCTGGACCCTTTGATTCCTAAGCACACCAGTGGACACTTTCTTCACATTACATGCACACACATGCACATATTCTGGCATGACAAGCAGGCATGGGCTGAACAGCTGCTACATCCTTATCCAGCGACAGCATGAGAAGCTGTCTGTAAAAAATGGCTACCTGCGCAAAGACTTCATTTCCCAGAGTGCCTACAGGCTGTGCTATCAAACAGAGGGAGAGAAGCAGAGGAACACACACAACATGGCTGCGATAGATTCTGTAAACAAACATTACCCAGTAAAAGACTTTCAACCCAGCACAACAAATACAGGGAATTAACTTACTCAGTTTATTCTCCGGGAATAGGTCCTGGTTTTGCAAGATCCTGGCCAGGTTCTATGTAATTTTTCTGTTTGCTGCTTGGCTCAATGGCAAGTAGGTGGTGATAAGTGCTAACAATTCATATCTCCAAATATGAATTGTATGGTGTGTACAATATTTGCACTGATAGTGTTCTTAGATAGGCTATCAGGCAGCAGTGTCAACGGAATATAATTCTCCTACAGTTATTAAACAGGTGGCAAGCGGACCGTTCTGTGGATTCCACTTTCCTTCATTTTTTCCATACCCTTGTTTGAGCAACAAATTATTTTGCGCTTTTTCGGCCATAGATTTTACTTCTTTTTTTTTTTTACGTTTCCAAAGAGGAAAGTGAGTCACCTACTGACCAGGTGTGTATTTGTCAATGTCACTTACACTGTGAATGAACATGCGTAGAAAATTTATTCCATTCAAATAAAGTAATCGGTTCAAGCGTTTACATGGGTAACATTCTCCTCCTGATCAGATGAACAAAAGGTTTACACCATCCCTTTAAAACCGAATGAAACTACTTTTTGATGAATGAAATACAATGAACAGAACAAAGAATGCATGACACAGATTACAAAAGGGCCTACAAATCTGAAAGAACACAGAATAGGATTAAATAAATTATTAAAATTATAGAAAAATAGAGTACAGGAACTGAGAGCTGGAGAGCTGGAGGCCCCCCCTCCCAGTACAAGTCAATTAATTCAATAAACTTTATTTATCCCAGAGGGCCAATTAATTGCTGGGAATATCTTAAATCAACATCAAAAACAGACACTACACAATATGCACAACAACCTGACGTCACATAAAACAGAAATAGACAAGCAGAAAATAAAAAAAATGGAGTAAAAATGAGCAATAAAAAAGGTATCATGTATGTATATATGCAAAAAACATATATGCACATGTGCATTGACTTGTGCCCTTCAAGCTCAGAAAGTGCAGAGGAGAGGTGATTTTCAAAGTAAATTGTCAGATAAAATCTTGGCAATAAAATTCAATGAACTGGGAGGGGAAGTTAGTGATAGTTGGGGACTCAATTCTTACACTAGGAGCACAGCCCAGCTACAAGGCCTGTGTGCTCCCCAGCAGGGGTAAAGCAAAGTAAGCAACCGGAGAGAGAAAGATTCAAATTAGGAAATAAAACAATTGAACACAGTAACAACTACAGTTATTTAGGTTTAAAAATAAGCTCAACAGGAAGCTTTAACTTGGCGGTAAATGACCTGAAGGAGAAAGTACGCAGGGCATTCTATGCCATCAAGAAAAATACCCAAATTATACTGCCGGTCAAAATTTCTTAAAATAGTCCAATCAGTGATTCAACCAATTGCATTATATGGCAGCGAAGTGTGGGGTCTGCTCACAGAGCAAGATTTTGCAAAATGGGACAAACACCCCATAGAAACCCTACATGCAGAACTTTGTAAAAACATCCTCCATGTCCAGGAAAGCACCAAACAATGCATGCAGGGCAGAATTAGGCCAATACCCATTACTGATTAACATCCAAAAAAGGGCAGTTAAATTTTGGATTCACCTCAAAAACAGCGACCCTCACTCTTATCATTTCGGACCCCAGGAAGATTAGCTGCACACTGTGTATTGCTAATGGGGATCCTAAATAAATAAATAAATAAATTTCAAGGCCCTGAAATACCAAGAGATGAGCCCAAAGAAGAGCCCCTCAGCCAGGTAGTCTTGAGGCTTAATTCATTAACTCTTACTAATACAAAGCAGCCTCAAAACAGCAACATACAAACAATCAGAGTCAACCAAATAATAGCAAAACACAAACAAAATTACATCACCTATTGGGATGCACAAACAAGAACACAAAGCTAATTAGAGTGCTATCGGGCCCTAAAAAGAGAGTATACTGTGGCAGATTACCTGACCACAGTGAAAGAATTAAAAACAAGGAAAATATTGACAAGATATAGACTCAGTGAACACAACCTGGCTATTGAGACAGGTAGACACCGGCAGACCTGGCTGCCCAGAGAGGACAGTTTGTGCTCACTTTGTGACATTGAAGCAGTGGAGACAGAGCTTCATTTCCTCATGAAATGTGAGAAATACAGAGAGGCAAGGTCACTGTTCTTCCTCAAAATGAAAAAAATCTGCCCACAATTTGAGATGCACTCAGAGACAGAGAGGCTGCCATTTCTTTTGGGAGAGAGAACGGAATGTATGGATTTGGCAGCACAATACATTCCCACTTGCCACAAACTGAGGGACAGTGAGTATCATTGACACCAAAAAGCAAAGTTATTATAATTCATTGCCATTTTGTATGCGTTATCTTCTAGATGTAGAATTTTATTTCTGTCTTTTGTATTTTATATTTGTTCTGTTTATTGTAGTTAAATTGTTATTGCCTATCTGTTATGTTTGTCACATCAGTGTATGCTTTGGCAATGTAAGTGTACCCTTACCATGCCAAGAAAGCTTATCTGAATTTGAATTTGATTTGAAAGAGAGAGGGAGCTCCTTCTGACAAGGCCCATACACAGAATTTTAACAAACTGTTAATTTTTCTTAATTAGGTACTTTTCATGTTTTAGAGCTGGGGTTCCAGAAAGGGCCAGTGTGGGTGCACACACCTGATCCTGATTCTATTAATCAAGGCGCTTAGCAATGACTCTAGTGATTGATTAGTAGAATCAGGTGTGTTTATTTGCGGTTTGGGTCCTCGCATTGCCGAAATGAGGAAGTTACAGAGAGCACAGAAGACATGGACCGTAGAGAACAAACAACACCAATGCCAAAGACAAACGAAACCCAAGCTGTGATACGTAAAAAATAAAACATGAACATGAGTACTAGTATGTGTGTTTTCTTATGAAAAATGGTGGCCTGTTTGCAATACAGTTGTTAGACGTGTGAAATATGGATAAATGAGTTCGGAATGTGTACTTGCATTAGTTAATGTGCTCACTCACTAATTAAACAAACATACCATTACAGCTAAACTAAAATGAAATATAATTTAAATAACCCACAGCCACTATCCACACACACACACACAGACACACACACAAACACACCCTTTGACCCAGACACAATTGCTACGCATATGCCGGTTGAATGTATGTAAGTATGTGTGCAAGTGCTGCTAGTGGATTATGTGTGTGTCAGAGTGCTACCGGAGGCCAGCGACCAAGCCCTCGGTCACACTCTGTTTTTCTTGTAATGGCACATTTTTAATATCTTGCCATTCTTAATATCTCAGGCATTCTGACTCCTGGTTATTGTAACACAAGGGGTTTCTGGGTTCTAACAGCTGGAGTGAACTCCAATTTTTCTTATTCTTTTTGGATTAGATGTGTCTCTTGAAAAAAAAAATGTAATATCCACTTTGTCATTGGTCACATTTACATTCACACAGTAATGCTATTATTGTCTGTACTGCGAGTAAGGCAGATTAAACCCATTTACATGTTTCTGCAGAAAGAGCAGTTTCCCTTAGACTACACTTTACATGTAAACAGTGGATAATTTGATTAAACTGTATTAGCCTAATCAGAGGGGCCAGGTTTTCCTTGGCCCTACTCTTCTTTACCCTGTCCCGTCACTTTTCCTCGCACAAATTAGCCTGCACCAGCTGTCACAAGTGCTACAATACTACACACTTCTATCTGCCTCAGGTACACTATATGACCAAAAGTATCTGGACACCCCTTGTTATTCATGTTTTTGGCTAGGACCCTTAGTTCCAGTGAAGGCTAATTTTAATGCTATAGCATACAATCACATTCTAGACGATTCTGTGCTTCCCCAACAGTCTGGGGAAGGCCCTTTCTTGTTTCAGCATGACAGTGCCCCCGGGCATACTGCGAGGTCCACATAGAAATAGTTTTGTCAAGAACGGTGTGGAAGAACTTTAATGGACTGCACAGAGCCCAGACCTCAACCCTATCCAAAACCCTTGAGATCAATTGGAAAGCTAACTGCAAGCCAGGTGTAATTGCCCAGTGCCTGACCTCACTAATGCTCTTCTGGCTGAGTGTAAGCAAATCCCTGCAGCAATGCTCCAACATCTAGTATAAAGGCTTCACAGAAGAGTGGAGATTATTATAGCTGCAAAGGGTGGACCAACTCCATATTATTAATTTTGGATGAGATGTTGGATGTCAGGTGTCCACATACTTTTGACTACGTAGTGTATACATCAGTATTACAAACAAGAAAATACAAAAACCGTTAAAAGTTCAAGATCTGTTTGTCACGCTCCATGAAAGAAGAGTTCATTCTCCTAGAATAGGTTGATGTTTTGCAGGATCCTGGCCAGGTTCTATATAATTTTTCTGTTTGCTGCTTGGCTGAATGCCAAGTAGGTGGTGATAAGTGCTAACAACTCAGTTTCTAGAGAAACTGTCTCATAATTATGTAGCAGGCTCAAGATGGTGTATCTGCTGAGGAAGGTGTGTGTGTGTATATGTGTGTGTGCACGCACTTTATATAGCACTCACCAAAAACACTGTTTACAAAGTGCTTTACAAATTTAAAAGAATGGGATAAAATACAGTTGAGGGCAAAAGTTTACATGCACCGAGGCTAAAGATATTCAAACTCAGTTTTTCACAACTCTGCACATTTCATGTTACCATACATTTCTTTTGGCAAGTCAATTAGGGCATCTATTTTGTTCACATCAGAGGACATTTTAAAACAATCGATTTGAGAGATTTATTTCAGCTTTAATTCAGAATTAAGAATTCCAGTGGGTCAAAAGTTTACATCCACCAAGTTGACTGTCTCTTTAAACTAATTATGAGTTAATTGGGAGCTAATTGGCACCTGTGGCTATATTTAAGGGCCTACCTTTAGAGCCACTACCTTTTTTCCCTTGATACCATGGGAAAATCCAAGCAACTCAGCCAAGACCTCAGAAAAAAACTGTGGACCTCGACAAGTCTGGTTCCTCCTTGGGAGCAATTTCCAAAGAACTGAAGGCACCACAAGCCTCTGTACAAACAAATATAAAAATTTTGGGACCACACAGACACTGTATCCTTCAGGAAGGAGGCGCAAATTAACTCCCAGGGCTGAACGAACTTTAGTCCGAAAGGTTCAACTGAACCCCAAGACAACAACAAAGGAACTGCTGAAGGAGTTGGAAGCATCAGGTACCAAAGTACCTACATCCACCATTAAGAGAATCTTACATTGCCTAGGCCTGAAAGGCTGTCATGCAAGGAAGAAGTCCCTACTCCAAGACCGGCATAACTAAAACAGAATGAAGTTTGCAGGTGATCACCAGGACAAAGACCTAGCCTTTAGGATGAGTGTTCTCTGGTCAGATGAAACAAAAATTTCAGTGTTTGGTCATAATTATCAGCGCTATGCATATATGTGAAGCAATATCTCAAGACATCAACCCTGACCTGAATCCCATAGAAAATTTTTGGGCTGAACAGAAAAAGCATGTCCGAGCAAGGAGGCCCACAAACCTCACTGAGTTACACCAGTTCTGTCAGGAGGAATGGGCAAAAAAGTATTGTGAGAAGCTTGTGGAAGGCTACCCCAAGCGTTTGATTCAAATTAAGCAATTAAAAGGCAATGCCACCAAATACTAACAAAGAGTATGCAAACATTTGACCCAGTGAAAATCTGATATAGCTCATAAGAGAGTAAATAAATCTGTCTCTTAGCTATAATTTTGAAATGACCTCTTATGGAAATATAGTACATACCCTAATTGACTTAACACAGGAATTGTTAAACACTCAAATTGAGTTTGAATGTCTTTAGCCTATGTGTATGTAAATTTTTGGCCTCCACTGTAAATAAAAGGAAGAAAACAGTACAGGATCTGAGAATTGGAGAGTAAAATGCAATGACTAAAAAATTAATCAAAAACAACATCAACCCCCCAGTACAAGTCAAACTCTCAGATAAAATCTTGGCAGTAAAATGCAATAAAATAAATCACAAATAAAAGACCAGGTAAAAGAAGACTCCAGTCTGCTTTTAAGTGTGTTTTTAAAAGTTATTTAAAAGAAGATGAAAAATTTGCTGGCCTGATCATCTCAGGCAGGTATTTACACAACCTAGGGGCCCTGATTGTCATGGTTCCTTATTCCGTTTGCTGTGCAGCGTCATGGGTTGTGCTAATCGACGCCGTTTCGTGCTAATCGGCTACTCAGTATCCCTGTTGAGGAAACTGAGTGCTGTTTCAGGTAACTGAGTGTGGTAATCTTCAGGACTGCCTGAGGGCGCTCCGTGATTGCTTTTGATTACGACCGATTGTTTGCACCTGATTTAGAGAGCTTATATACGCTCGTGTGAGATCTGTTCTTCGCTTTAGTGTCTACTCACTTACACGAAAGCCGGTAACAGTGAAAAGCTCTCTTACAGAAAAGTGTGGTAAGGAAAAAGGTATAGGAATTTGAATATAGCTTTTTGTTTTGACTAGTAGTAAGACTTCGGTCCTACTAGTCACTTGGCTTTAGTCCTTATTTTCCTTAATACACCTTTTTTGCCTACCTCGTTACGAGGCACCTTTTCTTTTGCTTTTCTCCAGACTGCACTGCAGTCTTTACTAAAATTCTACTCGCTCCTTACGCCTTAGATTCGTTCTCCTGCTGAGACATTTACTTTGTGTTGGGATATTCTCCCATAGGAGTTGAGTCATTTCTTTTCGTTACCCCCTCCTTAAGTCTGTTACTGAGACTTAGTCGTTTCCACTTCGGTGGTAACTTAAACAACCCCCCTTTTGAATTCACTGTAGTTGTGTGTGGTCCTTAACACTTCCCCACCCTCACACTGATGGAGAAAGCACAATCGCCCTTTGTTTTCAGCCTAGCTTGTGGAACAACTAGAAGAGACTTGTCTGAGAATCTTAGGCTACGCCTTGGCTGATAGAGATATATAAGATCATATATAAGACGGAGCCAGCTCTAAGCATGTTTGAGATGGAGCCATCTCTAAGGGTGTTTGAGAGGAAGGCCAGCTCTATGCAAGTTTAGAATGGAGCCAGCTCTAAGCATGTTTAAGATGGAGCCAGCTCTAAGCGTGTTTAAGATGGAGCCAACTCTAAGTGTGTTTAAGATGGAACCAGCTCTATGCAAGTTTAGAATGGAGCCAGCTCTAAGCATGTTTAAGATGGAGCCAGCCTTAAGCATGTTTAAAATGGAGCCAGCTCTAAGTGAGTTTAAGATGGAGCCAGCTCTAAGTGTGTTTAAGATGAAGCCAGCTCTAAGTGTGTTTAAGATGGAGCCAACTCTAAGTGTGTTTAAGATGGAACCAGCTCTATGCAAGTTTAGAATGGAGCCAGCTCTAAGTGTGTTTAAGATGGAGCCAGCTCTAAGCGTGTTTAAGATGGAGCCAGCTCTAAGCGTGTTGAAGATGGAGCCAGCTCTAAGCGTGTTTGAGATGAAGGCCAGCTCTAAGCGTGTTTAAGATGGAGCCAGCTCTAAGCGTGTTTGAGATGGAGCCAGCTCTAAGCGTGTTTGAGATGGAGCCAGCTCTAAGCGTGTTTAAGATGGAGCCAGCCTTAAGCATGTTTAAAATGGAGCCAGCTCTAAGCGTGTTTAAGATGGAGCCAGCTCTAAGCATGTTTAAGATGGAGCCAGCTCTAAGCATGTTTAAGATGGAGCCAGCTCTAAGTGTGTTTAAGATGGAGCCAGCTCTAAGCATGTTTAAGATGGAGCCAGCTCTAAGCGTGTTTAAGATGGAGCCAGCTCTAAGCGTGTTTGAGATGGAGCCAGCTCTAAGTGTGTTTAAGATGGAGCCAGCCTTAAGCATGTTTAAAATGGAGCCAGCTCTAAGTGTGTTTAAGATGGAGCCAGCTCTAAGTGTGTTTAAGATGGAACCAGCTCTATGCAAGTTTAGAATGGAGCCAGCTCTAAATGTGTTTAAGATGGAGCCAGCTCTAAGCGTGTTTAAGATGGAGCCAGCTCTAAGCGTGTTGAAAATGGAGCCAGCTCTAAGCGTGTTTGAGATGAAGGCCAGCTCTAAGCGTGTTTAAGATGGAGCCAGCTCTAAGCGTGTTTGAGATGGAGCCAGCTCTAAGTGTGTTTAAGATGGAGCCAGCTCTAAGCGTGTTTGAGATGGAGCCAGATCTAAGTGTGTTTAAGATGGAGCCAGCTCTAAGCGTGTTTGAGATGAAGGCCAGCTCTAAGCGTGTTTAAGATGGAGCCAGCTCTAAGCGTGTTTGAGATGGAGCCAGCTCTAAGTGTGTTTAAGATGGAGCCAGCCTTAAGCATGTTTAAAATGGAGCCAGCTCTAAGTGTGTTTAAGATGAAGCCAGCTCTAAGTGTGTTTAAGATGGAGCCAACTCTAAGTGTGTTTAAGATGGAACCAGCTCTATGCAAGTTTAGAATGGAGCCAGCTCTAAATGTGTTTAAGATGGAGCCAGCTCTAAGCGTGTTTAAGATGGAGCCAGCTCTAAGCGTGTTGAAAATGGAGCCAGCTCTAAGCGTGTTTGAGATGAAGGCCAACTCTAAGTGTGTTTAAGATGGAACCAGCTCTATGCAAGTTTAGAATGGAGCCAGCTCTAAATGTGTTTAAGATGGAGCCAGCTCTAAGCGTGTTTAAGATGGAGCCAGCTCTAAGCGTGTTGAAAATGGAGCCAGCTCTAAGCGTGTTTGAGATGAAGGCCAGCTCTAAGCGTGTTTAAGATGGAGCCAGCTCTAAGCGTGTTTGAGATGGAGCCAGCTCTAAGTGTGTTTAAGATGAAGCCAGCTCTAAGTGTGTTTAAGATGGAGCCAACTCTAAGTGTGTTTAAGATGGAACCAGCTCTATGCAAGTTTAGAATGGAGCCAGCTCTAAATGTGTTTAAGATGGAGCCAGCTCTAAGTGTGTTTAAGATGGAGCCAGCTCTAAGCGTGTTGAAAATGGAGCCAGCTCTAAGCGTGTTTGAGATGAAGGCCAGCTCTAAGCGTGTTTAAGATGGAGCCAGCTCTAAGCGTGTTTGAGATGGAGCCAGCTCTAAGTGTGTTTAAGATGGAGCCAGCTCTAAGCGTGTTTAAGATGGAGCCAGCTCTAAGCGTGTTGAAGATGGAGCCAGCTCTAAGCGTGTTTGAGATGAAGGCCAGCTCTAAGCGTGTTTAAGATGGAGCCAGCTCTAAGCGTGTTTGAGATGGAGCCAGCTCTAAGTGTGTTTAAGATGGAGCCAGCCTTAAGCATGTTTAAAATGGAGCCAGCTCTAAGTGTGTTTAAGATGGAGCCAGCTCTAAGTGTGTTTAAGATGAAGCCAGCTCTAAGTGTGTTTAAGATGGAGCCAACTCTAAGTGTGTTTAAGATGGAACCAGCTCTATGCAAGTTTAGAATGGAGCCAGCTCTAAATGTGTTTAAGATGGAGCCAGCTCTAAGCGTGTTTAAGATGGAGCCAGCTCTAAGCGTGTTGAAAATGGAGCCAGCTCTAAGCGTGTTTGAGATGAAGGCCAGCTCTAAGCGTGTTTAAGATGGAGCCAGCTCTAAGCGTGTTTGAGATGGAGCCAGCTCTAAGTGTGTTTAAGATGGAGCCAGCTCTAAGCGTGTTTGAGATGGAGCCAGCTCTAAGTGTGTTTAAGATGGAACCAGCTCTAAGTGTGTTTAAGATGGAGCCAGCTCTAAGTGTGTTTAAGATGGAGCCAGCTCTAAGCGTGTTTGAGATGGAGCCAGCTCTATGCAAGTTTAGAATGGAGCCAGCTCTTAGCGTGTTTAAGATGGAACCAGCTCTAAGCATGTTTAAGATGGAGCCAGCTCTAAGCGTGTTTGAGATGAAGGCCAGCTCTAAGCATGTTTAAGATGGAGCCAGTTCTAAGCGTGTTTGAGATGGAGCCAGCTCTAAGCGTGTTTAAGATGGAGCCAGCTCTAAGCGTGTTTAAGATGGAGCCAGCTCTAAGTGTGTGTGAGATGGTGCCAGCTCTAAGCGTGTTTGAGATGAAGGCCAGCTCTAAGCATGTTTGAGATGGAGCCAGCTCTAAGCGTGTTTGAGATGGAGCCAGCTCTAAGTGTGTTTAAGATGGAACCAGCTCTAAGCGTGTTTAAGATGGAGCCAGCTCTAAGCATGTTTAAGATGGAACTAGCTCTAAGCATGTTTAAGATGGAGCCAGCTCTAAGCATGTTTAAGATGGAGCCAGCTCTAAGCGTGTTTAAGATGGAGCCAGCTCTAAGTGTGTTTGAGATGGTGCCAGCTCTAAGCGTGTTTGAGATGAAGGCCAGCTCTAAGCATGTTTGAGATAGAGCCAGCTCTAAGCGTGTTTGAGATGGAGCCAGCTCTAAGCGTGTTTGAGATGGAGCCAGCTCTAAGTGTGTTTAAGATGGAACCAGCTCTATGAAAGTTTAGAATGGAGCCAGGTCTTAGCGTGTTTAAGATGGAACTAGCTCTAAGCATGTTTAAGATGGAGCCAGCTCTAAGCGTGTTTGAGATGGAACTAGCTCTATGCAAGTTTAGAATGGAGCCAGGTCTTAGCGTGTTTAAGATGGAACTAGCTCTAAGTATGTTTAAGATGGAGCCAGCTCTAAGCGTGTTTGAGATGGAACTAGCTCTATGCAAGTTTAGAATGGAGCCAGCTCTAAGTGTGTTTAAGATGGAGCCAGCTCTAAGTGTGTTTAAGATGGAGCCAGCTCTTAGCGTGTTTAAGATGGAGCCAGCTCTAAGTGTGTTTAAGATGGAGCCAGCTCTTAGTGTGTTTAAGATGGAGCCAGCTCTAAGCGTGTTTGAGATGAAGGCCAGCTCTAAGCGTGTTTAAGATGGAGCCAGCTCTAAGCGTGTTTGAGATGAAGGCCAGCTCTAAGCGTGTTTGAGATGAAGGCCAGCTCTAAGCGTGTTTAAGATGGAGCCAGCTCTAAGCATGTTTAAGATGGAGCCAGCTCTAAGTGTGTTTAAGATGGAACCAGCTCTAAGTGTGTTTAAGATGGAGCCAGCTCTAAGCGTGTTTAAGATGGAGCCAGCTCTAAGTGTGTTTAAGATGGAACCAGCTCTAAGTGTGTTTAAGATGGAGCCAGCTCTAAGTGTGTTTAAGATGGAGCCAGCTCTAAGCGTGTTTGAGATGAAGGCCAGCTCTAAGCATGTTTAAGATGGAGCCAGCTCTATGCATGTTTAAGATGGAGCCAGCTCTAAGTGTGTTTAAGATGGAACCAGCTCTAAGTGTGTTTAAGATGGAGCCAGCTCTAAGCATGTTTAAGATGGAGCCAGCCTTAAGCATGTTTAAAACGGAGCCAGCTCTAAGCATGTTTAAGATGGAGCCAGCTCTAAGCATGTTTAAGATGGAACCAGCTCTAAGTGTGTTTAAGATGGAGCCAGCTCTAAGCATGTTTAAGATGGAGCCAGCTCTAAGTGTGTTTAAGATGGAGCCAGCTCTAAGTGTGTTTAAGATGGAGCCAGCTCTAAGCGTGTTTAAGATGGAGCCAGCTCTAAGCATGTTTAAGATGGAGCCAGCTCTAAGTGTGTTTAAGATGGAGCCAGCTCTAAGTGTGTTTACGATGGAGCCAGCTCTAAGCATGTTTAAGATGGAGCCAGCTCTAAGCGTGTTTAAGATGGAGCCAGCTCTACGTGTGTTTAAGATGGAGCCAGCTCTAAGTGTGTTTAAGATGGAGCCAGCTCTAAGCGTGTTTAAGATGGAGCCAGCTCTAAGTGTGTTTAAGATGGAGCCAGCTCTAAGTGTGTTTAAGATGGAACCAGCTCTAAGCATGTTTTAAAAGTGATTAATACATTTTTTTAATCAATCATGAATTTTCCTGGCGGCCAGTTGAGTGAAGCTAAAATGGGTGTTTTGTGTTGCCATTTCTTGGCTGCAGTGTTCAGCTCTAATTGTAGCCTTGGTAAGTTATAGTTTGTCAGACAATGGTATAGCGGGTTGTAATAGTCAAGGCACGAGGACATAAAAGCATGTCTTTCTATTTCTAAGTGTTTAAACAATAAAATGCTTTAGTTTGGGAAATTTTACTGAGTAGCAGTAAACAAGGCTGTGCCACTGACTTGCTTATCGAAGGTAAGCCTCAAGTCAAAAGTAACACACAGATTTCTACAGCTTGTGGTTATGTTGGAAGGGGACCAAGATGATTTTGAATGTCTGTACTTATTTCAGCAGGTTCAATAATAAGAACTTTAGATTTCTCAGTTTTAAATGGTAGGAAGTTGAGTGGCATCAAGCTTTGAATTTAAAAGAGCCATTTATTAGAGAGGAGAACTTGTTCATATCTCCAGTGGAAGTTGATATGTTTACAAATTACACGTCCCAGTGGGAGCATGTACAGTGAGCTCCACAATGTTTGGGATAAAGCCTTTTTTTTCTTGATTTGGTTCGGTACTAATTTGTATGGTGCATTGTGTATGCTTGTGCAACCAAACAATGAGTGGAAACAAAAACTGTTCTAGCTTTATTAGTAGACATTACATTACAACTATGCCAAATACAGAGTTTCTAAGTGCCACCACTGTCACTGCAATCGGTCCATTTATCTAGCACCCCTGCCCAGTCATCTGCAACTACCGTGACACATTGGGCAAATTCCATATTCCGTTACAGCAACAAGATAAAGCCAACAACAGGCCAAAGGTATGCACAGCGGTGAAAAACACTGTGCACTGAATAACAAAATAAACAAGGAATTATTGTGTTGTTATATCATGGCATACTATCAATATCTGCAATTAAATATTGAATAAATATACAATCTTACCATCGGTTTTCACATAGAGATGTTCCTTTCAAGATTCACTGGTCATTTATTGTCTTGAACAATACGTTTGAAAAATAAACATGCAAATAGACAGTGCAGCTAGGCATTTACATTGGTCATGTGCAAAACCTCACTTGCTGTTTACACTGCTTTAACACCTTTCAGGTAATTTTGGTTTGATTGATAGCTTTTAACCCTCACTTAATTACCTCCAGCCATTTATTTGACAAGCTTTCTGCCAATGTGGTTTCAGCAAACCACACTGGTAGCTGTTGTTAGCCCTAAATTGGGAATCTCAGCCAGCACTTCTCACAACCACAGCAATAGATTTTGTAAGTTACTGTGAAGTTTATAAGGCTCTGATTGGCACACATACTAAGAAGTCGAAGGGCAAAGAAAATATTGATTCTTGCCTTCTGCACCTCCGTGTTCAAAGCACAGTTATATATAGAGCAATCACAAGATGGAACACCTTACCTACTTTAATTACATTCACACAAAACAAAGTCACCTTCAAAAAGTGTTTGAAACAACACCTCATGTAGCCGACCATATGACTGGACTTCCTTGACCACAGTCTTGTCCACAGTCTTGCTTTTAAGGTATTAATATTATCCTCTATCACATTGCAACGTCTATAATCATGTGAATATGTGTATGTCTTGAAGTCTGTCATGTTGTTATGTCCTTTTTAATATTTTATGTGGACCCCAGGAAGACTAGCAGTCGTTCCGGCGACAGCTAATGGGGATCCAAAATACACAATGAAAAATAAACAACTTGATTGCCCTATCGCTTACGCGCATTATCAAGCCTACATTTATCTCTGGTAAAATCCCAAATGTGTGGAAGGCCGTTCAGGTTGCTCCTTTACATAAAGGCGGTGATCCCGGTGATATAAATCTTTGTCATCCGATCTCAAAATTGTCCTGTCTATCAAAAATACTAGAATCCCAAGTTAACTCTCAGCTGAGAGTCATCCTGGAAGAAAATAATATACTTCAACCACAGCAATCATAGTTTAAACCACATTATTGTACGGCAAAAGCCACAACAGTTGTGATAAACATTATTCTACATTCTCTGGATAAATGTGTTCAGCACTGTGCTGCACTTTTTATTGAGCTGTCAAAGACATTTGATACTGCTGATCATAATATTTTATTGAAGAAGTTATCTTCTCAAAAATTGGATGACCTTTTCATTCATTGGTTTTATGCATATCTTTCAGATGAGCTCAAGCTGCTGTTGCTGATGATATCAAGTTAAGCTCCCTAGCAATTTGCAAAGGTATTCCACAAGGGTTCATCCTGGGTCCACTGTTATTTACACTGCATATATAAATTGTATCTTCCACACAGTGTAATATTGTTATATTCATTTTTATGCTGACCATGCAATTCTGTATGCCACCGGCACCACAATCAATCGCGTCACTGCTAACTTACAATCCACTTCTTACACTGTTCTGATCTCTTATTGATTGCAAGCTTGTTTTAAATTCTGATGAAACAAAATGTATTTTAATCTCAAGGTCTTTTAGGAATAACACTTCTAATGTTGGCATTCATATGATTCCCAAGTATAAATTGTTGAATCCTATAAATATTTAGGAGTTTGGTTAGACAGTACACTTTCTTTTAAGACCCATGTGGAAAATCTGTCTGAAAAGCTGAAATTTAAGATTGAATTCTTGTAAAGAAACAAATCGTACTTCTCATTTGCAAGTCGGAAGACCATTGCAGAAACTGCAATCATGCCAGTTCTAGATTATATTGACAAGTCCTCTCCCTCCACCCTAACGCCCCTTGACTCTCTGTGACATAATGCATCACCAGGCAGATTTTTTTACCTCTCTGTTGTATTCTATATGGAAAAGTGGGATGGTCCTCTCTAACTAATAGAAGGGATTTCAAAAACATGATCAGGTGCTTCGTATCTTCTCTAGTGCTGCTCTGCCAGACCTATGCTGCAGCATTACGTTTTCTGTTCAGCATATGAAACACATGTTTAATTGGATTCAGACTCAGTGAATGACCTAGCCAGTCAATACTTTTCCAGGTTTTGACTTTGAAAAATCTTTTTTTGCTTTAGAAGTGGTTTGCGATCATTGAACTACAAGTGAGCCAGTGGCAGCCATTCATGCCCAAACCATAACACCCCTCCACCATGTTTTATAGATCAGTGGTTCTCAAACTCGGTCCTGGGGGACCCCTGTGTATGCTGGTTTTAATTCCAACCTCAACAGCAATCCATGAATTTTAACAAGCTGTTAATTTTTCTTAATTAGGTACTTTTCATGTTTTAGAGCTGGGGTTCCAGAATGGGCCAGTGTGGGCACACACACCTGATGCTGATTCTACTAATCAAGATGCTTAGCAATGACTCTAGTGATTGATTAGTAGAATCAGGTGTGTGCACCCACACTGGCCCTTTCTGGAACCCCAGCTCTAAAACATGAAAAGCACCTAATTAAGAGAACCACTGTTATAGATGACAGGAGTGAATTAGATCTTGGGCAGTTTCTTTTGGCCTCACTTTTCTCTTGCCATCACACTGATACAAGTGAGTCTTGGTCTTATCTGTCCATAAGACCTTTTTCCAGAACTCGGCTCTTTTTTAGGCTCTTTTAGGTACTTCTTCACAAATTGTAACCTGACCATCCTGTTTTTGCATCTAACTAGTGTCTTTGCATCTTGCACTGTACCCTCTCTTGCTCTGTTCATGAAGTCTTCTGTGGGCAGTAGCCACTGAAACATCCATGTCTGCCTCCAGAAAAGTGTTTCTGATCTGTTGGACAGGTGTTTTTTTTTTTTGTTTTTTTTTGGGGAATGAGTCGGGGGGGGGGGGGGGGGGGGGGCGGTTGTTTGGTGACAATTCTTTGGTTATCAATTACTGTAGAGGTCTTCCTTGGCCTGATGGGCCCTTTGCGATTACTGAGCTCATAAGTGTGCACTTTCTTCTCAACGATATTCCAAGCAATTCAATTTTGATAAGCCAAAGGCTTGGCATATGTCGCTTTTTTCTTATTTCTCTGCCCTTACATGTACACATTGTGGTATGACAAGCAGGCATGTACTGAACAGCTGCTACATCCCTATCTAGCTGTCTGTAAAAAATATCTGCCTCAGCCAAAACTTAATTTCCCAGAGTGCCTGCAGGCTGTGCTGTCAATCAGAGGGAGAGAAGCAGAGGAATGCACAGTACATGGCTGCGATAGACTTGCAAAACAAACATTCCCCAATAACAGACATAACTTAACTGGACAACAGCTGTCCTCTGGACAGAAGAGGACACTTTAAAGGAGATATGGTGGGTAACTTTGTTTGAAGAACTTGAGTAGAACTTTGAAAGCATTATTTTGTTTGCTACGTTTGGATGATTAATGTAGAATATAAACCATATTTTAAAAGAAATGCAATCAATTGTGGTGACTGGCTTACAGGAAAATAAATAAATAAATACAATGGTGCCAAAACTGCAACAACAACAACTGGGTCCTAAATATCAGCAAAACAAATTAACTCATTTTTAATTAAGTTTTGGAAAGACCCAACAGGTCGCTCTTACCATACCACTCAGCCAGTTAGCCTGAGTTACTCTGCATTCAGGATGTTTTCAAATAAAACCAGAGTTTGAGTATGCGCTGAGCTGTACTGTGAGTGTACCATCTCCTCTGAGAACACATCTCAGGCCAGTATACAAAGAAAGAGCTGTCAGCTTAAGCAACGTGGTTTGACAGCAATGGTGAAAACAGGTGGGAAAAAAAGACAGACTGAAGTCGGAGTGATCTACCAGCCCACTGTCCCACAGGTAGGCATTGAGGACCTTTCCTCAATAGCACCAAGGCAGTAGAAACTTGGTGCTTGGATGCCCCCCTGTGGCCGATCAGTCAAATGGTTAATCACGCACGTTTACAAAAGCTGACAGATCGGTTTTGGATGGAAACATGCAATTATTTCAGCCAAGTTCTGTATGTATAATGCAATTAATGAAATAAAGCATCATGGACTGCTAAATTGTTTCTTACTCTGTGGGACATTAAAAAATTATTTGCTGGGGAAGGTCTCTTACTGGAATGGCTTCACACACATGTATTTCAGTAAATCAATCAGCGTATTAAAAATGACAAATAAATATTCTTTGTAAACCTGGTGTTTCTTGTATTGTTGACAAATGGACATTTATGTTCAGTGATGGGCACATATTCACACTCTGTCTACTGTTTTAACTCCTTCACGCAAGGCCCCTTGTGGCCGGGGCCCCGGCATCCTGCGATCATTCAGCTCAGACATTTACTGCTCCTGCAACCATTCTATGAGTGGAAACTACAAACTCTCTGTTCTAGCTTCATTAGTGAACAATACACTACAAAGATACCAAATATGGGGTTTACAAGCACCACCAATATTGTGTAGTTCATCCACTAACAAGCACTCCCAGCCCAGTCTCATCTACAACTATAATGATCAAGGTCATATTTTGCCATACAGTTGTTCTAAAGCAAAAAGGCGTATTTTCAATACAATTTTGAAAATACATATAATTGAAGCCACCATAATAATCGCCTCACCTTCCTGACACACTTGTATTATGTTTCCAAAAAGCACTAAATTTGCACAATGTCAAAGCCCCCACTATTCATAACAGCCTCAAGGTCCAAAAAATGTTTTTATACTTCTGACATTTCAAACTATTACTTCTATACATCCTCTCCTGTTCTCTCAATCCTCGCTGCCCCGAGCCACCCTTACAACAATTTAGCTTTTATCAGTCTTCTGTAGGCACTTGGTCAGTTTGCACCGTCCTTGTGAAAATAATGACCATGTCTTTAAGAACTTTATGTGCATGACATCATCTGTGCATGCAGCATTCTTAACCTTCAAATCTCAACACTGGTGTGAAGGTTCCCTTCCCCCTACCAGGTGAATAAAAGGGAGCGACAGCAATTGCTTGCTCTCTCTCTTCCTGACCTTTTCACCCAAGATGCTATTGTCCTTTTAGAATTCTCATAAGCCTACCTCCAGTTCTCACAAGTAATTGGTTGATTGAGTAACTAAGGGGCCTATTACTTTTTCATATGGGTGTTTGATAACTTTTTTCATTTTTTTATGGCACTTCCATTCCAGAGTGGAATGATTTCATATTACATTTATGCATATTAATAATGTTCTGCAAGAGTAATAGCCTGCAGACACAAAAATGGAAACATATCCTCTTTGACCCGTAAACGTCTGTTGACACCAGCACCAAGAAAAATTCCTTGTCCCTTGCACTTTGGGGAATAACAGTGACTCTGGTTCTGTAATTGACAGAGCAAATTCTAAGCTACATAAATGGAGTGTCCTTATCAGAGCTTTCGAATTTGTCATGGTTGACAGTTGACTAATGCAGAAATTAAGGCACATAGAGTCAGCTATGTGACTTGAATGTGGACATTCATGACTTCATTTCAAAAGCCTCTGTCAGTTGCAAATGAATCATGTGAATGACCAGGAAGGAAAAGCTGAGGAAAATATTTTGGTTGAGTCAATCGAGTGTAAAAATGTCTTATATGGGCAAACTGCTGGGGTTATCAAAAACATACTGACACAGATATGGTCAAAGAGTTTATTAATAATAGTCAGAATACTTTGAATATGAGGACAGTATTAATATTTCTGCAGAAAGATGCCAAAAAAAAGCAAGCAGTGAATTTGTCACACGTCACTGATCCTTCATATACATCATAATTGATAGATTTATGTGACAGATGTGTATGTGAGAGAGAGATGGTTCCATTTAAAGCAAAGGCTTTCTTAATTGACAACAGATAGATGTCTATTCTATGTTTTATGTTGATCAGACTCAATAATTTTTTTTTTAAGTATAGAAGTGAGTGATTGTTTAAAGAAAAAACATGCTTGCATTTTTCCCATCAGGATCTGATGAGTCTAAATACATCGTTTTTTCACAAGAGTGTAGAAATGGGCATCACGGTTACCCCGGTTTTCAAACCCATAGTGACACAACGGTCCACTTCGAGTGTTAAAAAGTTTCCCTGGAATGCCATTGCTCTTCCGGCTGAAAAACAGAAAAAATATGGTTATTTTATGTGGAATGTGACACTGCTCCCACCTATAAGAACAGAGTATTTCCCTGTGTATGTGTGTGTGCGTGTGTATGCCAGTAAACAACTATTATTATCTCTGTGTGGAACAACAGACCCCATAAAAAACACCATCCTTTTAGGCTTAAGAAAGTTGTTTAGTTAGGGTTACAATTAGCAAAAATTCAGATCAGGGTTAAGATCAGGGTTGAATTGCATTGTGGTTATTTTTAGGGTTGGAATTTTGGTTAATATGGGCTAGCACATTAAGTCAAAGTGGCATTCTGAATGCAGATTTTGTTTTTGCATCGCCACAGGGATAAGCCAACATGGCGTTTGTGTGTGTACAGCCTTCATAAGCTCTAATGCGGTGACTGAAAGCTGCTGCATTTGACAGGAAACGAGAGCCACTGAAGCCAGTAAATAAGAGTCCTCTCCACCTGGTTTCATATACAGTCAAATCCCCCGTCTCTGTCGAAGAGGGTTAGGGTTAGGCGCTGTTGCTACTATTTACAATGACCTTATTCATGCGATTCCAAAACCAGATTATAAATTTGATTCTTTTGAAGTGTTAATAATGAACCTTTCTCAGTCCAATGACGGTAGGCACTGCCCTTTTTTCTCTGCCCATTGTCTTGGTGACTGTCTACAGACCTCATGGCTCATACTCTGGCTTTGTTCATGACTTAAGAATTTCTTTCTCACTTAGCTACAAGCTATGACAAAGTGGTGACGTTAGGTGACTTTAACTTGCACTACTCAAGCAGAAACTAAACTTCAAATTTTAGTATCTTGTAGCAGTAATTTCTTGACTTTCTTTTGCAGTAAAATAATAGAAATTAAAGAACATGTATCTGCTTCCACACTAGTCAACAATAGCTTTACTGATATTACAGACCTGCCTTCTAGACACACAGAATGACAGGAATCATTTACTCCTTTACTTCAGCGAACAAGGCAAAATAGTTTCTTCTTCCAAATCAACCACCTGCTGTCTTGACCCCATACTCACAAAGCTACTGAAGGAGCTATTGCCTGTTCTTAGCAAGCCAATTCTCCATATAATGAATTCTTCACTGTAATCTAGCTATGTTCCTATATCCTTTATAGGATATAGGAACATAAAAGCATCATAGTACTGAGACAGCCCTTGCCCGAGTATTGAACGATCTGTTTCTCTCCCTCGATTGTGGATGTATGTTCTTGTCCTGCTTGACCTGGCCTGAGCCTTTGACACTATAGGCCACCATATCCTCCTCCACAGGTTAGAAAAAGTTGGTGTCACCGGGCAGATTCTTATGTGGTTTTAATCCTATCTTGCTGGCAGATCTCAGGCTGTTAGGGTAAACAATATGTCTTCTGAGTATTCCAGGGTAAATTCTGAAGTACCTCAAGGATCTGTGTTGGGTCCTTTGCTCTTTTCTTATTTATTAAAAGCGGATGTCTGGGCTTGGGGCAGCACAGTGGTGAGTAGTACTGTTGCCTCCTGGGTTAGAATCCTGGCCTGGGCATTTCTATGTGGAGTTTGCATGTTCTCCCCGTGTCTGCGTGGGTTTCCTCCAGGTACTCTGGTTTCCTCCCACAGTCCAAAGACATGCAGTAGGCTAATTGGTGACTCTAAATTGCCCATAGGTATGAGTGTGTGAGTGAATGGTGTGTGCTCTGTGATAGATTGGCAACCTGTCCAGGGTGTATTCTTGCCTTATGCATGCTGGGATAGGCTCAGACACCCCCTGCGACCCTGCTCTGGATAAGCGGATATAGATAATGGATGGATGGATGGATGGATGGATGTCTAGGCTGGTTAGGGAGCTTGGCGTGAAAAGTCAAGCTCGCCCCTATGGAGCTGACATACTGGGTAGCTTAGCATTATAGTGCCACTATATAAACGTACATTTACATACATTTACTGTGTATGTACTCCTCACAGGGAGTTTTCTTTACCACATTGGTATTTGGGGGGTCAGGTCTGGTGTTTGCTCTGTCTCTTCCCTTGCTACTCTGTAAAGCAGACTACTCTGTGAAGCTGAATGAAGACTCACCTGCACACCAGGTAAGTGATCCAGGGCCATGGAACAGCCTGGCCAATCTCAACGGAGTTGGAGTTCATCCCGCCACTCAACCACTGCACTCCACTGCCACCACAGGGGTCCACCAGCACCTGCACAAACAACCAAGGGGCCAGCTTTAGCATCTCAACCTCAGCACCCTGCTGATATCTATGATTTTCGCTCAAAAAGCCCCCATTGGGCTCCATTCAAGAAAGTTGAAGATTTGTATGATGTAATGCACTGGGCTCGGAAAGAGAAGCTGAAGAATTTCTAAGGTGTGTTTATGGCAGAAAGTTTAAAGAGCAAGCATAGCTAATCCATTGAGATGAAAAATATGTACATTTTAATTAAACAATATTTGGACATGTCATGATTGCATTATTTATCTATTTAGAATAATTGCACGATTAAAGATCATTTAATTATATCCATGTTTTAATTTGGAATTATATAAATCGAATAATTCTTCAGTTTTAAATCAGTCATATAAGCTTCACATTGAGGACAGATTAATTCCATGTTCAATAATATATTTAAACGATTATAATTAAGCTGAAGATCATGGAATATTTCAAAATCGACAGAAAAAGCTCATGCAGACACTCACACATACCTCAAAACTGGTAGCCCTGTTTTCAGACCAACCATATTCATAATTGCAGGTGTTGACATTATGAATCCAGATCCATCCTCCATGCCATCCGCCCTCTGGGCCTTTAGCTCGACAAACATGGCGTCCCGTCTTAGACGTCACGGTATCTGTGAAAGGTCAGAAATCATGAAGAAGTCTCATTCATTTCTGTCAGGCTGCTGTGCTGCCATTGTGGTTTTACGATCATGTTGGGCCTGTGATCTTATCAGTGCAGTGCACTGGTCCTCACAGTCATCAATGGCCAAATACTGCAGATTTTGTCTGGTCACTGTGGCCAATCAAGTACATTAATTGGTCAGATAATTACCAGTTACAAGGAAAATGCAGGATGATATGTGGGTTTTGGGGCAGATTTGGGTACCAGGGCCATTGACCTTCATATATTCTTACTTAACTTAATGTTTACAGTGATTAACCTCCACTTGGAGTATGTGTGTTAATGATGGTGATTATTTTCCCAACAAAATTACTACAGGGAATAGTAATAAAATGCATTTAAAACACAATTGAGTATTGATTATTATTCTTATTTTGTTGATCATCAGGTAGGTTGGCAGCGATAGTTTGTAGCAGAGAAAGCTCCCGTTTGCTGTAAGCCAGAGGTGCCCTATACGGCGATGGCGATCGACCGATTGATCGCAGAGGCCGTGCTGGTAGATCGCCCTGTCATTTAAAAAAACAGTGTAATTCTTCCTGTTTCATCCCATTTCCCCATGACTTCTGCCAGACAGACAGGTACGCTTGATTGATGTGAAATGTGGCCAACCTGCTGCAGTTGAGAACTTAGTTACATTAAGTGTCCATTTATTCATTGTATGGTCACGTAAATGTCCAATATTTCGTGATAACAACACGATAATTAGCATTCTCTATGAGGCAGAGCAGTTGTGGTGACATGATAAATCGGGTACATTTTAGGCAGGGAATTTCGCTTTAAATATCCAACAGATAATGGTGTGAATCTAAAAGCTGGGATTTTGTCCAGATAAGATACTGGTGTAATGATTTTACTTTCATGCCAATACAGGTTTCTATACAATTCGGCTATTTTTACGTGATAGAAACAATGCAACTGGCGCAGGGAAATCGTGGTGGTGACACGATGTGGTCCATTTTGCTTTCAATATCCAACGGAGAATGGTGTTTTAAATTTAAACTGTGATAGCCAGCCTATAATTGACTTACTTTACTTAATTAAAAAGAAATCACACATGTTACTGGAAAACATAGACTAGTTAAGATAGTAGCTCTGCGCAACACTAGATGTTAGCACTCCACTACACACACGCATGCACAAAAATGTTGGCTAGTGATTGTACGCAGCAATATTAAGTAGCATAGACTTAATAAATAGTTGTATTTACTAAATAAATAAAATTGTTGGATTTGCTTAATAAAATTATAGACAGGTTGCACACAATTAAGTATATGTGATGTCTTCAACTTAATTAGTTTGTCCTAGCGTTATTAATAACATTGTATGTGGCTACTTTCCAACAAATTTTTTCTTCTTTTGTTGTGGTTACACACAATATCCCCAGCTACTGTCTCCATTCAGTATTGGTGGGGGTGTGGGAGGGGGGTAGGGGGTGATATAGAGACAGAGCGCAACGCGTCATACTCTGAAAACCACGCCCACCGGAGGGGAAAACGATGGGCGCCACAATATGTAAACAAGGGCTGAAACGCTAGCAAAATGCCTGTAGCTAGCTAAAGTCATTAGATTTAAGCATGTCAAAGGATTATTTTAGTACCCTCTGTCTACCATAGAGGAAAAGGTATATTTCTTCATATTAGCTTCAACCTCTACAGCAGATGATAACAGTTTTGCACTCGAACGTTGCTGCTGTGCTGATCCAATGCTCGAACTTAGCTAACGTTAGCTACTTGTTACCTGCGATTATATTAACGCTAGCTAAGTAGCTATCATTTTAGCTTCCCGTTCTTAGCCATCTACAAGCTTGTTGAAATAACGTCGCTAGCCAACTCCAGTAACGTACTGTAGCTAGCTTGCTAGCTGACATGCCACTAGACTCCAATGTTAGGACAGATAGTAACTTAACATTAAAGCTACCTCATTGTTTTACGAACTGGCTATTCGTTCTAAATTTTCTAATGATAACGAGCTAATCGTGACTACAGAAATGTTGATAGCCTCGCAAAGCCACGCCCACATCTCTGCCATCTGTAAGCTAAAGTGAATGAGAACAGCAGTTTTTTGGTTCGGCACCTTATAATAAGTTAGTTCTGGGTTCTTTACCCTGTTGGTAGTGCATCCCATCACACAGCAGCTTTTAGGCATTTTCCTGTTGTTTGCTAGCAGATGGAAATGACAAGGAGGCACCTTCACGCAATACAAAGTTAATGGAGAGCGATGAGCAATGAATTGTTTTCCCCTCCGGGGTGGCGGGACTTAATTGTGCTCTGTCTCTATACAGCCAAAAATTAGCCTGGGGGGGCACTGGTGGAAAAAAGATTGAGAACCATTGCTATAGGGTGTTGTCAGTGGGATTTAGATATTTACATGAAGGATTGATGGACTTCTCTGAAGGTCCAGCTATGTACGGTTCTATGAATGCATCATTGATACCCCTATGGTAAAGTATAATCTGAAGAAAAACATGTTTTCAATGTACAAAATTGCTCACACATAACATAATAATGAGAACAGGCCATTCAGCCCAACAATGCTCACCATTTTCCAGACTAAATTAAATCTGATTACCTACAGACTATATAGTATCTAACACTGTATCGAGCCTAGTCATGAAAATCGTTTATTTGTGTCTGACGCGCACTTCCTGTTTGTGCTGGGAAGAGTGAGGGGTGTTTGAAAAAGTTCGTTACAGGATTGTATTTTGCTTTCAAGTGTGTATTTGATATTAGTTTGAGCTTTTTGTTTAAACAAAACCCCCATATTACAAGTAAGGTAAGACAGTTTTGCTCCTAAGACGGAACTCTTTGTTGCTGTTAGGGGACGGGGGGCTTTTCAGCTTTGTTCCTCCCTTAAGCACTCGGATAGTAAACTAGCCGGTTAGATAATTCGGCCTCCTTCTTGCTGAACGCAGGTTTTTTTGTGTGGTTTTTTAACCTGCCAGGAGCAAAACATGATTGTAGTTAGATAGTTTGCCCTTATTGTTGCATGCTAACATTAACTGTAGTTTATCATAATATTATAATCTGTTTCCGGGTAAGTTTAGGTTGTAGTCTGTTCTGAGATAAGCAAAATATTTCTTAGTACAGGGGTTCCTCCAGTCATTGCTATTTAGTAAAATGCTAGCTAAGTTAGTTGTTTATAACCAGAGGAATTCCACTCCGGGTAGTTCTTCTCAGTGTTATTTATTCAATGTTTAACGTTAGATAGTTAAAAGTGCCTTATTTATTTATTTTTCCTCTCCGGTTTCTGCTGCTAGTTGTCCGGAGCCACCTGCACGTCTTTTAAAGTGTGGTCTTCGTGCTTCCGTTTCGGCAGTGACTTACTTTAGACATAGGGAGAGACAGAGTGATAGTTTAAATTTTAAAAAAGCGATTTCCAGGGCGAGTTTGTCTGCCACCATAGCCAACTGGTTGAGCACCTTGAGAGTAGCCTGTGTTACAAATTCTGTCCAGGTCATTACATAGCACCAGATCCAGAATCGATTGCCATCTTGTAGGCTGATTGGCGTACTGTGCCAAAAAAAAAAGGTCATTTATAACATCTAAAAATTCTTCATTGACAGCCCCTAATTGTAAAGCATTACCAGAATTACATCCACAAAAACTCAAACCTGATGTAACGTGATAATGATAAAGGACTGGATGCAGGGTTCATGAATACTATAAAAATCACAGATTTACAATGACTCTTAACGTATTTAATCGTTACTCAGCTCAAGCTACGTACTTTGTGGTATGCCATCCAAGGATGTACGAGGCTCCCATCTCAGGTTTTGGTAGCGGCATCCATATGAGTGTGCATCATGTCCATTCCACAGAATCCAAGGACTCACGCAGGTGCAGCGCTGGACATGGTTTGTGGTGGAACACCGTGCATTTAGCCCACAGGGAAAGACACTGCATCCATCCACACATTTAGCATTGCGGCACACTTCGCTGTCTCCACACGCACTGTCCTTGGTGCATCTGTTACAAGCTCTGGGAGTGAATGATGGACAGGGCTGCTTGGTGCATCGGTAGGTGTCACTGGTTTGTCTGTCATCAATGGTCCAACCACTAGAACAGGAGGCTGTACAGACCGTAGTTCCATTCTCAGACTTGCAGGTGGTGCTTCCCCTCTTAGGGTAAGTGTAGCACACAGGCAGGGCACTCCATTGCTTTTTAGAACACTGCACTGTCTTTGGAAAGGGCTGGTAATCATTTTGGCATGTCAGTGGGACCTCCTGCTGGTCTGTGCTGTGATGGGGCTTCTCACAGTAAGTGTTGGACAGGAGCTCTGCCTTGAGCAAGCCACAGCCGTTCCTGTTGAACAGGCTCCACTGCTCAGATACATAATGTTTAAACACACTTTTGAGGTATTCATCAGACCTCATAAGTGCACGTGCTCGTATCATTTTTTTTACAGCTGTAGGGCCGTACTGCAGTGCTTCTGGAGTCACTCCCTTTTGTGACTCATGTTTGATCAGCAAATACCTCTGCCATCCTAAGATGGCTTCCTGCTCCATAGCAAACATAATGCGAACAAAATAATCAATTCTCTCACTGTAGGATTTAGAGCATACTGTCCTAGGATTTGATTGACTCCTATCATCTTGATTTAGTGGTTCTGTGAGCAGAGATTGTCGAAAAAGGTCCAGGATATTGGATTTATCTCCAAAGCCTGTCCCTTGCATCATTAGATCAAACTTGTGCATCATGTAAAGGAATGTGTTTCCTTTGGTAAAAAGGGATTCAACCTCAGAGACAAATTGATCCTGAGACATTGTTTCATTTTTAAGGAAATTGTGCACTTTTGCCAAATATCTGAATTTATCAATCACATCATTGTACTTAATGAATATTTGTGCCCACTGGATGTCTTGCCGTAGGGTGTTAAACAGAGCTCCTACATATTCTTTCATTTCCTGAAGACCAATATAAATAGCAGTCAAGTCTGGTACAGGCTGGTAAGAGATACCAATGACTTCACTCTCCATGGCTGCGTAGTCAATGTCATCCTGAATACTTCTCTGACAGGTTGGACCGTAGAACATTTCATCACACTTACAGATTCCGCTTGATGTGTCTTTGATTTGTCTACACTCACCTTTGTTACAGTTCACATCAGAGCAAGGATGATTTTCAACAAGTTTCTGACTCTTTAAATAGACTGTATATGTTTCATAAAGTAATATAGGTTCAAGCAAGTTTAAACATTTTAGTTCCACAAGCTCATTATCAATTGTTTGAGCATAAACGGGTCGTTCATGAATGTATTCTATATATTTCATAGTTGTCCTTTGAAAAATAATGGGCCACTGGGATATTTTGTCCTGACAGAGCCTTCCTGTGCTATTCCACTCCCGTTCCATTTGAGCTTTCATGCCTTGATGTACAGTGAACCCTTTTTCCCTGTGTAGGAGGTGTATTACTACTTTGTCTTGAGCAATAACTTTAATAGAGTTTCCGTAGGTCCTCTCTTCTTCATCTTTTTTATCATGCACAATGACTGTCCACTCATACCAGTTGAACTTCTTGTCCAAGTGCTCCTTGATAGTGTATGCAAGATGCTTATTGTCTGGCAAAGGCTTTGTTCCAATTTGCTGCACATCCTTCTCTGCCCAAATCTCAAAGCTGTCAGCACAATCAATCAAGACATCCTGTATCTTTGTGTGAACATTAGTTAACTGTGTGACTGCCTCTCTCACTTTATGCTTGCCATCATAGCCCTTTAATGCATAATAATAAAGATTCAGTTGCAATCCAGTGACCATCAGGGAAGTAAAATATGCAGTGAATTGCACAAGGGTTTTAAAATCCCCTTCAGACTTTTGAGTGACAAGTATCAAAAGGTTCTTATTTAGACTGGCTGGGTTGCTCTCAGTCAGGTACCTATGAAAGTTATGAACGCTGCTCTCTGTTCCAGTATTCTCGTAGAAAGTGGTGAATCTTTCAGCTAATCTGGTCTTCTCCTTTTCTGTTTGTGCTGCAGAGGCACTGTCTATGAACTCTCTCAGTTTGGTCCAGGAGTTTTTAATGTTGTTTTCATCATTGGAATAGACACTGGCATACACTGTCCATTCCATTTCTTCTGCCAGAGAGTTTATTTGGAGTGAGATGGAGTCCAGCTTCCTGTTGACCTCTGAAAACTGGACCTTCATGAACTTTAAAATGGGATTTTCTTGGGGGATAAAAGCAAGGATAAAACCCACCAATGCCCCAACAAAACTAAGAGCAGATGCAATCTTTCCCAGCTTTTTAAAGACTTCCAAGACTTTTTGGATGGTCTTTGCATCTTCTTTTGCAGTCAACTCTCCCAGTGCATCAAGACCTTCTAATAGTTTGACACTGGTGTCTATCCCTTTTTCCACTTGAGTTACAACAACTGGATTGAGATTGGCAGTTGAGAAACTGCTGTACAGCAGGAGATAGAGCACAGAGAGGAAGATTCTCTTGGACTTCATCATTGTTTCCCTGTAAGACAACAACAATCAACATGAACAATGTCAATCAAAAAGCAAACACTGCATTACTAATGAAATGGTAATGTCTCCCTTACTGAGGCATTTCAAGGGGAGATTTGTCTTTTCTTAGTGTAATATGTAAGCTGTTTTTAAAAAAGCATTTTCTACATATAGTAAATGTAACAATGCAGTTTTCCCCATAAATAGAATTTATCTGGGTGGTCTGCCCAAATAGATTTCCTGCTCCTGTAAAGAATTTTTTGTGTTTAAAGAAGCATCAGGTTAGTTCAGGCAGGCTATGAGATTCAAGTCCATCTCCAGCTGAATCAGCTGTTGGCTTGGCTGAGTAGTGATGTTCACCTCTCACAGTCCATTCACATAACGGAGTGGTCTATTTAATGGCCACCCTCAACTCATTTGGCTGCTTCCTGCTGTAGAGTATGTGCATGTTTGCTGTGCACTTCCAGTGTAAGCATGTAGGCCTAGACTATACACCATGATGAGAGTGTTGCGATTTATTTTGTGTTTTTTCTAAACTCTCCACAACTGTGAGCTAGAGATTGTGGCTGGGTAATGTCATGGACTTTCACTTATTCCATGTTTAATCAGATTAACAACCCAATCAGAATAAAAATGTCTCACGTAACCACCTCAAACAGAATAACCATCCCATTTTGAGATTTCATTCGGTTTGAAAGAAGTGGTGTAAACCTTGTGTCAATCCAATCGATAGGAGAATGCTACCCATGTAAACAGTTGAACTGACTACTTTATTCAGAATAAACGTTCTTTCTGTGTATGTGCATTCATAGTGTAAGTGATGTCAACGAAGACACTACTGGCCTATGGTCAACTCACTTTTCCTTGTGGAAACATTTAAAAAAGTAAAATCGCAGAACACCTTGATGGTCAAAAATCCACAAATATGAGTTGTTCAAACAAGTGTGTGGAAAAAATGAAGGAAAGCAGAATCCACAGAACTATCAAGTCGTCTTCTCCTGTTTCATAACTGGAGAATTAGCATATTACTAACATACACCAGTATTCATAAAGATTAGAAGTGGTCAGGAGATTGTAGGAAGGATACAGCTTAGCTAGGCTATATTTTCTTACTTTGCAGTAATACACATTTAACACTGGATAACTATTTTGTTAGATGTAACAGTCAACTTATTCATAATATTACTTGCAGCCATATCTCTCAAGGCTAATAAAGAAAAACTAATAGGTTAATTACAATATTGTCTTAACAACAATGAAATTACTTAACAGTCTCATCTCAAACAATGAAACCATGTAACAATCTTATCAAGTGTCTCTTCGTAACCTTAGTAAAACATATATGCTAAAGTAAACCACAAGAGGAAGCCTACGAATAGGCCGGTGCAGAACAATATAAGACAAAATACCTAACTAAAATTAGATTAAAAAAGCATTTTTAAAAGCGAATATAACTGCAACACATTACATATGTTGAAGCATTTTTGTAGTTAGGGGTGTGGTATTTATTAAGTTTGAAAACATTAACATAGTGCAATTATATAGGTTTGGTTACAATGACGCAGCTGACTGATGTCACCATACCGGTCGCTAAATGCAGTTTTCATGCAATGAAACGCCAATTTGCAATTGAAAATCCTGTTTTATAAATGCTTGATATTATTGTTACATCACCACTATTATCAATTTGGTTGTTATGAATACGTTTGGTGGCTTGCTTCGCAGGCACAAAATGGCATCTTTTCAATTTTCTCTATGTGGTCCTATTGACTGAAATGTACATGTATAGTTAAACATTTGCCATTTTTGCAATTCATTTTCCATTCCCCTTTAATTCTCTATGGGAATTTTTCCCCCCAAAAAACTTGGAATTTCAAAAAAGATTTTAATTTGAACAGGCAAACTGCTCTGAAACAAACTGAATATTATGAAGTTGAAATGGTATGTCTTGCTTAAAAGCTGTAGGAGGAGTAGCGTACAGAAATTTAGGTGGAAAGAAAATAAGAATAAGAACAAATAAAACCACAAGCGGTAATTAATGGGCTCCAAGCAGAATGCAGTGATTATTATCTTTTTAATCTGTAAGGACCTATATTGGATAAATGGTACAAACATTTTCAGTGTCTGTCCGAAAATTGGTTGTACCTTGCTTTTGTCAACAAAGTGACGTTTCATCACGACCAGCATTTGTTAAGCATTTCACATGCCCACTGAAACACGATTTGCTCATGGTGGCCATAAGTTTTGTGGTGATCAGACAAAGCATTCACAAGTTACAACTGTTTTAGTAAAAATGGCCATGCCGACAACAATTGCTATCCCAATACTGTTTTAAAACTTCCAACATTTTTGATAAATATTTAATTACAGACTCTACAGACTCCACAGATTCTTTTTCGTTTTCTGAAGCAATCACACTAATAAGAATAATAAGTATACAAGAGAACAGGCAGTGGGTTGCTTAAGCAACCACACTAATAAGAATAATAAGTATACAAGAGAACAGGCAGTGGGTTGCTTAAGCAACCACACTAATAAGAATAATAAGTATACAAGAGAACAGGCAGTGGGTTGCTGAAGCTACTCAATGTTTCCTAAATTGTTTCAAATTGTTTGTAGTTTATTGGTTGATGTACATAAAATGACCAATGAATGGGTCAGGATAAAGAAGAAAATGCAAAATCCCCTTAGTTTGCGGCTTTATTGTGTGGATGTGTGAAGTTATTTATGAATTCTGTCAGTTGAAATGGGGTCAGAATGTACACAAATTAATGTATTTAAGGGTTGAGAGTCTGTGGCTGTTGCGGTTATTTCTGTGGGGAACCCTGAAAAGTGTCTCAGTGCTGTATAGGTATGGGGCATGCCCCGCCAGGCGTAACTTGGCTGGATGGCACACCTGCCATCCCAAACTACGTACTGACTGCCTTGTGAGACCCAGCAACCTGCCCTAAGCTTTACCTCAAAATCCCACGAGCAATCCCCTGGCAACACCTACGGTTGCTAAAAATCTCCAGGAATGTGATTTTCTAATTCCTGGACATGTCTTGCCCACTCATTTTAAAAAGTACATGAAATTAAACATAATGCTGATTGACTCTTATATTGTGATATCTGAGTGAAACCATGTTCTTTAGTCATACATGCATACAAACGCAAAATAACCAGGCGCACAAAATGAATGCTTGCTCATTGTTCTCAGTGGTCACATTATGCTGCAGGAAATGAACAAGAAGGCATCAGAAAACAGTTGACCTGACAGTTCGATGTAACAATTGTACTTTCTCAAGATGCTATCATTAGTAGCACTTTTGAATGACATTTTTTGTTTGATTACAATCACATAATTGTGGAGTAAAGACCCAAATCAAAAAAAATATGTCTTTGTCTCAAACATTATGGAGCTCATGTTATTTTGCAAAGATTTTATATATGCATTTTTAACTAATTTTTAAAAATGCAGTATTTCAGAACATTTGCATTTTATAATTATAGGCCAATTTTAATACTTCCATTATTCCCTAAAGTTTTAGAAAAGACAGTGGCACAGTAATTAACAGTATTTTTGGAGCATAATAAATTGTTACATGCAAATCAATTTGGTTTTAATCCCAGGTACTCAAAAGCTTTATAGATGAGAGAAATGTATTTGGAACCATCTTCTTAAATCTTAGAAAGGTTTTTGTAACCATCAATCATGTAGTGTTACTTTTCAAACTATCCATCCATCCATTATTTATACCCACTTATCCTGGGCAGGGTCGCGGCGGATGCTGGAGCCTATCCCAGAATGCATTGGGCAAGAGGCAGGATTACACCCTAGACAGGCCGCCAATCTATCACAGGGCACATACTTTTCAAACTAAATAATACATTTTTTGTCTCAAGCAAAGACATGGTTTGACTCTTTCATATGAAACAGGTCTCAGCTGGTCATTATGGATCATTAAAAATCTCTTTACTTTGAAAATAAAATGGGTGTGCCACCAGGTTCTGTGCTTTGTCCACTGCTGTTTAGTTTATTTATTAATAAACTGATTGCTCCCTGACTGCTGCAAAGTGCATATTAAGTACTGTGATCGAGAAATGTTGCAAGATTACAAATACCCGAGGGGTAGTTCTGGATTCACCTTTATCATTTTATGGACAAATTCAATAATAGGAAGAACACTCAAGGCATATCTGCAAACTTTTTTACAGATCAGATATGATCACAATCGTCATAGTGTGTAACTTCCTGGTACCAGGTATCAGCCTCTACCACAAGACCATTAATATCTCTCTATAATCAAATTAAAGTTCTGGCCAAGAAACCCTTCAGATCTCAACCCTTCAGATCTCATCATTGCAATATGTTAAAAAACAACTTGCTTAGTTTTGGCAATTTTTAAAAATATAAATATAATTTAATCATATTTTAAAAGTGTCTTCATAATTGAGTTCCTTCCATGTTTAGCGCTTTTGTTTCTACCATTCACTATACAACTGTAAACACAAGGGTCATCTCAGATAGAGACTGTCATACTACTACACTTTGCAGGGCTTCCTTTGGTCAAACTGCATTTTCAATCAACAGTGCAATGATATGGAATTCTCTGAAACAAATTTGGGACTTTAAGGGTTTTTCAACAGCGTTTAAGTCCTGGTTGAAGATGGAACATAACTGAGGTCATTTACTGAAGTAGTACAGTATGTGGGTGAGTATGTGAGTATATGTCTGTGTTCCCACTGTCATGCTTTCTGTCATGTTGATTGCATTTTGTTAATTACAAAGACTTGGCTTGCAATTATTTAGAATTTTTATGAATATTTAGATTTTGTTTTCTTTTTTTAGATTGGTTGTATTTCATAATATAATTGCTGTACATTTATTACCTATTACAGAACTATTGTTGAAATTAGCTTTGGCCATAAACACGCTTTGGATATATGTCAAAGCTATCATAAATGTCAATGTTATCTGTACTAGTCCCTTTTAAATAGATTCATACATGAAATGAGAATGAAAAAGACTATCTGTTGCCATATGTAGCATTTTTCTACAAAGAAAATAAATCCTTACATTTCATACTAGATTCATCCATTCTCATCAAACAGAAGTCACATAAATGTCACACAACAGAAACAGAACAGAAACAACAGAAAGCCTACCTTGATCTCAGCAGAGACTCTAATTGTAATGTGTGGTCTGTGCTGCATATATAGGTGGTGGGCCCACTATGTGGGGGCGGTGTGGGTGCGGGTACGTTTTGTGGAATTAGTAACTCCCCATCTGTTAGTTCCCACCTGTCGGGACACTTGAAGATGGTTATTGTGGTCGTTATCAGAAGTCCAACATCTGTGGAAAAGTTTCCCCACGCACATTCAGGCGAGCCTCAGTCTGATCAGAAGAATGCTCATGACCGCCGCCACACAGCTGTCCTCAAAATAGAAAGAGAGAGAGAAAAAAAACTCAAGGAGTGTGTCCAACAACACAGCTATCTTTTGACATTTCCATTATTTATCTGAAACTTTCTATCCAAAGTGACTCATATCACATGAAGCAGTGGCCAGCCTCCCCTAGAGCAATGTGGGGATAAGGGCCTAGATCAATGCCCCACCTGGCCCTGGCGTTTTCAACCAGCAATGTTTTGGCAACTAGCGCAGCACCCTAACCACTACAGTCTAGCACCCTAACCACTAAACTACAGCCCAGCACCATAGCCACAACAACCGAACCCGAAACCCCTAGACTACAGCCTAGAACCCTAACCACTGGACTACAGCCCAGCATCCTAACCACTAGACTACAGCCCAGCATCCTAACCACTAGACTACAAACCAGCTCCCTAACCACTAGACTACAGCCCAGCATCCTAACCACTGGACTACAGCCCAGCATCCTAACCACTAGACTACAGCCCAGCATCCTAACCACTAGACTACAAACCAGCTCCCTAACCACTAGACTACAGCCCAGCATCCTAACCACTAGACTACAAACCAGCTCCCTAACCACTGGACTACAGCCCAGCATCCTAACCACTAGACTACAGCCCAGTATCCTAACCACTAGACTACAAACCAGCTCCCTAACCACTAGACTACAGCCCAGCATCCTAACCACTAGACTACAAACCAGCTCCCTAACCACTAGACTACAGCCCAGCATCCTAACCACTAGACTACAAACTAGCTCCCTAACCACTAGACTACAAACCAGCTCCCTAACCACTAGACTACAGCCCAGCATCCTAACCACTAGACTACAGCCCAACATCCTAACCACTAGACTACAGCCCAGCATCCTAACCACTACTGCCCAGCCCCCGAATCTCTACAGCAGAGATCAATGGCCATCTAGGTACAGCAGCCACAGCATGTATCAGACGGTGGTGGTGAAGATGGAACTGAGCCGAAAGGCAAAGCTCTCGATTTACCAGTCGATCTTCGTCCCTCCTCTCACCTATGGTCACAAGCTGTGGGTAGTGACCGAAAGAGTGAGATTGCGAATGCAAGGCAGAAGTCGCTGCAGAGAGGGACATCTGGGCTGCTCTGCTTTCCCCTTTGCCACCGCAACTCTGACATGGACTAAGTGGTTAGAGAATGGATGGATGGATGGATGGATGATTAAAGTAAACATTCCATGTGTTACCATTCTTTTGTGGAATCAGCGGAACTTGTGCATCATGGCAATTGATGTCCTAAAGCACAAGCAGGAGCAGCCACAGGAGGAGCAGCAGGATCAGCCGCAGCAGGAGCAGCCGCAGGAGCACCAGGAGGAGGTACCACATGCCCAGGATATGGACAGGAAGAGGCTTTGCCTCATTCGTCTCATGCTGCATTCACTTGCTCAACAAACTTTAATTACCAGCCCTGGCACTTCTATGGCCTTCGATGATGCACTTATCCTAGCCTACTAGAGAATGTATTCTTTTCTTGTTTGTTGTGTATGTTGTTCATTTCAATAGACAAGGAGGAGGAGGAGGCGCAGGCTGAGGTACCACATGCCCCAGATGTGGACAGAAAGAGGCATTATCTCATTTGTCCTATGCACCATTCAGCTGCTCAATAAACTTTAATTGCCAGCCCTGGCACTTCTATGGCATTATATGATAACATTATGATAGCCTACTAGATTACGTGTTTTTTGTTGGTTTTGGTTTTGTATCAATGTCAATATATGTCTGGTGTGCATGTTTGATGTTTTTATGTACATGCTTTTGTAATGGTTATTGTGCAAAGCAAGTTCCCCTTGGGGCAATGAAGGTTTTCATTCATTCATTTGCGAGCCCATATGCAACGTATAGTAAGGAGGATTCTAATTTACATAAATTAGCTGACTTATTCAGACGGAGGAAAGCAAAGATGCCCCATGCTCCTCCTGTCCCAGTCAGAGGAGGAGCATTTATTGACCTCTCCTCCAGTAAGTGTAGTGTTGATTGAAATTGATTAATATTAGTGATATTGCACAAATGTATTCTTATTGAAATCTTATAAAGGTTATAAAGTCACATTTCCCCATACAGCTTATTTTAAGCAAAAAGACATGTTTTCAATACCAGTACATTTCTCAGTATGACAAAAAAGTAAAGAAAATATATATACAAGGTTCCTTCCTGTTCTTTACTGTCCAGGAAAGAAAAGTTTGCAGTCCGGGAATAGGTCCATGTTTTGCTGGATCATGGCCAGGTTCTATATAATTTTTCTGTTTGCTGCTTGGCTGAATGCCAAGTAGGTGGTCATAAAAGAGTCTAGAGACACTCTATCATGTGTAAATAAGTGTGTGTGCATGCATGTGTGGGTGTGTGCATGTAAAAACATTTTATATTGGGATGGCAAATATGCCATCTTACTTCAGATGGTAAGATGAATAAACACAGAGCCAAGTTACTTGATTATAATTTAGGAACCATTGGGAAGCAGTGCTTTGGAATACAGCTTGTTTAATTTGTGTGAGGTAAGATAGCCAATAGTGTTTCTTGTAACGTGGCCTAATATTGATATCAATACTTTCAATGGCAGGCCTAGATTTTAGTTTTTGGCATTTTTGAACACTGAGAATGAGTGTTTTTTTTTTTCTTTAGATAGCACTTCAAAAACATGGTCACAAAAAGTGCTTTACAAATTTAAAAGAACATAGAAAGGGATTAAATAAATAAACAGAAGAAAATAGAGTACAGGATCTCAGAGCTGGAGAGCAAAATGCTGTGACTAAAAGAGAAGTCTAAAGCAAAGTCAACCCCCCAGTAAAAGTAAAACTCTCAGAGAAAATCCTGGCAGTACAGTAAAAAATCACAAATAAAAGATCACTTCACGAGCTAAGGACCACTCCGTCAACTGAATGCAAACAAGGATGTTTATTCAGCAGGTGTTCGCAACTGAAAGCAATAAATTGTAGATAAACAATGTAAATGTATCGATGACAAGTCTGCGGTATGGGGAGAGAGGGAGAGAAGGAGAGAGAGAGAGAGAAAGCGAGAGGAGAGAGAGAGAGAGGATGATGGGGCCCATAAAATGAGAATGAAGAAGAACAAACAGGTATGGTGAACAGGAAGGATTCTTTTAGGAAAAAGAAGAAGGGGTGTGTTTGAGGTGTTCCTGCTCCTGAAACTCAGCTATTATTGCTTCAATTTATGAGTTAAGAACCACACCATCAGCTGAACGCAAACAAGGATGTTTATTGAGCAGGTGTTCACTACTGAAAGCAATAAATTGCATATTGTATTGTATTTCATAAAAGCATACAGTCAGGTCCATACGTATTTGGACAGTGACACAATTTTCATCATTTTGGCTCTGTATGCCACCACAATGGATTGGAAATGAAACAATCAAGATGTGATTTAAGTGTAGACTTTCGGCTTTAATTTAAGGGTTTTGTCAAAAATATTGTATGAACAATGCAGCTGTCGGGCCTCTACTGCAGCTGTCTTCAGTTCCTGCTTGTTCTTGGGGCGTTTTGCCTTCAGTTTTGCCTTCAGCAAGTGAATTGCATGCTCAAGTGGATTCAAGTCAGGTGATTGACTTGGCCATTGCAAAACATTCCACTTCTTTGCCTTAAAAAAGTATTGGGTTGCTTACGCAGTATGCTTATAATATAGCCCTATACACTTCAGAATTCATGCTTTTGTCAGCAGTCACATCATCAATAAATACAAAGGAACCAGTTCCAGTGGCAGCCATACATGCCCACGCCATAACACTACCTCCACCATGCTTCACAGATGAGGTGGTATGCTTCGGATAATGAGCAGTTCCTTCCCTTCTCCATACTCTTCTCTTCCCATCATTCTGTACAAGTTGACCTTTGTCTCATCTGTCCATAGCATGTTGTTCCAGAACTCTACAGGCTTTTTTAGATGTTTTTTGGCAAACTAATCTGGTCTTCCTGTTTTTGAGGCTTTCCAATGGTTTACATCTTGTGGTAAACCCTCTGTATTTACTCTGGTGAAGTCTTCTGTCATCCACAGTTGTTTTCCTTGGTCTTCCGGGCCTTTTGGTGTTCCTGCGCTCACCAGTGCATTCTTTCTTTTTAAGAATTTACCAAATAGTTGATTTGGCCACACCTAATGTTTTTGCTATCTCTCTGATGGGTTTTATGTTTTTTTTTCAGCCTAATGATGGTTTGCTTCAAAGTGACAGCTCCTTGGACAGCAAAATGTCCAAATTGCTGAGGACATGACTGTATGTAAAGATATGGAAGACCAGTCTGCAGTGTGGGGAAGACTTTGCCAAATGATTCACATTAGCTCCCGGGCTCGGTGAACCCCCAATGTCTTCCTAAGGAAAGAACGCTGACTGCGCTACTCAACGATCATGTTTATCTGTGTGGACGTACAGTTCATGGGCTCAAGATGACCAGTAATCCATTATTTTGATCGTGTCACCTGATACATCTTATCATAAAAAAACAAAAAAGCTAGCAGGAACATGGAGGAGGGTGACACAACAGGGAAGTCACATCACGGCTTGCAACACTGTTATGGCTGCTACCTTTTCTGCTTCCAAAATCACACGCTAACTTATAATTTAGTATGCCAAAATAGGATATGAACATTTTTATAGATGTATAAAATGTACAATGTATGAAACTATAGTATGCATCAGTTATTATAAATATCATGCTGCATCTGGTGAAATTTCATAGTATGCAAACACAGGACACTATGCCTGCATGAATATAGCACAATGCATTATGATAGTTCACAAGCCAAGCAACCAGACATAAACTAATAATGGTAGAGGGTGGTTCAAGTGAAGTGGAGAGAGAGTGGAGAGAGTTAACTCCATTGCGCAGATGCCAATCCTTGCCCATTCAAGGGATACCCTATTTAAAGCTTTATAACTCCAGATGTAAGAATCACAGAGACTTGAAAAATGGCTTAAATGAAGCAAGACAATGATTCAGCTTCCATAATATTGTACCATTTACGATACTAACTTAGATGAATTTATATTTGTAATTTAGGAAGAAATAAAGTGCCACCACAAATGCAATTGTCCAGGTAAAAAAGCAAAAATTCATTTATTTTTCAGTTCACAATGAAATACTGAGAGATCCACATATAAACAGGTCAAACCATACATGTCCTGGATCAAAAACTTCTTGATCACAAGTACAAAAAATTCTAAGGGTGGATGTGTAGAACTACTAAAGATCTATGAAGCAAAACGTAAGCAGTGTACCCAGTGTATCCAAATCTATCCAAAATGTCTAAATTATGCATTATACAGATCTGGGGAAGGGTACAAAAAGAATTCTGCAGCATTGAAGGTCCTGAAAAACAGAGTGGCCTCCATCATTCTTAAATGGAAGAAGTTTGGAACCACCAGAAGGACCTTGTCAGGGAGGTGACCAAGAACCTGATGGCCACTCTGACAGAGCTCCAGAGTTCCTCTGTGGAGATGGGAGAACCTTCCAGAAGGACAACCATCTCTGCAGCACTCCACCAATCAGGCCTTTATGGTACCGTGGCCAGACGGAAGCCACTCTTCAGTAAAAGGCACGTGACAGCCCGCTTGGAGTTTTCCAAAAGGCACCTAAAACACTCTCAGACCATGAGAAACAAGATTCTCTGGTCTGATGAAACCAAGATTGAATTCTTTGGCCACAATGCCAAGTGTCACATCTGGAGGAAACCAGGCACCACTCATCACCTAGCCAATACCATCCCTACGGTGAAGCACGGTGGTGGCAGCATCATGCTGTGGGGATGTTTTTCAGCGGCAGGAACTGGGAGACTAGTCAGGATCGAGGGAAAGGTGAACAGAGAAAAGTACTGAGAGATCATTGATGAAAACCTGCACCAGAACACTCAGGACCTCTGACTGGGCGAAGGTTCACCTTCCAACAGGACAATGACTCTAAGCACACCGCCAAGACAACACAGGAGTGGCTTTGGTACAAGTCTGTGAATGTTCTTGAGCGGCCCAGCCACAGCCCGGACTTGAACCCGATCAGACATCTCTGGAGAGACCTGAAAATAGCTGTGCAGCAACACTCCCCATCCAACCTGACAGAGCATGAGAGGATCTGCAGAAAAGAATGGGAGAAATACCCTAAATACAGGTGTGCCAAGCTTGTAGCGTCATACCCAAGAAGACTCGAGACTTTAATCGCTGCCAAAGGTGCCTCAACAAAGTACTGAGTAAAGGGTCTGAATACTTCTGTAAATGTGATATTTCAGTTTTTCAATGTCTAAAAACCTGTTTTCACTTTGTCATTATGGAGTATTGTGTGTAGATTTATGAGAATAAAAATAAATGTTCTCAATTTTATAATAAGGCTGTAACGTAACAAAATGTGAAAAAAGTGGTCAGAATACTTTCCGAAGGCACTGTATGTACATGTGCGTATGTACGTATATATATAAATATATATATATATATATATATATATATATATATATATATATATATATAATATACAAATATATACACATATATATGTGTGTGTCTGTGTGTGTGTGTGTGCTATTTTCAGGAAAATGTGATGTCTACACCATCCATTATAGTTTTAGCTTTTCTTTATGCAACTCTCAGAGGCAATAAGTGGCATATCGTTAGCTTCATATTGACAGAATATCAACTGTCATCTTCATAAAAACAAATGTAAAACCGAACTGACTTTTGGACCCTTTAAAATTAAACTGTTTCGAATCATTGTTCAGTGACACAATTTTGTTCCGAAAATAATGAATAAAATATGAAATTCCAACCTATTTCTTTATGCTTTCATCATTACATGATAATTTAGCACTGAAAACAAGATGCTTTTTCTAATTAACATTTGAAGCCAACATCTTGAATCTGATTTATATTGACTACTATTTTCAATAATAAAATATCATATTCACTTTCCAGATTCTTGAATATTCATGCATAAATATGTTTTCATTAGTATTCTGAACATTTCAGCACCCAATACATTAAGTAAAGGCATATAGTTTAATATAAAATTTAAAAAATAAAAGTTGTGATGGGTATTCACCTAAAAAATACGAAAGTATAGCTGATCGCAGAATGGCCTAATCAGAACAAAAATCTGCCGACACAATTATATTTCTTATAGGTTGAC
The DNA here is from genome assembly GCA_039654925.1 of Anguilla pacifica. Classification (NCBI taxonomy): domain Eukaryota; kingdom Metazoa; phylum Chordata; class Actinopteri; order Anguilliformes; family Anguillidae; genus Anguilla; species Anguilla pacifica. Next base: position 8,009,760 of record CM077296.1, read on the forward strand.
ATAGTTAACATAGTCCCTCACTCTTGTTTCTGGTACAAAGATTATAACTTTTAAATCTATATATACTTTTTTTTTTTAGTTTACACAATGAGCTCTCTAAGCTATTAATATATGTGTTTTGGCATAAGTATATGTTTATGATTTCCAAGATTTTTTGGATCCGAGTGAGTAAAACCCAGGCTCATGAATTTGAAGTCTTGGGGATTTGTTGGGATTGGACTGAATTTCTGTTCACTTCACACATTTAAAAAGGCAGTTGAAAATACTGACCAGAAAGATTAAAATACAAGTTAAAATATTGACGTATATTTTAATTATGGGCAGTTTCTTAGACTACAAAATCGCTTCAAAGATAAAAACACACATGTTGATGGAATGTTACCTATTATGAAGGAGGGTTTTCACAAACGTGACATCTACAGTTTCCATTATGGTTTTCTTTGACAATATGCAACTGTCAGTGAGAGTAGATGGCATTCAAGAAGCTTTACATTCATAGAATATCAACTGTCATCTTCACCAATACTAATTTTAAACTGAAGTGATTTTTGGATCCTTCAATAATAAACTGTTTTGATACAATGCTATTTAGTGGACACAATTTTTTTTACCAAAAACGTTTTTACATTCAAAAATAATTCATATTTAGCGATGTTTGACAGCGAGTAAAATAAAAGTGTAAAAGTATTATGTGTAGAGACTACAGTAGACATGCTAGAGACGCATGTGCTAGTCAGTATAGTAACTCTGTGACCCTGATAAATCTGGCAGGCACCCAGCCCTGTACGTTTCCTGCTGTGGAATATGACTGGAGCGACGTCATCACGCAGTGGAGGTCGGTGGAAATGACAGGACTGTTCCTGAAGTGTCGGAAGCTCTCAGTGCACTGCTTTAAAAGCCCTGAGCTTTGACTACTGTGACAGAGACACTCTTAGCTAACTCTGCGCACACTGCAACTTACCAGCAAAAAGGAACAATGCCGACCCCTCAGTGACGAAGCTGGGCTCCCACGTATTCCAGCCTTCCTTCGGCCACTTCATGGATTTCCACTGGCCCGCACGCAGTCTCTGGCCGCAGATACAACCTCTCTTCTTTCAGGAGGAGATGCTGCAGAGACACATGCAGGAGATGAGGAACAGTCTGAACCTGCTAGACAGGCTTCAGCAAAGGATCTTTGAGCAGAAGCACCAAGCCCCAGTCTATTAGGCCATCCAACTAGTCTCATACAAGCCGGAGAAGGACGGAGATCACTTTGCCCTGACACTGGACACTAAGGCTGGATGGAAGCTACAGATGTGTGGGAAGATGGAGAAGAAGCAGGAGGATGGAAAGGGCTCCTACTTGTACAAAAGGCAGGAGTTCAGACAGGAGTTTGATCTGCTTGAAAGTTTGAACCCCAATGTGGTGACGTGCTCCCTGTCGGACGGGCAGATCTAGATACAGGTGCCAATGGCACTGTCTGAGGGGGCCGAGAAGAGAGTGGTGCCCATAGACCGCAGCCCGGGAGAGAACAGCCCTGCAGTTCCAGAGCTCACAAGCAGAGGGCAGCACAGAAGAGACACAGAATCACCAGCAGGGAGCAGAACTGCCCTAAAGACTGTTGAAATGTGACATTTAGTATACTCTAAATATTTTCGAAAATAGTAAAAAAAAAAAAAAAAAATTTGTCCATTCTCATAATGTGCATTTTTTGTTTTTTTTAAATTAAACCTCATGTAATAGCTTTATATGTAAATAAAATAAATGGCACAGATTGGCCCATAGGGGGCACTACAATAAGCATTCTAAGTCAAAGGCTCATTGCTGCCACCACCTTTGTCCTAGCGAACTGAAACTTGATACACATATGCAGCAGGACATTCTGACCAATTTTGCAATTGGGACCTATAATTTTTTTCCGCCATTTTGAATTTTTAAAAAAACATTCAAAAATCGTCTTCTCATGAACCATAAGTACGAATGACACAAAATTTGCAGAGCAGGTCCACGGGATATGCATGAACATAGTCTGAGAAAAGCTATGGGATTCATCAAAAATTGGTGATAAATCCACTTGGAATTTGTCAGGGCAGCCAGAAACATGATGGTAAACGTCTACCAAGTGCCATGGTGATATCTTGACTTGATATTTGAAGAAAATACAGCCGTTTCAACTTTGCCACACCTATCTTTGACACCAAAAGTGGCACTGATTGGCCCATAGGGGGCGCTATAAAAGCACTGAAAGTAAAAGGCTCAGCCCGGTGTCCCGCTTGTCCTAGAGATGTAACCCCTCATTAATTAACCCATAGACATATATACATAGACGCCGCATTGACTGCTTCGGCCCATTGCTGCGATACGTCAACGTCGCCGCCATATTGGACTAGGCAAGACTGGCCTGAAAACAAATAGAAGTAAACGGGAGAGCATTTCTCAACCGATTTCAATGAGTCATTTCTATATTCAAGGGTTTATGATCTACGTGGAGTCCAAAAAAAAGTTTCGTCTCCAGTTACTTAGAATCTCGATAGTTAGCCTATAATCGCTGCTAGACGCTCAAGAGAGGAGTGTGTATTAACGTTTGGTACATGAACTGAATTACTTGGAAAATAATTCATTGTCATAAGGAATTGCCACAGTTAATTTTAACCTGGCAAGCTGGCTAGAAAGTAATAAATGCATTGCTAGCTAACTTAAGTAGGATTGTAAGCATTCAAACAAATCAATCAAATCTTCAATCAAATCAATCAAATTTTATTTGTATAGCATATTTTACAGCAGTTGTCACAATACGCTTTACAGACAACCCTGGCCAAACCCCCACAAGAGCAAGCCTAAGGCAACAGTGGCAAGGAAAAACTCCCTGCGGCAGATGTGAAGAAACCTTGGAAGGAACCGGGCTCAAGGGGGAAACCCATCCTCCTCTAGTCAGCTCAGAGTGCCGACTGGTGACCAACATGTCAGTCAGTTTTATAGGGTTTATGATGTGGCTCAGATGATGGGTGGGGCTGGGTGGCGGTGATGGGGAGCAGTAGGTGGCGACAGATGTGGGCAGGGTGGAGGCAATGACGAAAGAGGGGCTGGACCGCAGAGGTGGGGGAGACCAGACGACTCTCAAAGCACTCTCGAAGATTGGGACAAGAGCCCCGCCGGCAGCGTGGGGAAGAGGGTAGAAACGGCTATTAGGGAATTTGAAAAATAGCAGACAGTGTGTAGAATGAAAATAGTATGTATACCCCGCCAGGAGTAATATATGGTATATAACCTTGATTGTAAGGCTAGCTTTGCTTGTTAGCTACCTACCAATGTTTTCTTGCAAGTCATGTTATGATTTTGAACAAATGAAACTGAACATAACCACAATAATTTTAACCTGCCAAGCTGGCTAGAAAGTAATGAATGTATTATTAATTTTAGCTGAAATGTTTTTCATTAGAACAAGCTTGATTTCTTGCTTTTTGCTTACTAGCTAACGTGAGTAGGATTGCAAGCATCATTTATCATTTATAAAGGCTAGCTTTGCTTGTTAACTAGCTACCAACGTTTTCTTGCAACATTAAATTTGTGTTTTAATTTATTATTTTAATGCATAACATATTAAATGTCCAAATTGCCCCAAATAGTTTCAGGCTAACCATTTGCTTTCTACCTATGTTAAATTGTAAATTATTGTGGTTATGTTCAGTTTAATTCATTCAAAATCAAAAGAAGACTTGCAAGAAAACATTGGTAGGTAGGTAACAAGCAAAGCTAGCCTTACAATCAAGGTTATTTGATGCTTATAATCCTACTCAAGTTAGCTAGCAAGCAGTGAAAAAAACAAGCATGTTCTAATGAAAAACGTTTCAGAATCAGCATCTAAATGTTATAATGCATTTATTACTTTCTAGCCAGCTTGCCAAGTTAAAATTAACTGGGGAAATTCCTTATGACAATGAATTATTTTCCACCACGTAAGTAATTCAGTTCATGTACCTAACGTTGCTATACACTCCTCTCTTGAGCGTCTAGCAGCGATTGTAGCCTATTAGAGATTCTAAGTAACTGGAGATAAAACTTTTTTTGTAATCCACGTAGATCATAAACCCTTGAATATAAAAACGACTCATTGAAATCGGTTGAGAAATGTAAACGTTATAGTGCTTTTTATCCAGAAAAACCGCAGCTCCCCCGTTTACTTGTATTTGTTTTTAAGCCAGTCTTGCCTAGTCCAATATGGCGACGATGTTGAGGTACCATCCTAAGCAAAGGCACATGTATATATGTCCATATATGTCTATGTAGGCCTACATGATGATACTTGTCTAACTAAGTTTTCTTTTCTGCACTTCTGATTTGTCGAAACAACAAGACAACCGTTTCTACAATTATGATAGGTCAGGGGGCGGGATTACTGTATTAAAGACGTGTGAGCAATGAAATCTCTCTCTTTCCTTGTGGTCAGCACAGTGTGAAGCCCCCAGTGCAATTGTGTGCGTTTGTTTTCCATTTGTAGCGCCTAGCTACATCCGTAAGTGCTTTTAATAGTGCTGGTTTTAATAGAATAACGTTATATTCGTCCACGTCATTGTCAAAGTGGGTGTGTTGTTATCAGAGCGATTCGAGTGGAATCCGCATCAGTGAGCACCTGTTAAGTATTATCGGAGCTAGCTAGCTTGCTATAGAGTGTTGCTTCAGCTTGCATTTAGCTTTATGGTAATTTAGCTCGCGCTAACATAATGCACTGGGGACTGGACATAAACACATTCAGCACTGGGGACTGGAACCAGAGACTGTAAAATATGGAACCTGGACACTGGCCGTTTATCCAGATGGCGCTCTATGCTACCAGCAATAGCATAGTAGCACCTCTGGCACAGGGAAACCCAACAGCGCTCCGTGTGACCGGAAAAGCACGGAAGCACCTGTAGCAGCAAGGGAGAAAGTCTGCATCGTTCACAGTAAGCACATCTCGATCAGGCCTGCTATGGGGGTTCTTTTATTCTTTATTATTGCCGGCTAGTTTGTTTTATCTTGTGTGTGGGCCCACAAAGTGTTTGCAATTGTATTGTATTGCATTTAAGGTGAACACTGTTGTAATTTCACTGCTGTCTTCTATTGTGGTAGCCATTCCTGTATGGATTATATCAATATTGATAGTATAACGTATTGACGCTAATAGAACATTATTATTAAAATATACTATGTTGTATACATATATTATTATAGTGTTTTAAATAATATTTGACAGCTTACTAGCTAAACTTGTTGAATTCAATTATTGTAAGAATACATACTAAACTTTGAGCTAAAGGGTACCTACAACTTAAAGGTATACTGTGTTCAGTAACATTACATTGAGTGAAAGATAGGGTTCACTTTATTTTTTGCATACTTACCTTAGGGGGATAAAGAGTATTTCTTTCATTCTTGCCTCAAGTGGTTTGTTTCCACTTACCCTTGTTTTACTATTTAACTTAAAGGGTTGAAGATTTAAAAAATTATTCCAATGACACATTTTTATATTAGTAAATAAATTACATATTTTTGCTACATCTTGTTTGTTTATTTAAATAGATAGATTGAATCTATCAAGGCTGCAGGTTTAATTCTGTTAACATCGGCCATCTTCTGTCTTATGGTAAGGTCATATAATATTCACCTCGGTGATCAGAGTATATCCAGTGAAAAGGGGAGACACGCTTAAGACATACTGAGCAATCCTAGGGTTAAAAGAACTCAGGCGCTGTATATCATGTCCAGGAGTACTGAGGCAGCGTTACAGTGAGGTGATACTTGGTCCAGATGTATATCTGGACTAATCAAACAATTTAGCCTTTATGATCCGTTTTGTCCATTTCATGTCATTCAGTGGAACCCGGTCCATTGCTGCCATGCAGCTATATACATATTTTTTTTATTACTTCAGCGCCTCCTTTTTTGTGGTATTTATACCTGGGACTTTGCTACCGACTCCATTACTGGGACTCCGGTGTCACTGTAATCTCAAGATAACAAGCTTGACAAAAGCCTGCCGTCCCTGGGTGGGCTCGAACCACCAACCTTTCGGTTAACAGCCGAACGCGCTGGCCGATTGCGCCACAGAGACTGACGTGCGAGTGCGTCCCTAGGTGTTTTTTTTTTTTTTTTTTTTTGAGTCGTGCCACTGTCCTACGTGAGAACGTCAGGCACCAAGGCGGTGTCACTTCCCGGAAGTGGTGGTTCCCGCTCGTCTAGGAGGGGCCCGGCTAGCTCAGTCGGTAGAGCATGAGACTCTTAATCTCAGGGTCGTGGGTTCGAGCCCCACGTTGGGCGTGATGTTTTCCTCAAACCGGTCAGACGTCAACAACCTTGAACATCATTGAAGGTGCAAACTGGGCAGAACTTGTCATTTTACAAGCTATTGGATAAATATGCGCAAGTCACATATTGATGCTTTTCTAAAGATTTCAGTAAATGAATTAAAGGGGTTTTGAAAGAGCAGGGGCCCTCAGGTCATGCCTGTTGGTTGGCGCCGTGGCTTAGTTGGTCAAAGTGCCTGTCTAGTAAACAGGAGATCCTGGGTTCGAATCCCAGCGGTGCCTCTGCCTATGATTTCTTTGGCTTTTATCCCCCCCAAGCCTGACCGCCTCCTTCCTGGTACGCACAGGGCAGAGAGAGAATTATCCTCTAGGTCGTGTGCGAACAGTGGTCAGCCCGAGGCCATGTCTGGCGATACGATCGTTCAGGACACGTGTGACTCAACATATGCTTTGCATACGTGTTTCATGATGCCCTGCTTTTTTTCCCCATCTCATGCGAATGTTCCGAAACAGAGCTACAAAATGGGTTATCATTTTATGAGATTGGGTAAATATTTCCAGTGATATAACTTTGAAAATTCTGTTTTTTGCAAGAGACAGTTTTCACTAAACTGGTGTCAAAGATTGTATTGGGAATGTTGCCCTTTCTCATCATAAAATACACCCAGAAACCAAGAAGTATCGCATGAAATTGCTACATTTTGTAGTCCCCAACCCACTGTGGGCTAAACATTCAATGAGATTAATTATGGTGGTGTTCAAAGCAAAAATTCATGAAAATATGGAAGACACACATCCCACAGTTTAGCCCCTGATTTAGGTCAAAAAACGAATCAATTTTCATTCTTCCACTTGCCTAATTATTTTGGCATGACTCCCCCATCATCACATTACTTGATAACATTGACACCTGCTCTCCTTATTGATATATAACAATACTCCTTAAGCAGGTCCCCTAAATTTTGATAGCCTCCATCGACAGGTACTTACCCCTGGTATGTTAACTCTGCCCTAATTGCTTGCATGTGAATTCTTAGAGGACGCTGTTGGAATCGTCGGATTACCATGATTATTGAATTGTTTGGACCTGTTTCTATATTTGCTTAACACTCAGCATGGGACCCTACCAGTGATAAAGACTTGGGTGAGATCAACATTTTTTTGGCTATTTTCATTTTCTGATGAAGATCAAACATTTTTGTTTGCAAAGATTGGATTATATATTTTTTTGCCAATTACATTTTTCCTTCTGCATTCCTGTTGCTGGTATTTATACCTGGGACTTTGCTACCGACTCCATTACTGGGACTCCGGTGTCACTGTAATCTCAAGATAACAAGCTTGACAAAAGCCTGCCGTCCCTGGGTGGGCTCGAACCACCAACCTTTCGGTTAACAGCCGAACGCGCTGGCCGATTGCGCCACAGAGACTGACGTGCGAGTGTGTCCCTAGGTGTTTTTTTTTGTTTTTTTTGAGTCGTGCCACTGTCCTGCGTGAGAACCTCAGGCACCAAGGCGGTGTCACTTCCCGGAAGTGGTGGTTCCCGGTCGCCTAGGAGGGGCCCGGCTAGCTCAGTCGGTAGAGCATGAGACTCTTAATCTCAGGGTCGTGGGTTCGAGCCCCACGTTGGGCGTGATGTTTTCCTCAAACCGGTCAGACGTCAACAACCTTGAACATCATTGAAGGTGCAAACTGGGCAGAACTTGTCATTTTACAAGCTGTTGGATAAATATGCGCAAGTCACATATTGATGCTTTTCTAAAGATTTCAGTAAATGAATAAAAGGGGTTTTGAAAGAGCACGGGCCCGCAGGTCATGCCTGTTCTGTTGGTTGGCGCCGTGGCTTAGTTGGTCAAAGTGCCTGTCTAGTAAACAGGAGATCCTGGGTTCGAATCCCAGCGGTGCCTCTGCCTATGATTTCTTTGGCTTTTATCCCCCCCAAGCCTGACCGCCTCCTTCCTGGTACGCAAAGGGCAGAGAGAGAATTGTCCTCTAGGTCGTGTGCGAACAGTGGTCAGCCCGAGGCCATGTCTGGCGATACGATCGTTCAGGACACGTGTGACTCAACATATGCTTTGGATACGTGTTTCATGATGCCATGCTTTTTTTCCCCCCCATCTCATGCGAACGTTCCGAAACAGAGCTACAAAATGGGTTATCATTTTATGAGATTGGGTAAATATTTCCAGTGATATAACTTTGAAAATTCTGTTTTTTGCAAGAGACAGTTTTCAGTAAACTGGTGTCAAAGATTATATTGGGAATGTTGCCCTTTCTCATCATAAAATACACCCAGAAACCAAGAAGTATCGCATGAAATTGCTACATTTTGTAGTCCCCAACCCACTGTGGGCTAAACATTCAATGAGATTAATTATGGTGGTGTTCAAAGCAAAAATTCATGAAAATATGAGAGACACACATCCCACAGTTTAGCCCCTGATTTAGGTCAAAAAACGAATCAATTTTCATTCTTCCACTTGCCTAATTATTTTGGCATGACTCCCCCATCATCACATTACTTGATAACATTGACACCTGCTCTCCTTATTGATATATAACAATACCCCTTAAGCAGGTCCCCTAAATTTTGATAGCCTCCGTCGACAGGTACTTACCTCTGGTATGTTAACTCTGCCCTAATTGCTTGCATGTGAATTCTTAGAGGACACTGTTGGAATCGTCGGATTACCATGATTATTGAATTGTTTGGACCTGTTTCTATATTTGCTTAACACTCAGCATGGGACCCTACCAGTGATAAAGACTTGGGTGAGATCAACATTTTTTTGGCTATTTTCATTTTCTGATGAGGATCAAACATTTCTGTTTGCAAAGATTGGATTATATATTTTTTTGCCAATTACATTTTTCCTTCTGCATTCCTGTTGCTGGTCCCTTTTCCTGGTATTTATACCTGGGACTTTGCTACCGACTCCATTACTGGGACTCCAGTGTCACTGTAATCTCAAGATAACAAGCTTGACAAAAGCCTGCCGTCCCTGGGCGGGCTCGAACCACCAACCTTTCGGTTAACAGCCGAACGCGCTGGCCGATTGCGCCACAGAGACTGACGTACGAGTGCGTCCCTAGGTGTTTTTTTTTTTGGTTTTTTTTGAGTCGTGCCACTATCCTACGTGAGAACGTCAGGCACCAAGGCGGTGTCACTTCCCGGAAGTGGTGGTTCCCGATCGTCTAGGAGGGGCCCGGCTAGCTCAGTCGGTAGAGCATGAGACTCTTAATCTCAGGGTCGTGGGTTCGAGCCCAAAGGTGGGGTGTGATGTTTTCCTCAAACCGGTCAGACGTCAACAACCTTGAACATCATTGAAGGTGCAAACTGGGCAGAACTTGTCATTTTACAAGCTATTGGATAAATATGCGCAAGTCACATATTGATGCTTTTCTAAAGATTTCAGTAAATGAATAAAAGGGGTTTTGAAAGAGCAGGGGCCCGCAGGTCATGCCTGTTGGTTGGCGCCGTGGCTTAGTTGGTCAAAGTGCCTGTCTAGTAAACAGGAGATCCTGGGTTCGAATCCCAGCGGTGCCTCTGCCTATGATTTCTTTGGCTTTTATCCCCCCCAAGCCTGACCGCCTCCTTCCTGGTACGCAAAGGGCAGAGAGAGAATTGTCCTCTAGGTCGTGTGCGAACAGTGGTCAGCCCGAGGCCATGTCTGGCGATACGATCGTTCAGGACACGTGTGACTCAACATATGCTTTGCATACGTGTTTCATGATGCCCTGCTTTTTTTCCCCATCTCATGCGAATGTTCCGAAACAGAGCTACAAAATGGGTTATCATTTTATGAGATTGGGTAAATATTTCCAGTGATATAACTTTGAAAATTCTGTTTTTTGCAAGAGACAGTTTTCAGTAAACTGGTGTCAAAGATTATATTGGGAATGTTGCCCTTTCTCATCATAAAATACACCCAGAAACCAAGAAGTATCGCATGAAATTGCTACATTTTGTAGTCCCCAACCCACTGTGGGCTAAACATTCAATGAGATTAATTATGGTGGTGTTCAAAGCAAAAATTCATGAAAATATGAGAGACACACATCCCACAGTTTAGCCCCTGATTTAGGTCAAAAAACGAATCAATTTTCATTCTTCCACTTGCCTGATTATTTTGGCATGACTCCCCCATCATCACATTACTTGATAACATTGACACCTGCTCTCCTTATTGATATATAACAATACCCCTTAAGCAGGTCCCCTAAATTTTGATAGCCTCCGTCGACAGGTACTTACCTCTGGTATGTTAACTCTGCCCTAATTGCTTGCATGTGAATTCTTAGAGGACACTGTTGGAATCGTCGGATTACCATGATTATTGAATTGTTTGGACCTGTTTCTATATTTGCTTAACACTCAGCATGGGACCCTACCAGTGATAAAGACTTGGGTGAGATCAACCTTTTTTTTTGGCGATTTTCATTTTCTGATGAAGATCAAACATATTTGTTTGCAAAGATTGGATTATATATTGTTTTTGCCAATTACGTTTTTCCTTCTGCATTCCTGTTGCTGGTCCCTTTTCGTGGTATTTATACCTGGGACGTTGCTACCGACTCCATTACTGGGACTCCGGTGTCACTGTAATCTCAAGATAACAAGCTTGACAAAAGCCTGCCGTCCCTGGGTGGGCTCGAACCACCAACCTTTCGGTTAACAGCCGAACGCGCTGGCCGATTGCGCCACAGAGACTGACATGCGAGTGTGTCCCTAGGTGTTTTTTTTTGTTTTTTTTGAGTCGTGCCACTGTCCTGCGTGAGAACCTCAGGCACCAAGGCGGTGTCACTTCCCGGAAGTGGTGGTTCCCGGTCGCCTAGGAGGGGCCCGGCTAGCTCAGGCGGTAGAGCATGAGACTCTTAATCTCAGGGTCGTGGGTTCGAGCCCCACGTTGGGCGTGATGTTTTCCTCAAACCGGTCAGACGTCAACAACCTTGAACATCATTGAAGGTGCAAACTGGGCAGAACTTGTCATTTTACAAGCTGTTGGATAAATATGCGCAAGTCACATATTGATGCTTTTCTAAAGATTTCAGTAAATGAATAAAAGGGGTTTTGAAAGAGCACGGGCCCGCAGGTCATACCTGTTCTGTTGGTTGGCGCCGTGGCTTAGTTGGTCAAAGTGCCTGTCTAGTAAACAGGAGATCCTGGGTTCGAATCCCAGCGGTGCCTCTGCCTATGATTTCTTTGGCTTTTATCCCCCCCAAGCCTGACCGCCTCCTTCCTGGTACGCAAAGGGCAGAGAGAGAATTGTCCTCTAGGTCGTGTGCGAACAGTGGTCAGCCCGAGGCCATGTCTGGCGATACGATCGTTCAGGACACGTGTGACTCAACATATGCTTTGGATACGTGTTTCATGATGCCATGCTTTTTTTCCCCCCCATCTCATGCGAACGTTCCGAAACAGAGCTACAAAATGGGTTATCATTTTATGAGATTGGGTAAATATTTCCAGTGATATAACTTTGAAAATTCTGTTTTTTGCAAGAGACAGTTTTCAGTAAACTGGTGTCAAAGATTGTATTGGGAATGTTGCCCTTTCTCATCATAAAATACACCCAGAAACCAAGAAGTATCGCATGAAATTGCTACATTTTGTAGTCCCCAACCCACTGTGGGCTGAACATTCAATGAGATTAATTATGGTGGTGTTCAAAGCAAAAATTCATGAAAATATGAAAGACACACATCCCACAGTTTAGCCCCTGATTTAGGTCAACAAACGAATCAATTTTCATTCTTCCACTTGCCTAATTATTTTGGCATGACTCCCCCATCATCACATTACTTGATAACATTGACACCTGCTCTCCTTATTGATATATAACAATACCCCTTAAGCAGGTCCCCTAAATTTTGATAGCCTCCATCGACAGGTACTTACCTCTGGTATGTTAACTCTGCCCTAATTGCTTGCATGTGAATTCTTAGAGGACACTGTTGGAATCGTCGGATTACCATGATTATTGAATTGTTTGGACCTGTTTCTATATTTGCTTAACACTCAGCATGGGACCCTACCAGTGATAAAGACTTGGGTGAGATCAACCTTTTTTTTTGGCGATTTTCATTTTCTGATGAAGATCAAACATATTTGTTTGCAAAGATTGGATTATATATTGTTTTTGCCAATTACGTTTTTCCTTCTGCATTCCTGTTGCTGGTCCCTTTTCGTGGTATTTATACCTGGGACGTTGCTACCGACTCCATTACTGGGACTCCGGTGTCACTGTAATCTCAAGATAACAAGCTTGACAAAAGCCTGCCGTCCCTGGGTGGGCTCGAACCACCAACCTTTCGGTTAACAGCCGAACGCGCTGGCCGATTGCGCCACAGAGACTGACGTGCGAGTGTGTCCCTAGGTGTTTTTTTTTGTTTTTTTTGAGTCGTGCCACTGTCCTGCGTGAGAACCTCAGGCACCAAGGCGGTGTCACTTCCCGGAAGTGGTGGTTCCCGGTCGCCTAGGAGGGGCCCGGCTAGCTCAGTCGGTAGAGCATGAGACTCTTAATCTCAGGGTCGTGGGTTCGAGCCCCACGTTGGGCGTGATGTTTTCCTCAAACCGGTCAGACGTCAACAACCTTGAACATCATTGAAGGTGCAAACTGGGCAGAACTTGTCATTTTACAAGCTGTTGGATAAATATGCGCAAGTCACATATTGATGCTTTTCTAAAGATTTCAGTAAATGAATAAAAGGGGTTTTGAAAGAGCACGGGCCCGCAGGTCATACCTGTTCTGTTGGTTGGCGCCGTGGCTTAGTTGGTCAAAGTGCCTGTCTAGTAAACAGGAGATCCTGGGTTCGAATCCCAGCGGTGCCTCTGCCTATGATTTCTTTGGCTTTTATCCCCCCCAAGCCTGACCGCCTCCTTCCTGGTACGCAAAGGGCAGAGAGAGAATTGTCCTCTAGGTCGTGTGCGAACAGTGGTCAGCCCGAGGCCATGTCTGGCGATACGATCGTTCAGGACACGTGTGACTCAACATATGCTTTGGATACGTGTTTCATGATGCCATGCTTTTTTTCCCCCCCATCTCATGCGAACGTTCCGAAACAGAGCTACAAAATGGGTTATCATTTTATGAGATTGGGTAAATATTTCCAGTGATATAACTTTGAAAATTCTGTTTTTTGCAAGAGACAGTTTTCAGTAAACTGGTGTCAAAGATTGTATTGGGAATGTTGCCCTTTCTCATCATAAAATACACCCAGAAACCAAGAAGTATCGCATGAAATTGCTACATTTTGTAGTCCCCAACCCACTGTGGGCTGAACATTCAATGAGATTAATTATGGTGGTGTTCAAAGCAAAAATTCATGAAAATATGAAAGACACACATCCCACAGTTTAGCCCCTGATTTAGGTCAACAAACGAATCAATTTTCATTCTTCCACTTGCCTAATTATTTTGGCATGACTCCCCCATCATCACATTACTTGATAACATTGACACCTGCTCTCCTTATTGATATATAACAATACCCCTTAAGCAGGTCCCCTAAATTTTGATAGCCTCCATCGACAGGTACTTACCTCTGGTATGTTAACTCTGCCCTAATTGCTTGCATGTGAATTCTTAGAGGACACTGTTGGAATCGTCGGATTACCATGATTATTGAATTGTTTGGACCTGTTTCTATATTTGCTTAACACTCAGCATGGGACCCTACCAGTGATAAAGACTTGGGTGAGATCAACCTTTTTTTTTGGCGATTTTCATTTTCTGATGAAGATCAAACATATTTGTTTGCAAAGATTGGATTATATATTGTTTTTGCCAATTACGTTTTTCCTTCTGCATTCCTGTTGCTGGTCCCTTTTCGTGGTATTTATACCTGGGACGTTGCTACCGACTCCATTACTGGGACTCCGGTGTCACTGTAATCTCAAGATAACAAGCTTGACAAAAGCCTGCCGTCCCTGGGTGGGCTCGAACCACCAACCTTTCGGTTAACAGCCGAACGCGCTGGCCGATTGCGCCACAGAGACTGACGTGCGAGTGTGTCCCTAGGTGTTTTTTTTTGTTTTTTTTGAGTCGTGCCACTGTCCTGCGTGAGAACCTCAGGCACCAAGGCGGTGTCACTTCCCGGAAGTGGTGGTTCCCGGTCGCCTAGCAGGGGCCCGGCTAGCTCAGTCGGTAGAGCATGAGACTCTTAATCTCAGGGTCGTGGGTTCGAGCCCCACGTTGGGCGTGATGTTTTCCTCAAACCGGTCAGACGTCAACAACCTTGAACATCATTGAAGGTGCAAACTGGGCAGAACTTGTCATTTTACAAGCTGTTGGATAAATATGCGCAAGTCACATATTGATGCTTTTCTAAAGATCTCAGTAAATGAATAAAAGGGGTTTTGAAAGAGCACGGGCCCGCAGGTCATGCCTTTTCTGTTGGTTGGCGCCGTGGCTTAGTTGGTCAAAGTGCCTGTCTAGTAAACAGGAGATCCTGGGTTCGAATCCCAGCGGTGCCTCTGCCTATGATTTCTTTGGCTTTTATCCCCCCCAAGCCTGACCGCCTCCTTCCTGGTACGCAAAGGGCAGAGAGAGAATTGTCCTCTAGGTCGTGTGCGAACAGTGGTCAGCCCGAGGCCATGTCTGGCGATACGATCGTTCAGGACACGCGTGACTCAACATATGCTTTGCATACGTGTTTCATGATGCCATGCTTTTTTTCCCCATCTCATGCGAATGTTCCGAAACAGAGCTACAAAATGGGTTATCATTTTATGAGATTGGGTAAATATTTCCAGTGATATAACTTTGAAAATTCTGTTTTTTGCAAGAGACAGTTTTCACTAAACTGGTGTCAAAGATTATATTGGGAATGTTGCCCTTTCTCATCATAAAATACACCCAGAAACCAAGAAGTATCGCATGAAATTGCTACATTTTGTAGTCCCCAACCCACTGTGGGCTAAACATTCAATGAGATTAATTATGGTGGTGTTCAAAGCAAAAATTCATGAAAATATGAGAGACACACATCCCACAGTTTAGCCCCTGATTTAGGTCAAAAAACGAATCAATTTTCATTCTTCCACTTGCCTAATTATTTTGGCATGACTCCCCCATCATCACATTACTTGATAACATTGACACCTGCTCTCCTTATTGATATATAACAATACCCCTTAAGCAGGTCCCCTAAATTTTGATAGCCTCCGTCGACAGGTACTTACCTCTGGTATGTTAACTCTGCCCTAATTGCTTGCATGTGAATTCTTAGAGGACACTGTTGGAATCGTCGGATTACCATGATTATTGAATTGTTTGGACCTGTTTCTATATTTGCTTAACACTCAGCATGGGACCCTACCAGTGATAAAGACTTGGGTGAGATCAACATTTTTTTGGCTATTTTCATTTTCTGATGAGGATCAAACATTTCTGTTTGCAAAGATTGGATTATATATTTTTTTGCCAATTACATTTTTCCTTCTGCATTCCTGTTGCTGGTCCCTTTTCCTGGTATTTATACCTGGGACTTTGCTACCGACTCCATTACTGGGACTCCAGTGTCACTGTAATCTCAAGATAACAAGCTTGACAAAAGCCTGCCGTCCCTGGGCGGGCTCGAACCACCAACCTTTCGGTTAACAGCCGAACGCGCTGGCCGATTGCGCCACAGAGACTGACGTACGAGTGCGTCCCTAGGTGTTTTTTTTTTTGGTTTTTTTTGAGTCGTGCCACTATCCTACGTGAGAACGTCAGGCACCAAGGCGGTGTCACTTCCCGGAAGTGGTGGTTCCCGATCGTCTAGGAGGGGCCCGGCTAGCTCAGTCGGTAGAGCATGAGACTCTTAATCTCAGGGTCGTGGGTTCGAGCCCCACGTTGGGTGTGATGTTTTCCTCAAACCGGTCAGACGTCAACAACCTTGAACATCATTGAAGGTGCAAACTGGGCAGAACTTGTCATTTTACAAGCTATTGGATAAATATGCGCAAGTCACATATTGATGCTTTTCTAAAGATTTCAGTAAATGAATAAAAGGGGTTTTGAAAGAGCAGGGGCCCGCAGGTCATGCCTGTTGGTTGGCGCCGTGGCTTAGTTGGTCAAAGTGCCTGTCTAGTAAACAGGAGATCCTGGGTTCGAATCCCAGCGGTGCCTCTGCCTATGATTTCTTTGGCTTTTATCCCCCCCAAGCCTGACCGCCTCCTTCCTGGTACGCAAAGGGCAGAGAGAGAATTGTCCTCTAGGTCGTGTGCGAACAGTGGTCAGCCCGAGGCCATGTCTGGCGATACGATCGTTCAGGACACGTGTGACTCAACATATGCTTTGCATACGTGTTTCATGATGCCCTGCTTTTTTTCCCCATCTCATGCGAATGTTCCGAAACAGAGCTACAAAATGGGTTATCATTTTATGAGATTGGGTAAATATTTCCAGTGATATAACTTTGAAAATTCTGTTTTTTGCAAGAGACAGTTTTCAGTAAACTGGTGTCAAAGATTATATTGGGAATGTTGCCCTTTCTCATCATAAAATACACCCAGAAACCAAGAAGTATCGCATGAAATTGCTACATTTTGTAGTCCCCAACCCACTGTGGGCTAAACATTCAATGAGATTAATTATGGTGGTGTTCAAAGCAAAAATTCATGAAAATATGAGAGACACACATCCCACAGTTTAGCCCCTGATTTAGGTCAACAAACGAATCAATTTTCATTCTTCCACTTGCCTAATTATTTTGGCATGACTCCCCCATCATCACATTACTTGATAACATTGACACCTGCTCTCCTTATTGATATATAACAATACCCCTTAAGCAGGTCTCCTAAATTTTGATAGCCTCCATCGACAGGTACTTACCTCTGGTATGTTAACTCTGCCCTAATTGCTTGCATGTGAATTCTTAGAGGACACTGTTGGAATCGTCGGATTACCATGATTATTGAATTGTTTGGACCTGTTTCTATATTTGCTTAACACTCAGCATGGGACCCTACCAGTGATAAAGACTTGGGTGAGATCAACCTTTTTTTTTGGCGATTTTCATTTTCTGATGAAGATCAAACATATTTGTTTGCAAAGATTGGATTATATATTGTTTTTGCCAATTACGTTTTTCCTTCTGCATTCCTGTTGCTGGTCCCTTTTCGTGGTATTTATACCTGGGACGTTGCTACCGACTCCATTACTGGGACTCCGGTGTCACTGTAATCTCAAGATAACAAGCTTGACAAAAGCCTGCCGTCCCTGGGTGGGCTCGAACCACCAACCTTTCGGTTAACAGCCGAACGCGCTGGCCGATTGCGCCACAGAGACTGACGTGCGAGTGTGTCCCTAGGTGTTTTTTTTTGTTTTTTTTGAGTCGTGCCACTGTCCTGCGTGAGAACCTCAGGCACCAAGGCGGTGTCACTTCCCGGAAGTGGTGGTTCCCGGTCGCCTAGGAGGGGCCCGGCTAGCTCAGTCGGTAGAGCATGAGACTCTTAATCTCAGGGTCGTGGGTTCGAGCCCCACGTTGGGCGTGATGTTTTCCTCAAACCGGTCAGACGTCAACAACCTTGAACATCATTGAAGGTGCAAACTGGGCAGAACTTGTCATTTTACAAGCTGTTGGATAAATATGCGCAAGTCACATATTGATGCTTTTCTAAAGATTTCAGTAAATGAATAAAAGGGGTTTTGAAAGAGCACGGGCCCGCAGGTCATGCCTGTTCTGTTGGTTGGCGCCGTGGCTTAGTTGGTCAAAGTGCCTGTCTAGTAAACAGGAGATCCTGGTTTCGAATCCCAGCGGTGCCTCTGCCTATGATTTCTTTGGCTTTTATCCCCCCCAAGCCTGACCGCCTCCTTCCTGGTACGCAAAGGGCAGAGAGAGAATTGTCCTCTAGGTCGTGTGCGAACAGTGGTCAGCCCGAGGCCATGTCTGGCGATACGATCGTTCAGGACACGCGTGACTCAACATATGCTTTGCATACGTGTTTCATGATGCCATGCTTTTTTTCCCCATCTCATGCGAATGTTCCGAAACAGAGCTACAAAATGGGTTATCATTTTATGAGATTGGGTAAATATTTCCAGTGATATAACTTTGAAAATTCTGTTTTTTGCAAGAGACAGTTTTCACTAAACTGGTGTCAAAGATTGTATTGGGAATGTTGCCCTTTCTCATCATAAGATACACCCAGAAACCAAGAAGTATCGCATGAAATTGCTACATTTTGTAGTCCCCAACCCACTGTGGGCTGAACATTCAATGAGATTAATTATGGTGGTGTTCAAAGCAAAAATTCATGAAAATATGAAAGACACACATCCCACAGTTTAGCCCCTGATTTAGGTCAACAAACGAATCAATTTTCATTCTTCCACTTGCCTAATTATTTTGGCATGACTCCCCCATCATCACATTACTTGATAACATTGACACCTGCTCTCCTTATTGATATATAACAATACTCCTTAAGCAGGTCCCCTAAATTTTGATAGCCTCCATCGACAGGTACTTACCTCTGGTATGTTAACTCTGCCCTAATTGCTTGCATGTGAATTCTTAGAGGACACTGTTGGAATCGTCGGATTACCATGATTATTGAATTGTTTGGACCTGTTTCTATATTTGCTTAACACTCAGCATGGGACCCTACCAGTGATAAAGACTTGGGTGAGATCAACCTTTTTTTTTGGCGATTTTCATTTTCTGATGAAGATCAAACATATTTGTTTGCAAAGATTGGATTATATATTGTTTTTGCCAATTACGTTTTTCCTTCTGCATTCCTGTTGCTGGTCCCTTTTCGTGGTATTTATACCTGGGACGTTGCTACCGACTCCATTACTGGGACTCCGGTGTCACTGTAATCTCAAGATAACAAGCTTGACAAAAGCCTGCCGTCCCTGGGTGGGCTCGAACCACCAACCTTTCGGTTAACAGCCGAACGCGCTGGCCGATTGCGCCACAGAGACTGACGTGCGAGTGTGTCCCTAGGTGTTTTTTTTTGTTTTTTTTGAGTCGTGCCACTGTCCTGCGTGAGAACCTCAGGCACCAAGGCGGTGTCACTTCCCGGAAGTGGTGGTTCCCGGTCGCCTAGGAGGGGCCCGGCTAGCTCAGTCGGTAGAGCATGAGACTCTTAATCTCAGGGTCGTGGGTTCGAGCCCCACGTTGGGCGTGATGTTTTCCTCAAACCGGTCAGACGTCAACAACCTTGAACATCATTGAAGGTGCAAACTGGGCAGAACTTGTCATTTTACAAGCTGTTGGATAAATATGCGCAAGTCACATATTGATGCTTTTCTAAAGATTTCAGTAAATGAATAAAAGGGGTTTTGAAAGAGCACGGGCCCGCAGGTCATGCCTGTTCTGTTGGTTGGCGCCGTGGCTTAGTTGGTCAAAGTGCCTGTCTAGTAAACAGGAGATCCTGGGTTCGAATCCCAGCGGCGCCTCTGCCTATGATTTCTTTGGCTTTTATCCCCCCCAAGCCTGACCGCCTCCTTCCTGGTACGCAAAGGGCAGAGAGAGAATTGTCCTCTAGGTCGTGTGCGAACAGTGGTCAGCCCGAGGCCATGTCTGGCGATACGATCGTTCAGGACACGTGTGACTCAACATATGCTTTGGATACGTGTTTCATGATGCCATGCTTTTTTTCCCCCCCATCTCATGCGAACGTTCCGAAACAGAGCTACAAAATGGGTTATCATTTTATGAGATTGGGTAAATATTTCCAGTGATATAACTTTGAAAATTCTGTTTTTTGCAAGAGACAGTTTTCAGTAAACTGGTGTCAAAGATTGTATTGGGAATGTTGCCCTTTCTCATCATAAAATACACCCAGAAACCAAGAAGTATCGCATGAAATTGCTACATTTTGTAGTCCCCAACCCACTGTGGGCTGAACATTCAATGAGATTAATTATGGTGGTGTTCAAAGCAAAAATTCATGAAAATATGAAAGACACACATCCCACAGTTTAGCCCCTGATTTAGGTCAACAAACGAATCAATTTTCATTCTTCCACTTGCCTAATTATTTTGGCATGACTCCCCCATCATCACATTACTTGATAACATTGACACCTGCTCTCCTTATTGATATATAACAATACCCCTTAAGCAGGTCTCCTAAATTTTGATAGCCTCCGTCGACAGGTACTTACCTCTGGTATGTTAACTCTGCCCTAATTGCTTGCATGTGAATTCTTAGAGGACACTGTTGGAATCGTCGGATTACCATGATTATTGAATTGTTTGGACCTGTTTCTATATTTGCTTAACACTCAGCATGGGACCCTACCAGTGATAAAGACTTGGGTGAGATCAACCTTTTTTTTTGGCGATTTTCATTTTCTGATGTAGATCAAACATATTTGTTTGCAAAGATTGGATTATATATTGTTTTTGCCAATTACGTTTTTCCTTCTGCATTCCTGTTGCTGGTCCCTTTTCGTGGTATTTATACCTGGGACGTTGCTACCGACTCCATTACTGGGACTCCGGTGTCACTGTAATCTCAAGATAACAAGCTTGACAAAAGCCTGCCGTCCCTGGGTGGGCTCGAACCACCAACCTTTCGGTTAACAGCCGAACGCGCTGGCCGATTGCGCCACAGAGACTGACGTGCGAGTGTGTCCCTAGGTGTTTTTTTTTGTTTTTTTTGAGTCGTGCCACTGTCCTGCGTGAGAACCTCAGGCACCAAGGCGGTGTCACTTCCCGGAAGTGGTGGTTCCCGGTCACCTAGGAGGGGCCCGGCTAGCTCAGTCGGTAGAGCATGAGACTCTTAATCTCAGGGTCGTGGGTTCGAGCCCCACGTTGGGCGTGATGTTTTCCTCAAACCGGTCAGACGTCAACAACCTTGAACATCATTGAAGGTGCAAACTGGGCAGAACTTGTCATTTTACAAGCTGTTGGATAAATATGCGCAAGTCACATATTGATGCTTTTCTAAAGATTTCAGTAAATGAATAAAAGGGGTTTTGAAAGAGCACGGGCCCGCAGGTCATGCCTGTTCTGTTGGTTGGCGCCGTGGCTTAGTTGGTCAAAGTGCCTGTCTAGTAAACAGGAGATCCTGGGTTCGAATCCCAGCGGTGCCTCTGCCTATGATTTCTTTGGCTTTTATCCCCCCCAAGCCTGACCGCCTCCTTCCTGGTACGCAAAGGGCAGAGAGAGAATTGTCCTCTAGGTCGTGTGCGAACAGTGGTCAGCCCGAGGCCATGTCTGGCGATACGATCGTTCAGGACACGCGTGACTCAACATATGCTTTGCATACGTGTTTCATGATGCCATGCTTTTTTTCCCCATCTCATGCGAATGTTCCGAAACAGAGCTACAAAATGGGTTATCATTTTATGAGATTGGGTAAATATTTCCAGTGATATAACTTTGAAAATTCTGTTTTTTGCAAGAGACAGTTTTCACTAAACTGGTGTCAAAGATTGTATTGGGAATGTTGCCCTTTCTCATCATAAAATACACCCAGAAACCAAGAAGTATCGCATGAAATTGCTACATTTTGTAGTCCCCAACCCACTGTGGGCTGAACATTCAATGAGATTAATTATGGTGGTGTTCAAAGCAAAAATTCATGAAAATATGAAAGACACACATCCCACAGTTTAGCCCCTGATTTAGGTCAACAAACGAATCAATTTTCATTCTTCCACTTGCCTAATTATTTTGGCATGACTCCCCCATCATCACATTACTTGATAACATTGACACCTGCTCTCCTTATTGATATATAACAATACTCCTTAAGCAGGTCCCCTAAATTTTGATAGCCTCCATCGACAGGTACTTACCTCTGGTATGTTAACTCTGCCCTAATTGCTTGCATGTGAATTCTTAGAGGACACTGTTGGAATCGTCGGATTACCATGATTATTGAATTGTTTGGACCTGTTTCTATATTTGCTTAACACTCAGCATGGGACCCTACCAGTGATAAAGACTTGGGTGAGATCAACCTTTTTTTTTGGCGATTTTCATTTTCTGATGAAGATCAAACATATTTGTTTGCAAAGATTGGATTATATATTGTTTTTCCCAATTACGTTTTTCCTTCTGCATTCCTGTTGCTGGTCCCTTTTCGTGGTATTTATACCTGGGACGTTGCTACCGACTCCATTACTGGGACTCCGGTGTCACTGTAATCTCAAGATAACAAGCTTGACAAAAGCCTGCCGTCCCTGGGTGGGCTCGAACCACCAACCTTTCGGTTAACAGCCGAACGCGCTGGCCGATTGCGCCACAGAGACTGACGTGCGAGTGTGTCCCTAGGTGTTTTTTTTTGTTTTTTTTGAGTCGTGCCACTGTCCTGCGTGAGAACCTCAGGCACCAAGGCGGTGTCACTTCCCGGAAGTGGTGGTTCCCGGTTGCCTAGGAGGGGCCCGGCTAGCTCAGTCGGTAGAGCATGAGACTCTTAATCTCAGGGTCGTGGGTTCGAGCCCCACGTTGGGCGTGATGTTTTCCTCAAACCGGTCAGACGTCAACAACCTTGAACATCATTGAAGGTGCAAACTGGGCAGAACTTGTCATTTTACAAGCTGTTGGATAAATATGCGCAAGTCACATATTGATGCTTTTCTAAAGATTTCAGTAAATGAATAAAAGGGGTTTTGAAAGAGCACGGGCCCGCAGGTCATGCCTGTTCTGTTGGTTGGCGCCGTGGCTTAGTTGGTCAAAGTGCCTGTCTAGTAAACAGGAGATCCTGGGTTCGAATCCCAGCGGTGCCTCTGCCTATGATTTCTTTGGCTTTTATCCCCCCCAAGCCTGACCGCCTCCTTCCTGGTACGCAAAGGGCAGAGAGAGAATTGTCCTCTAGGTCGTGTGCGAACAGTGGTCAGCCCGAGGCCATGTCTGGCGATACGATCGTTCAGGACACGTGTGACTCAACATATGCTTTGGATACGTGTTTCATGATGCCATGCTTTTTTTCCCCCCCATCTCATGCGAACGTTCCGAAACAGAGCTACAAAATGGGTTATCATTTTATGAGATTGGGTAAATATTTCCAGTGATATAACTTTGAAAATTCTGTTTTTTGCAAGAGACAGTTTTCAGTAAACTGGTGTCAAAGATTATATTGGGAATGTTGCCCTTTCTCATCAAAAAATACACCCAGAAACCAAGAAGTATCGCATGAAATTGCTACATTTTGTAGTCCCCAACCCACTGTGGGCTAAACATTCAATGAGATTAATTATGGTGGTGTTCAAAGCAAAAATTCATGAAAATATGAGAGACACACATCCCACAGTTTAGCCCCTGATTTAGGTCAAAAAACGAATCAATTTTCATTCTTCCACTTGCCTAATTATTTTGGCATGACTCCCCCATCATCACATTACTTGATAACATTGACACCTGCTCTCCTTATTGATATATAACAATACCCCTTAAGCAGGTCCCCTAAATTTTGATAGCCTCCGTCGACAGGTACTTACCTCTGGTATGTTAACTCTGCCCTAATTGCTTGCATGTGAATTCTTAGAGGACACTGTTGGAATCGTCGGATTACCATGATTATTGAATTGTTTGGACCTGTTTCTATATTTGCTTAACACTCAGCATGGGACCCTACCAGTGATAAAGACTTGGGTGAGATCAACATTTTTTTGGCTATTTTCATTTTCTGATGAGGATCAAACATATTTGTTTGCAAAGATTGGATTATATATTGTTTTTGCCAATTACATTTTTCCTTCTGCATTCCTGTTGCTGGTCCCTTTTCCTGGTATTTATACCTGGGACTTTGCTACCGACTCCATTACTGGGACTCCAGTGTCACTGTAATCTCAAGATAACAAGCTTGACAAAAGCCTGCCGTCCCTGGGTGGGCTCGAACCACCAACCTTTCGGTTAACAGCCGAACGCGCTGGCCGATTGCGCCACAGAGACTGACGTACGAGTGCGTCCCTAGGTGTTTTTTTTTTTGGTTTTTTTTGAGTCGTGCCACTATCCTACGTGAGAACGTCAGGCACCAAGGCGGTGTCACTTCCCGGAAGTGGTGGTTCCCGATCGTCTAGGAGGGGCCCGGCTAGCTCAGTCGGTAGAGCATGAGACTCTTAATCTCAGGGTCGTGGGTTCGAGCCCCACGTTGGGCGTGATGTTTTCCTCAAACCGGTCAGACGTCAACAACCTTGAACATCATTGAAGGTGCAAACTGGGCAGAACTTGTCATTTTACAAGCTATTGGATAAATATGCGCAAGTCACATATTGATGCTTTTCTAAAGATTTCAGTAAATGAATAAAAGGGGTTTTGAAAGAGCAGGGGCCCGCAGGTCATGCCTGTTGGTTGGCGCCGTGGCTTAGTTGGTCAAAGTGCCTGTCTAGTAAACAGGAGATCCTGGGTTCGAATCCCAGCGGTGCCTCTGCCTATGATTTCTTTGGCTTTTATCCCCCCCAAGCCTGACCGCCTCCTTCCTGGTACGCAAAGGGCAGAGAGAGAATTGTCCTCTAGGTCGTGTGCGAACAGTGGTCAGCCCGAGGCCATGTCTGGCGATACGATCGTTCAGGACACGTGTGACTCAACATATGCTTTGCATACGTGTTTCATGATGCCCTGCTTTTTTTCCCCATCTCATGCGAATGTTCCGAAACAGAGCTACAAAATGGGTTATCATTTTATGAGATTGGGTAAATATTTCCAGTGATATAACTTTGAAAATTCTGTTTTTTGCAAGAGACAGTTTTCAGTAAACTGGTGTCAAAGATTATATTGGGAATGTTGCCCTTTCTCATCATAAAATACACCCAGAAACCAAGAAGTATCGCATGAAATTGCTACATTTTGTAGTCCCCAACCCACTGTGGGCTAAACATTCAATGAGATTAATTATGGTGGTGTTCAAAGCAAAAATTCATGAAAATATGAGAGACACACATCCCACAGTTTAGCCCCTGATTTAGGTCAAAAAACGAATCAATTTTCATTCTTCCACTTGCCTAATTATTTTGGCATGACTCCCCCATCATCACATTACTTGATAACATTGACACCTGCTCTCCTTATTGATATATAACAATACCCCTTAAGCAGGTCCCCTAAATTTTGATAGCCTCCGTCGACAGGTACTTACCTCTGGTATGTTAACTCTGCCCTAATTGCTTGCATGTGAATTCTTAGAGGACACTGTTGGAATCGTCGGATTACCATGATTATTGAATTGTTTGGACCTGTTTCTATATTTGCTTAACACTCAGCATGGGACCCTACCAGTGATAAAGACTTGGGTGAGATCAACCTTTTTTTTTGGCGATTTTCATTTTCTGATGAAGATCAAACATATTTGTTTGCAAAGATTGGATTATATATTGTTTTTGCCAATTACGTTTTTCCTTCTGCATTCCTGTTGCTGGTCCCTTTTCGTGGTATTTATACCTGGGACGTTGCTACCGACTCCATTGTCAGTGTAATCTCAAGATAACAAGCTTGACAAAAGCCTGCCGTCCCTGGGTGGGCTCGAACCACCAACCTTTCGGTTAACAGCCGAACGCGCTGGCCGATTGCGCCACAGAGACTGACGTGCGAGTGCGTCCCTAGGTGTTTTTTTTTGTTTTTTTTGAGTCGTGCCACTGTCCTGCGTGAGAACCTCAGGCACCAAGGCGGTGTCACTTCCCGGAAGTGGTGGTTCCCGGTCGCCTAGGAGGGGCCCGGCTAGCTCAGTCGGTAGAGCATGAGACTCTTAATCTCAGGGTCGTGGGTTCGAGCCCCACGTTGGGCGTGATGTTTTCCTCAAACCGGTCAGACGTCAACAACCTTGAACATCATTGAAGGTGCAAACTGGGCAGAACTTGTCATTTTACAAGCTGTTGGATAAATATGTGCAAGTCACATATTGATGCTTTTCTAAAGATTTCAGTAAATTAATAAAAGGGGTTTTGAAAGAGCACGGGCCCGCAGGTCATGCCTGTTCTGTTGGTTGGCGCCGTGGCTTAGTTGGTCAAAGTGCCTGTCTAGTAAACAGGAGATCCTGGGTTCGAATCCCAGCGGTGCCTCTGCCTATGATTTCTTTGGCTTTTATCCCCCCCAAGCCTGACCGCCTCCTTCCTGGTACGCACAGGGCAGAGAGAGAATTGTCCTCTAGGTCGTGTGCGAACAGTGGTCAGCCCGAGGCCATGTCTGGCGATACGATCGTTCAGGACACGTGTGACTCAACATATGCTTTGCATACGTGTTTCATGATGCCATGCTTTTTTTCCCCATCTCATGCGAATGTTCCGAAACAGAGCTACAAAATGGGTTATCATTTTATGAGATTGGGTAAATATTTCCAGTGATATAACTTTGAAAATTCTGTTTTTTGCAAGAGACAGTTTTCAGTAAACTGGTGTCAAAGATTATATTGGGAATGTAAAATGAGAATGAAGAAGAGCAAACAGGTATGGTGAACAGGAAGGATTCTTTTAGGAAAAAGAAGAAGGGGTGTGTTTGAGGTGTTCCTGCTCCTGAAACTCAGCTATTATTGCTTCAATTTATGAGTTAAGAACCACACCATCAGCTGAACGCAAACAAGGATGTTTATTGAGCAGGTGTTCACTACTGAAAGCAATAAATTGCAT
Organism: Anguilla pacifica; assembly: GCA_039654925.1. NCBI lineage: Eukaryota > Metazoa > Chordata > Actinopteri > Anguilliformes > Anguillidae > Anguilla > Anguilla pacifica. The sequence goes on from CM077296.1 coordinate 8,036,533, forward strand.
ATTGTATTGTATTTCATAAAAGCATACAGTCAGGTCCATAAGTATTTGGACAGTGACACAATTTTCATCATTTTGGCTCTGTATGCCACCACAATGGATTTGAAATGAAACAATCAAGATGTGATTTAAGTGTAGACTTTCAGCTTTAATTTAAGGGTTTTGTCAAAAATATTGTACGAACAATGCAGCTGCCGGGCCTCTACTGCAGCTGTCTTCAGTTCCTGCTTGTTCTTGGGGCGTTTTGCCTTCAGTTTTGCCTTCAGCAAATGAAATGCATGCTCAAGTGGATTCAAGTCAGGTGATTGACTTGGCCATTGCAAAACATTCCACTTCTTTGCCTTAAAAAAGTATTGGGTTGCTTACGCAGTATGCTTATAATATAGCCCTATACACTTCAGAATTCATGCTTTTGCCAGCAGTCACATCATCAATAAATACAAGGGAACCAGTTCCAGTGGCAGCCATACATGCCCATGCCATAACATTACCTCCACCATGCTTCACAGATGAGGTGGTATGCTTCGGATAATGAGCAGTTCCTTCCCTTCTCCATACTCTTCTCTTCCCATCATTCTGTACAAGTTGACCTTTGTCTCATCTGTCCATAGCATGTTGTTCCAGAACTCTGTATTTACTCTGGTGAAGTCTTGACTTTGACACAGACACGCCTACCCTCCTGGAGGGTGTTCTTGATCTGGCCAACTGTTGTGAAGGGGTTTTTCTTCACCAGGGAAAGTATTCTTCTGTCATCCACAGTTGTTTTCCTTGGTCTTCCGGGCCTTTTGGTGTTCCTGCGCTCACCAGTGCATTCTTTCTTTTTAAGAATGTACCAAATAGTTGATTTGGCCACACCTAATGTTTTTGCTATCTCTCTGATGGATTTTATGTTTTTTTTTTCAGCCTAATGATGGCTTGCTTTATCGACAGTGACAGCTCCTTGTGTGTGTATAAGCATGCACTACATGGACAGGCCAAACATATGTGTGGATGGTTCTCTCACAGTCAAGATTGATTGAATAGGCGTGTATATGTCCAATTTGTATTGGTATGTATGTATTTCGCTGCCCAGCCTTTCTGTTGCGTGAATGATAGTATGTTTCTTGGTATAAGTGTGTGTTCGTAAATGTGAATGCTGCGAGGGAAATGTCCCCATGGGGATAAAGAAGTTCTCTATGTATGTATGTATGTACAATATGTATTTTACATGCAGTATTTATTGTACGTAGCAAATATACAATAACTTGCACATGTACTCAAATTCAGTTCAGAAGCAAGTATAAACATGTTTTCTGGAGAAATATGCTTCCTGTAGTTACTCAGCAGCAGTTTTTTACATTAATTTCAATGGGTTCTATGAGGCAATTCGAAATATTTGACTCTTTGATCTGACACAAAGTTTGTATGACATTGTAAAATGGTAAGATTACAAAACACAGGGCCAAGTGACTTGAAAGAATTGAGGAAATATTGGGTAGCATTGCTTTGAAATACATCTTATGTCATTTCGGTGAGGCAAGATAGCCTATATTGTTTGTAGTACCGTAACTTGGCGTCATTTTGATATCAGTACTTTTGAGTAACTTGGCATTTTTGTACGTTGAAAACGTGTTTTTTATGAGATATAATTTCTTTTTGCAAAGCGTTTTATTATGAGAGTGAGAAATGCGAAGTGACCCTGTAAGAAACGGTTGTGGATTATGGCTATCGTTGTGTGAATTTGTACAGTCTGATGAGCGTGTACCGTTCAGCAGTTTCGGTTTGCTATATATGTAAAATAGTGGCTGTCAGAAAGCGTGCGGTGGCGTAAGCATAAACGCATGAGAAACGCGGATGAAATATGGGCAGTGTATGTACTCACGGATTTGACGTCCATCCGACGAGCCTTGACTGACAAAAGAATCAGCAAGCCCGTAGAATTATAACTCCCTAGGTCGCAACTTGTGTAGCCTTCTGTCCTGCTCCGTTGTCTGTTATTTCGTGGAGATGCACTTTTAGTGTTTGTAAGGTTTATAAGGCATTTTGATAGGCTTATCTGCAGGTAGGAATCCTCTTCGCTGTTTTGCTAAACTAGAACCGGAAAACATGATAGTGGAGAATAGGAGCAGACGCATATGTCCCAGCAGGCTTTGCATATGAGAAAATAACAACAGTTTGAGAGAAATTAGGATGAAATTATGAAATTGCGTAGTTAAAACAATATGTATTTAGCAGAATGGGCATGTAGGTGAAGGTTGACATGATCACGGAGTACAGTGCGAAGTAAATGGAGTGACCATGAGCGAGCTTATATTCCTTATCGAACGGTCTATATAACAGTCGCTATAAAGCGTTAGCTGTTAAAGTGGAGGGTTAAGTAACATATGAAGTCTGTTGCACTGCAGTGTTTTTTTCATGTTCAGTACTAGTAGTTATAATTATGAGTGAATCATGATTTTAAATGTAATGTTTTAATGGGGAGTTGCAGAACGTACATACGTAGTAATTGTTTGTATGTGGCTAGATAGAGAAGAGGGCGAGGTAACATGAATGTAGAAACGTGGCGTTTGCTGATAAGAAGGTTTTGTACGGTAGCCAAGTGAAGAAATGTAGTTAGTAGAAATGGCACAGCGGTGAAGTGGTGTAACTTTTTAATAAAAGGAATACATTTGCCGTCATGAAATGCATATGGGTGGCCATGAGTGAGTTTTGGTAAAGCAAATATAAGCCTAAGAGAACGTTAGTGTAAAAGAGGAAATTATCTGCCTGAGGACGAGGCGGGATTCAACCGGAGGTTTACCAGTCTGTCACTTTGTTAGGGCAGCACCATGACATAGCTATGCAATGTGTGAAATATCATTAGCAAACCTGTCCGTGGTTTTAAAGAACACAGGCGAGTAAGCACAGAAGAGCTCCCGTGGAATCCATATGGCTTTGCAATATTGTAGCCGGTTAACAATTGAACGTGCAGACGGTACGTCGGGGAACGGCTGGTAGATATGGTGCAAAAGCAATAATTGAGAAGTAGTAGACAATTATTAGTGAGGGTAAAAGCAGGTTAAAGAAACGTGTTCTTAGCTGGGCTTGAACTTACCATCCTGTGTTCCCAAGACTGTAACCTTACCCACTAGGCTACCGACAGACTAGCTGTTTGTACTGGAAAAGTTTCAGAGTAAAAAGATAAGGGTATTTTGCGTGTGTATTAGTGAGGGTAAAAGCAAGTTAAAGAAACGCGTTCGTAGCTGGGCTTGAACTTACGATCCTGTGTTCCCAAGACTGTAACCTTACCCAGTAGGCCACCGACAGACTAGCTGTTTGTACTGGAAAAGTTTCAGAGTAAAAAGATATGGGTATTGTGCGTGTGTATGCGAATTTTTCATTGGGTGGTGTACGTAAAGATTTGGCGAGTGTCGGTAAAATTTCCAATGGGCAGACATGTTGTTAGTGGGATAGGCGCAGGAAAAATAAGAATGAGAAGAAGAAGAATGAGAAGAAGAAGAAGAAGAAAGAGAAGAAGAAGGAGAAAACGCAAATTCCCCTTAGTTTGGAGCTTTATTGTGTGGACATGTGAAGTTTTTTATGAAATCTGTCTGTTGAAATGGGGTCAGAATGTACAGAATTTAATGTTTTTAAGGGCTGAGTGTCTGTGGCTGTTGTGGTTATTTCTGTGGGGAACCCTGAAAAGTGCCAAACTCTCGGTGCTGTATAGGTATGGGGCATGCCCCCGCCAAGGCGTAACTTGGCGGGGTGGCATACCTGCCATCCCAATGGGGCATGCCCCCGCCAAGGCGTAACTTGGCGGGGTGGCATACCTGCCATCCCAATTAGGATCTCTTCACAGCCAGTATGAACAGGAGGAATGATTATACACACCAAGAATATTTACATGGACATATGCCACATGAGTCTTGTATTAGGATTGGTTAAGATTTTTTCAACGCTAACCTAAGTGAGGTTCAGTTTACACACATTTAAATTGTGCTTAAAAATCAGGCCTCATCACGCACATAAAGACTAATTTAACAGATTATCTGCTCCCAAATTTGGAACACAAATTAAAGGTTTATAAAAATAACTGAGAATCATAGACTCCCTACTCATCTCTCTTTTGATTTCTGTCCGTGTAGTTGATTTGATAGTCATTGTGTATTTTGTTTGTGCTCTTCTAAACTAAGAAATCTTCTACAATAAGTCCAGATCCTCACAAATATCAAAGGGGTTTGAAATGATCAGGGTTACCTTTATTGTGTCTTGAAGCAGTTAAAAAAGAGAAACCTTCTCTGTAAACTGATCACTTCAGATATTCCGAGCTAAACATTGGTAACAAGAGAAGACAGGCTAGAACTCCCCCCGCATTATATGGAAGGACAAATTGAGGGTAATCTTCATAAATAATCTTGTACTCTTAGCTTGGCATATGATGTTAGTACAGTGAAACACCACATTGCTGAACTAATACATGGAATTATGGCCCAGCATTTCATTGCTTAAGCTTACACATTGCTTCAACTTGCATGTAAAAATCTGGAAGCGATGGTGCAATGATGCTTTCTTTTTCATCATTAGACTTTTTAGAAGCTTGATGATTTATACAATTACACTCACATACACTGAACATATATTCCCTTTTCAGGATGAGTTGCAGGCAACCCAGGAGGGAGCAGTGGCTCTGGTGGCAGTGGTCAATGAAGAGGAGGTGCCTGCAGGAGTTCCCTTTAAAACTCACAACATTTCAGTCGTCCCCGAGGATCAGGTTGTAATGTCTCACAGATATTGGACAGATTCACTGGTGATTTTGTTTGGGCTGATCTATGCTCTCCATTTGGGCTACCCTGAGAAGCTAAGTGGCTTCTTTGAGTTCATCCAGGTTGTCCTCTTAAATCTTGATGATGGGAGAAAGTAGCTCAAACCTAAGTTACAGGACTTGAGAAATGAGTTGGAGTAAAGTTGTCAACAGGTTTTGTTGCTGAAGGTCCGCAATGTCTAAAAAATATCCTTTGGCTTGCATGCCAACAGCTGTTTTCAGTTCTGATTTCTGTGTGTTTAAACAGGTACTGTGAAAATCAGTTCTAGTTAGATTTAATAGTTTTTACTACAGTGTGTGTTTACATTGTTTCTGTGGTGTCTTCACACTTTCTGCATTACCACATGAAAATAACATTTATATTATTATTATTATATTTATTTTATTTTGTTTGTTATTTTTATGTGAGTCTTTGATTTCATAGTTTTCCCAACACATACATGTGTATGACATTTTATTCACCAGCTTCATTGTATAAAATTGTGGACACTAACTCCACACAAGTATCAAAACATCAAATTGAACAAAATTTTCTAAATCAGGTTTAGAAGTGAAAACTGTTTAATGCACAATTTATGGATATGGGCACAGTAACCTGCTTAGACTGCTGCTTGCAGGAGAGGGGAACAATTTGGGGAGGAGCCAACGTAATAATAATAAAGCATATAGTTGAGCTTCCTGTGGTCTTTAAGTTTTCAGATCACATGACTAGGAATAAGCAGGTATAGGCAATGCATGGATGGATTCCTGCATGGAAACATTCATCCTTTTGACAGAAACCAGACTGTATTTCCCTCTCCTTAAATTGCTATGCAATAATAAAGACTGACTCTGCTATGCAATTGTGTTGTCCAAACAGGTTTTTAATGTTATCAACAAATTAGCTATATGCTCAAATTGCTTACTTTAGCAACACAATAAGATAAAACAATGATAATTCATAACATTAGGACGTATCACGGTCAAGAGTCTCTCTCACAAGAACTTAATTGTCGATCATTGTATTTGTTCAATTTTATAGTTATTTTATTATCTATGTTCTATTGCCATTTTGCAGTCTTCAGCCAATCACAATGCACGTTACAATAGATGTGATCAGTATGTGTGTCACATGCAATAAAACAAATATATCTTTGATGAAGAACACAGGATGAAAAGATTTAACAGTTTAACAGAGATGTATCTATTTTTCCAAACTGGGAGAATTTTCAGAGATGCATGGACTATATATGCTCCAAACATGCAGAAACAAGACACAATCTGAAGTTTTTTGTTTTACTGTGCAAGGCAAATTCCCTTGTGGGATATTCTGTTTTTTCTACTGCATATTTATCTGTAAAAAAACATAAAGTTATTATCAAAGTAACTATCAGTATTGTTACAGTCTTCCAACCATGGGGAGCAATGCTGATATTCCAAGTATAGAATTCCAAGTGCCTAATGGAATACAGTGCCTAATGTTGCCTTGGCAACGAAGATGCCAGTAGATGCCATTTGAAAAATTCTTTCTGCTTTGTAGAATTCCAGTAAATATTATATTTTAAATGATCATGTGTATTATGACATCACAATGGATGTCCTTCACTATATATGCAACTCTCTGATTCAATTACACACAATTGCTATTCTTAACACTATTTGAAATATTGTATTGGTTACATCATTACATTATTATTAATTTACTATTTTATTATTAATTATTAATTATTAACTATATTATTAATTTGTTTTTAAGAAATTGTTGTTGAAAAAATATATTTATCATAGCATGTGAGCATGCCATCCAACGTGTTTTCACACTGGAGGCTGCTTATCCTACCCTTTTCCCTTTTCCTTTTGCTTTTCCTAACACCTGTGACATTTTCCAACTTTGGTAAGTTGAGGAGGGTGAATTTGAATTTGAAACCTGTGATCCTGGTTTTTTGTATGAATACTGTGGTCTACATTGCTAGAAAGTAACCGTAGTTTAATAATGGGGGTTTTTATGTAGCAGGGTATATTCCTTGAAATATAAATGCCTTATGAAGCCAGAAAGAAGAACCTGAGTTGCCAGATATTGACACTGACCAGAGAGTAATGCTGAATGATATCTGTATGATGCTAATAGATAATATTGAAGGCATATATTTATTATAATACACACTTAGAGAATTATTTTCCTATCAAGATTATTGTGTGATATATAATTTACTTGTGGTTCATCTTAAATACAGTACAGCTGTCATAAATAATAATGTATTGACATAAAACCTATTTCTATGTAATATACTTATGTTAAATAGCTAACCATCTCTCCATACTGGTTTAAGAAACCTGCCTTTCAAAAAAATTACCAGAATGACAAGATTTCCTCTGAGGAAATGTACAGTACCTTGCTCGCTTATATTAAAGTTCAGAAGCCGCTGTTCTCTGAATTGTGATTTCAGTAATATTTTGTCTGTAATCAGTATTTCTTTCATTTTTTCCCCAGTGCAAGTGCAAAGTTCCCCTGTGATCTGTACATTCTCTACGGATGGATTTCTTCAGCTGTCCAACTCGGTACATTATGCTAGTTTTTAAAAGATTTATTGTTAATTAAAGCATGTATATTATGTGATATATTGATATCACAAATACCACGTCGCCATGGATTTTCTTCCTCGAAAAACCTTAGTGATGAAGGGTATCAATGTGCATTTTAACTGATGGGGATTGGCCTATTATGTACCCGGCTCAGGCTTTGTAAAATCATTAAAGATGATGTTGTTTTTATGAATCTTTTTCAGCTCATCACCCATCTACCAGAGGGCTGGAGAACAGGCCCTAGCTTAGGAGATACCATCCTACTCCTGCTATGGGTGTTGACAGTATGGAGGACCGGCTTAACTGTAAGCTCTTCTTTCACTGTGTCTGCTGCCTGCAAATAGTCCCAGAACCCTTACTTGTGGCCTTCTCCATGGTTACATGATCAAAACTTGTTCAGCTACTGTAATACAGTGAGGTTTATGTCAAGGGTATTGACTATTTTTTTTTCTCTTCTGTCTCCCTTCTGTTGTCCTCAGGTAAAAAACAGGATATACCAATGTAAGTTCAAAACAGTTTATTGAGCACATTAGTATATTTTTTAACACCTTACAGGATTGATTACACATGTGTCAGCACTTTAGTGAATAAGGTTTGATTTTAACCTTGAGTTTTCATTTTGTTTAGGGACTAAAAAGAAAGTAGCGAGACTTTCTGCGGAAAGAAATGCTGCCGTAAATGACATTTTAGATCTGCAGAAAAAGGTGAGTTTCAGAATCTCTTTTTTATGATTTTTTTCTCTTTTGCTATATTTGTTAGGAATACCTTTTACTAATAATTTCTCGCACTTGTCCATTTTAGAAAGAAGACCTTGAAGACAATTTTAAGAGGATGAGGAACACCATAACCTCCCTCATGATGGACTTTTGGCTTCTTAAAGTAAATAGTGAACATTGTGATTTCCAATAACACTTAGCATTGTGCTACAGCAACATCTTTATATCAGAAATACCTTCATAGCTGTGATTCTTACATGTACTTCACGACAGAAATAATAGTGTTAAATAATAATAATTAGACATTTTGTTGAATTTATTGTATACAGTGTATGCTTTATACAATTATATAAATTTGAAAAAACGAAACGTTTCATATCTAATGACCATTTCTATTTATATAATTTCTGAAAAGGAGTCATGCGAGGCATACAAAGCGAGAACTTTGGCTTCAGAGAAGATGAATCGTGGACTGAAGATCAACCTAGAGAACAAGGTGAAAGACTTGGAAACAGAGGCAGAAATCATAAAAACCAGCCTGAAGATGACAGCCAAGCGGCTGCAGCAGAGCGAGGGCTTTCTACAGCAGTAAGTCTCAAGCTTGGAGGAGAAAGGCTTTGAAGTGACAGAACAATGGTTTTATAATAATTTTTGTTGCAATGATATTGGTAAATGTAAATGTAACTGATAAGATAAGTCTTTCACTCCGGATTAAGCCCTGCAGCATGGCAGAAACTGTGTCCGTACTGAATTTTTTAATTTTTATTTGTTAAAATATGTGGTGAGGGATATATACAGTTATTGGACATAATAAAGGCATTTAAAGAATAATCTGTAAAAATAATCTCAACACCCGGTGGTCTCTGTCTGCTGTGGTCTGTGTTTCTTAGGAAACTTGCGCAGGAGAAGATGCTTCGTCAGGAGTCAGAAGAAAAACGCAACTCGGAACGTAAAGCTTCTGAACAGACCACAAAGAAAATGAACACAGACCACGAAAACAGAGAAAGTTCATACAAGAACCAGGTGAACAAGTCCAGCTAATCCAAATTCACTGTAGTACTTTTCCCATTGCATGCATCACTTGTTTATTAAGTTTTTGTTTTTGTATACACACTGAAAAGATTTGGGAATAATGCTAATCATCATGTTTCCTTTCCTTTGCTTCTCCTATTCCAGATTGAGGAACTCACAAAAATTTCGACTGACATGAAAACACTGCTACACTCTGCCAAATTTGAAAAGGAGATGCTGAAGGTGAAAAGCTGAAATGGGCCTATAATTCACGAGCCAACATTGTCAATAGCACTTTGCTAACATTGTGATCTGTGACTCATGGCTGAAAGTGTTGAAATTTCTTGTTTCCACAATTTCATATTTAAAACAGGAATCCAGCAAGGCCTTCCAGGCAATGACTGTGAATTCGGCTAAGGAAACCCTTCGGGTCAAGACAATCGTAGAAGAGGAGCGTAGTGCGCACCACGAAGAGATGAACGCCCTCAAGACCCAGCTGAACATGGTCACCATTCAGGCGCAAGAAAAAGAGACCACTTTACAGAAGTAAATATCAAGTAAAACTGTCATGAAAAATGGGCTTTGACGTGACAGACATAAAATAAATCCAGGATAATTAATGGTGGTGTAATAATAATGGTTGTAATGATACTTATTAAAACAGACGACACACATTGTCCTTATTAAATGCAACTGATAAAACAGTCTTAATCCTAGATGTTTTGTAAACTCATAATTTATTCAAAAATTGGGACATAATGAGAAGTATTTGAGAGTACAGGAGTAGCAATATAATACTGATAATAATTGTGCACTCAAGGACTTAACACTCCCTGCTCTGCTGTGGTCCGTGTCTGTTAGCAAACTCGCTCAGGAGAAGGCCCTCTACCAGGAGACAGAGGCCAAATTAAAAGAAACTAATTTGGAGTGGGAAGAGAAACAGGGATCAGACAAGGCTCAGGTGACAGCGAATGCTAGTGTAGTACTTCTCCCACTTTAAAAATCACTTGTCTGTTGTTTTGTATTTGATTTAATAATTTATTGGTTCTGAAACCAACTGCAATCCCCATGTTCCCTTTGTCCAATTTAGATCAAGGAACTGTTAGAACGACTGGCAAGCGCACAGAAATTAGGAACATCTACCAAATCAGAAAATGAAGAGCTGAAGGTAAGAAGCTGATTTTGGCGTTTTGGACCACATGCCAAAAATTTCAATAATGCTGTATGAACATTGAGATGCCTGAAAAAATCAAAAAGTGCTCAAAATGCAGCGTCTAAGCAATTTCTTATTTTAAACAGGAGTCTTGCAAGGCCTTTCAGCAAATAGTGAAAGATTTGACTGAGGAGATGCTTGGGCTGAAGGAGAACAATATGCAGGAGCGTAGCATCCATCAGGATGAGGTTCAGTCCCTCCAGAAGAATATTGAGATGATGACCATCAAGATGGAGGAAAAGGAGACCGCTTTACTGCAGTAAGTATCAAGCAAAAATACCATGCACAAGAAGGGCTTTGAAGTGACAAGACGTAAAAATGATTTTGGTGTTCTAATAATGTTTCCTGCAGTGACATAGTATAAAGAAATTTCAGATTTTAATGCTGCTAATGTTTCTTTGTGAAACTGCCACCACTAGCTATAACAGACAGCATCAAATTTTTGGAGGCATAGTCCAAATACAAAAATCTGGTTGGAGAAACGTATAATGCATCGTGCTATTTTAAGGAAATGTGATTCCTTTAAAATGAATTGTACAGTGGAAAGTTAGAATTTGTGCTTTGCTGAATCCCTTGGACTATTGTTCGTCACAGGAAACTGGCTGAAGAAGAAGCCAGAACAGCCCAAGCGAATGGGAAATTTGTCGAATATAAAGACGACTTAATCAAAGTGACTAAAGAGCGCCAACATTTTCTGAAGAATGAGGTGAGCAAATTTACCCAGAACTAACAGCCGTATGATAGTGTAATAACATTTGTTTCATATTTTCCAGTGTAATATCAGTTTACTTAAATGTTTCACATGGAATAACTCATGATAATTAGGGATTTTCATGACCATAGTGTACATTATCCATGTGCAGAAGTTTGTTTTTCCATATTCTTCATCACCATGGTTTATGTTCTGACTTACATTCAATCAATCAAGAATGAATTAATCCGGTGAGTTCTCTCTTTTCAGATTAGCCATTTTCAGTGCAGAGCAGAGGATAATTTGGTAAGACATCCGGACACGATCACATTATGAGCAAGTTAGCTACTTCATGCATCTGACCACAGCCGGATGTTAATTCCTCTCTCTCTATGCCTCCAGATGGCTTATCGAGACGCTGCGAATCAGCTAGCCAGGGAAAGAAGAAAGACAGCTGATCTGCAGAGAAGGTAGGTTCAGTAGAGAATTCCACTGAAATTGGATAGTGACCAATACTGAGACAAATAACAAATGATTAAATCTGTTAATCAGAGGCTGAATACAATCAGTCAGGTGGCGAGTGTGAATTCACTAGACTGGGATCCAAATTGCTGAAAGTTCTTGTAGGGTAAAGACTAGGGACAGAAATCAGCAGGAACATAAAGAATCTAAGGCTGGAACATGCACTTTTGCTTCATGTAATTTACCTCACTGACAACAATCAATTACCAAATGTTAACATGCAAAAAAAAACCTTTACGTCACATTAGCCAAATCATGGTTTTGATACATAACTGAATAGATTTTCCCCCATCCATAGTAAATACTGGGTTTTGCCTGAAATGCATTTCTTGGTTTTCAGGCTGGATGCACTAAATGCAAAGTTGGCTCAGTGTTCCCAGACATCCTATTGGGCACTAGGTGAGTTCTGGGCCCTGTTGAATAGTACATTCTGCTATTATACAGGATTCATTGTGTGGTGTCCCATGTATTGGGATACCCACAGAGCAGCAACAAACTGGGCTTAATGTCACCCAGGGCAGGTTTCAGTCGGCAGGATAATTCAGGTGTCATTGCAAGCATTCAAGTTCATCAGACAGTTGGAGTCTGATACTGGCCTCAAGTCTTTCCCTTATACTTTAATTCATTGTCGTTTAAGATTTGTCTTCTCCCTGGTCATTTTATGATCTTTCCCTTCCAGATGCCACTGCTCAGGGAGGTGCTCAATATAATTCAGAAAGATCGGTAAGTTTTTTTTATTTATTTTTAAACACAGTATCTGTGATCGTAACTGTGAGTAATTCATATAATTCATCATAATTGGTGGTGCATCACAACTGGAGGTGCAGTCATCATTTGAACAAACATATTTATTTGAATGGATTTGGATGTTTGAAATAGTCAGTTATTAGCCTGGTCTGACACTAAATATCTGTGAAATGTTTGATTTCCAATTCTTGATTTGATTTATTTGATGAAATTATTTGATGAAAAACTAACATGAATTTCCCTTCCTTTTCCTACAATTGAAAGGCAGTGGATCAACACCGCCAAGAGAGACAGCCAGCCTTCAGAGCCCGTAGAGGAAATAAGAAATATTCTTATTAAAATGATTTAAAAAGTGAATATTTGTTAGTGTGATTATCATCATCCTAAAGTAATAGAAGGGAAAAATGTAGTTCAAGAGTGAAATATAATTTGGTTTAGGTAAAAAATGCTAATGTTTCTGGTTTTTAAAGATGCTGGTTTTAAAACAAAGTGAATGTTACTTTACAAACAAAAATGCTTTTGAGAAAAAGTACATGAAAATCAAAACAAGGACCAAGGTTTAAAATAAAACGTGCAAAACATAAACATGCTTAAATGAATGAAGCTTGAGTCAATTGAAATACAATGTGAAGGCTCCTTTTAAACAATATATACTTTTTGAGAATGAGAGTGAGTGAAATGCACACTACTTATTAGTCCTAAAGTTATGTATGCATTTTTCTTGGCTTCTGTCTGTAGGAAAGGGTTGCAGCTCTTGGTCCCTGCAGAAGATGAGTCCTCGTCAAAAATGCTAGCATGGGAGCAGGCCACGCCCCCTGAACAGCCTCTTTTACCACAAATCAGCAGGAAGACAGCTAGACCAATAGCAGCCATTTCAGGTGAGCCAATTCAGGCCATAACAGTTGAGGTCTTTGTCAACTGACAAATTGAAAAGCTGCGTCAGTTTTGAGGTTTCATCAGCAGATACCCAGCCAAGGAAAGACATTTTTAAAAATACCCACAATCATGATCGTATTATATACACTGAGCTCCATAATGTTTGGGACAGAGATATATATTTTTTTTTTCTGGATTTGGCTTTGTACTCAGTTTTAGATTTGCTATTAAACAATGCCGATGTCGCTGAAGTGCAGCTTCTCAGCATTTATTACTGGGTATTTTAATACATTTTGGTTTCAACATGTAGAACTAACAGCCCTTTTAGCACCTGACTAATTATAAACATGTGTGAAGTCATTAGTCCCAAACATTATGGTGTCCTGAAATGGAGGGAATGAATGTATATAAAGTGCTGTAATTTCTTCATGTTGAGAATTCAGTTAATATGTGTGCATTTATTGAATAACACACCAAAAGAGTGTATGTATACACAGTTATTTTCAAATTTCCCCAGCAATAACACAAAAAGAGGAGTTTTACTTAAAAAATTAATTAAGACATGACTTTTCTTGAAATAGCCACTTTTGGCATCAAATACAATTGAACAGCATTGTTTTAGTTGGCGGTGGAGGGGTGGGAGGGAGGTGGAGGGGTAATGAAATGGAGTGAAAAATTGTCTACCTTACGTTTTTTTAAATCATAGGTAACCCAGTACCTTTAGTCGATAGTGCAATTAAAATTGCAATAAATACGGCAAAGAAGAAGCAGTCAGGCTAGATCTGCAGTAAACATATTGTGGCAAGAAGGATATTTGTATTGAGAAATTGCAAAGAAGCCTATGGTTTCAAGGTGCATTGTTCAGCATACACTCAGAAGGGTTAGCTGATGGGCAGTAATGTTAATAGGAGAACACCAGGAAGCTGAAAATGCTCAAGACATAACTTGTGTTGTCAAACGAAAGAAACCATCATAAAACTGCACCACAACTATAGGAAGAACTCAATGCAACTAGAGTTAAACGGGTTTCCCCGATATAGTGAAATAGCGACTAGTATCTGCTAGTCTAAAAGGGTGTGTATCTGCGAAAGAACCCTTTCTACGTGCTGTTAAGAAGAAGAAAAGTCTCCGGTGAGACAAGCATCATCAACACTGGACCAAGAAAGATTGTAAAAAGGCAGATAAACATCCTTTTTAACCAGCAGATTGTAGTTGCTATTTCACCATAGTCAGAGAAACTGATTTCTCTGTAGTTGCATTGAGTTCTTACTATGGTGCAGTTTTATGATGGTTTATTGATGCTACACCAAAAGATATTTGTCCAATTGGCACCTACTAATGGTAAACAAACACAGAGCTCAGTTTACCCTGCCCAGAACAGGGCTACCAGGACCCATCCCTGGAGCCAGGCCTGGGGGTGGTGTCCACAGGCGAGCGCTTGGTGCTGGGGCAGTACGCGTATCTCTGCTGGGACAAGCTCGAAAAGATTACGTGGTACAACCATGTGGACCCGACACCGGCAAGGTTCAGGGTAGGGATCGGGTGCAATACCTGTCAAGAAGGGGGCAGGAATAGGGTAGATCGAGGGTTTTGTTCCAGAGCCAACATTATGTTTAGAGTTAAGTCCAACTATATCTAGTTGGCACCTCTCAGCCTCACACACCAGCTCCGCCTCCTTCCCCACCAGTGAGGTAACATTCCCTGTACCAAGAATCAGTTTCCGTCGTCTGGGCAGATGACACCCGGATCTACCCTGCTCCTGCCTCCTTCCTGATGGGCATTGCACCCAATCCCTACCCTGAACCTTGCGGGTAGTGGGCCCACACGGTTGTTCAACGTAATCTTTTTGGACTTGGCCCGGCTGAGGTACGTGGGCACCCCGGGCACTAGGTTATTGCCTGCGGACACCACCACCAAGCCTTGCTCCAGGGATGGGTCTCGGTAACCCTATTCTGGACAGGGCAAACTGAGCTCTGTGTTTGTTTACCATTAGTAGAGGCCAGTAGGACAAATATCTTGTGGTGGAGCAAAATAAACCATTATAAAACTGCACTATATTAAGAACTTAATGCAACTAGAGAGAAACCAGTGTCTCTGACTACAGTGAAAGGGCAACAACAATCTGCTGGTCTTAAAGGATGTGTATCTGCCTTTTCACAATCTTTCTTGGTCCAGTGCTGATGGTGCTTGACTCACCGGAGTCTTCTTCTTAACAGCACGTAGAAAGGGTTCTTTCGCAGATACACATTCTTTTAGACTAGCAGATCAAAGTTGCCATTTCACTGTCTTGGGGAAACAGGATTAACTGTAGTTGTATTGTCTTCTTCCTGTAGTTGTGGTGCAGTTTTATGATGCTTTCTTCTACTAGACAACACTAGTTATGTCTTGTGCACCTTGATCTTTCTGGTCTTCTCCTGTGAACACTACTGCCCATCAGCTGGACAATTCTGAGTGTGTACTGAATATTGCACTTTGAAATCTTAAGCTTCTTTGCAATTGCTTGCTGGGAATAAACTTGCAACAATCTGCTTATTTGGCTCCACACATCTAAGCCACATAACCCTGACATCTTTTTTTTAACATCTTTAGTGCCTATTTTACTTACACAGGCTAAAGGTTTTAGGCTACCGGTGATTTAAAAATAACAAGCTAGTTAAGATTTCAGAAAATTTAGCCTAACGACCGCTCCATCTCTCTCCCACCCCTCTACCTCCCACATTGTAAAATAATTTGTTCATTGTAGTCAAAGACAAAGAAGACTATTTTGAGGTCATGACTTAATATTATTTCTAAGTAAAGGTCATCTTTTTGTGGAATTGTAGGTAGAAATAAAAATAAATACTAGTACTTGGGTTTGTTATTCAAGAAAGGTGCAATAATTTAACTGAATTATTCTGTACTGTACAGTACATATTTATATATACTAGAAAAAAGTAATTACAAGGTCACAGCAATTACACTAAGCATTTATAGGATGGTTAGGTGTCTATTGGGAGCTTTTTATCTTTTAATATTCCCTCTACTTTGATTAAAATGTTTACTCCTGAAAGATTGAAAAAATGCTTACATTTATGAACCTTTTAAAATGTATATAGCAAAATGTTTTCCCTAATAATGAGATCTCCAAATAATTAGTTATAATTGATCTGACCATATTTCATGTGTGTAAGGCCATGTGGTTCATCAGCCATTATGTAAACCTTAAATTTTAATTTTGCCTAAACTTAACCAAATACATTTAAATGGAAATTAAACCAATAAATAAACCAATAAATGCACAAATGACTAACTGATACATGCCTATATAAAACCAATGTTCATCATAATCAAACCAATAGATGCATAATTAAAAAACCAATATATGCGCAAATAACTAACCAATACATGCCTATATTAATGCTATATGAAAGTGAAGCCAACCAATAAACATAACAAGCAAAATAATGTGTAAATATAAAACCAATATATGTGTGAATGACGAACAAATACATGCGTATAGCAAACCAATATAAATGTGAAACAAACCAGTATACATAACAATCAAACCAACAGATGTGTAAATAACAAACCAATATAAAAGCAACAATGACAAAGCAATATTTGCACAAATCAAGCCAATAAATGCATAAATAACAAACCAATATGCACGTATCTACCTCGAACCAAAATATGCGTAAGCAACAAACCAATATGTGTACAAATTATTAATTCATACATACGTTTGTCAAACCAATATGCATAAATGACAAACCAATAAATGCGTCAGTGACAAACCAATAAATGACAAACCAACAAATGCATCAATGAAAGACCAATAAATTTGCATATCAATATATATGCCGAAACACCAAAATATTTGTGCACAATATGGATTATTTTATCCCTAAATGTCTCCCCATAGTGTGTAGAGGTTTTTGTAATCTCTGATTAACTGTATGGCCTTGCAAGCTTGAATTGTGGCCAGGTTAATTCTCCATTTTTTGAAAATTTCATCATCAGGAAAACGAAATAATATATGAATCTCAAAGGGTTCAAAACTATAAGCATTTATTTTAATTTTTAAAAGAGTGAATATATTCCAAATAAATAAATAAACAAATAATAATAAAGCTCCCTATATACACCTCAATGTAATATAAAGAACACAATGCAGGTTCAGGGATTTCGGATTTTTCTTTATTTGAAGAAAAATAATACTATCATGATGGTGGGTGTTTTTTATTTGGCATTCTTTTAAGAAAAGGTCTTTCCTTGTTTATTTTAAAGCTGGCTATCTGCTGCTAACACAGAAACTCTCATGCTCTGCAGCTTTCTGGCTTACAATGCCCCCAACTGTTATGGCTTGAATGGTCTCACTGGAAATGGCAGTCATTGGCCTAGCAGGCTTTTTGTTGCCTTGTTGCGACAAGGGCTGTGGGCTGTTCAGGGGTGTGGCCTGCCCTCTTGCTAGCCTAAAATGTCATGCTTGATGTCCCCATCAAGCATGACATTTTAGCTTCTGCAGGGAGCAACAGTGGCAGCCATTTTCTCTGGACAAAAGTCTTTGCAGAATCCCTGCAACTTGAAACTAGCAGGCATTTTACATCTCACTCATTCTTCTGAAAATGTATTTTTGTGTCTGAAGTTGCATTCACTGTGTAGAATGAAATATTAAAATTAGGCAACTTGTATACCTTTTGAATCAGCTGTATTTAAATTTAAACTCACCAGATTTGTTGCACTTTTATTTAACTTTTTCTCATCTTTTCAAACCATTTTTTTGCTTCTAAAGTAGCATTCACTTTGTTTTAAAGCTTCACGCTGAACCAACATCTTTCAGTAACCAATGATTGTGTTAATGTATAACCCTTTATGCAAATAAACTCTTTCTCCAATATGTCTTCTACCTGGCCTAATTTATTACACACTAACATTTAAGAAGCACCAAATTAACTTTACCATAAATGTGAAAATCTTTAAATCATTCCAAAGAGACACATCAAGGAACATACCAATGGGAAACACGAAGGCCAAAGGTCACAGAGTACCTGAATGGAAACCTGACAACTGGGGGGAATAACTAAAACATAGGTACAGTATTAGCGTGTGACTGAATGAATGAATGAATGAATGATTCATTGCATTTATATAGCACTTGTCCGAACACTCAAAGTGCTTTATCGTGATGAGTGGGAACTCACCTCACCAACCACCAATGTGTAGTGCCCACCTGAATGGTGAGTCAATGGTGTGTGTGATTGATTGGCAATAGATTGGTGTATTCCTGCCTCTCGCCCAATGCACGCTGGGATAGGCTTCAGCAACAACCACCACCCTGACCAGGAATAAGCAGGTATAGATAATGAATGGATGGATGGATGCATGGAAACATTCATCATTTTGACTGAAACCAGTTTAATTCTCCTTCAATTTCTAATTCTCCTTCAATTTCTATGCAATAATAAAGACTGACTTCGTTCACAATTGTGTTGTACAAACAGGTTTAATAAATTAGCTGCACACTCAAAATGCTTACTTTAACAACACAAGAAGATAAAATAGATACTCATAACATATAACATTAGGCTGCATCGAGGTCAAGAGTCTCTCTCTCAAGTTGTTGTTCATTTTTTAATCAATTGTTGATCATTGTATTTGTTTAATTTTATTGTTCTTTTATTATCTATGTTCCATTGCCATCTTGCAGTCATTTTTGCAGCCATTTCAATTACATTCATAACATACTTGAGTCGCCATGGAGTAAGTTACATTTCATGTCACCGAGTGCTGTGCTAACTCGCTGCCTGCTGTGCAAACAACTTCCCCCGGACTGGCTAGTGCACTGGAACTACCTAGGTGTATCGTGCTGTGAATGGGCTGTAATGTACAGAACAGACACAAATGCTATCTTGGCTTTAAGAGCCAACAGGGTATCTCACTATCTCATAAAAAAACACGTTTTCAACGTACAAAAATGCCAAGTTACTCACACATACAAGACATACACCGTCTATAACTCATTCATTCAGACTGCCAAAATCCAGGCCTGCCATTAAAATAATTGATATCAAAATGACGCCAAGTTACGGTACTACAAACAATATATCTTGACTCGCCGAGATTACATAAGATGTATTCCAAAGCAATGCTACCCAATATATCCTCAATTCTTTCAAGTCACTTGGCCATGTGTTTTGTAATCTTACCATTTTACAATGTCATGCAAACTTTGTGTCAGATCAAAGTGTCAAATATTTCGAATTGCCTCATGGAACACATTGAAATTCATGTAGAAAACTGCTGGTGAGTAACTACAGGAAGCATATTTCTCCAGAAAACATATGTTTATACTTGCTTCTGAATTGAATTTGAGTAAATGTACAAGTTATTGTATATTTGCTGTGTACAATAAATACTGCATGTAAAATACATGTTGTACATACATACATAGAGAACATCTTTATCCCCATGGGGACATTTCCCTTGCAGCATGTTACATTCACATGTACGAACAGACATTTATACCAAAAAACATACACTCATTCACGCAACAGAAAGGCTGGGCAGCGAAATACATACATACCAATACAAATTGGACATATAGACGCCTATTCAATCAATCTTGACTGTGAGAAAGCCATCCACACATATGTTTGGCCTGTCCATGTAGTGCATGCTTATACACACAGGGCCAAGTGACTTGAAAGAATTGAGGAAATATTGGGTAGCATTTCTTTGGAGTACATCTCATTTAATTTCTGTGAGGCAAGATAGCCTATATTGTTTGTAGTACCGTAACTTGGCGTAATTTTGATATCAATACTTTTAATGGCAGGTCTGGATTTTGGCAGTCTGAATGAATGAGTTATAGATGGTGTATGTCTTATATGTGAGTAACTTGGCATTTTTGTACGTTGAAAACATGTTTTTTATGAGATATAATATTCACCTCGGTGATCAGAGTATATCCAGTGAAAAGGGGAGACACGCTTAAGACATACTGAGCAATCTTAGGGTTAAAAGAACTCAGGCGCTGTATATCATGTCCAGGAGTACTGAGGCAGCGTTACAGAGAGGTGATACGTGGTCCAGATGTATATCTGGACTAATCAAACAATTTAGCCATTATGATCCGTTTTGTCCATTTCATGTCATTCAGTGGAACCCGGTCCATTGCTGCCATGCAGCTATATATATGTTTTTTTTTAATACTTCAGCGCCTCCTTTTTTGTGGTATTTATACCTGGGACTTTGCTACCGACTCCATTACTGGGACTCCGGTGTTACTGTAATCTCAGGATAACAAGCTAGACAAAAGCCTGCCGTCCCTGGGTGGGCTCGAAGCACCAACCTTTCGGTTAACAGCCGAACGCGCTGGCCGATTGCGCCACAGAGACTGACGTGCGAGTGTGTCCCTAGGTGTTTTTTTTTTTTTTTTTTTTGAGTCGTGCCACTGTCCTACGTGAGAACGTCAGGCACCAAGGCGGTGTCACTTCCCGGAAGTGGTGGTTCCCGGGCGTCTAGGACGGGCCTGGCTAGCTCAGTCGGTAGAGCATGAGACTCTTAATCTCAGGGTCGTGGGTTCGAGCCCCACGTTGGGCGTGATGTTTTCCTCAAACCGGTCAGACGTCAACAACCTTGAACATCATTGAAGGTGCAAACTGGGCAGAACTTGTCATTTTACAAGCTATTGGATAAATATGCGCAAGTCACATATTGATGCTTTTCTAAAGATTTCAGTAAATGAATAAAAGGGGTTTTGAAAGAGCACGGGCCCGCAGGTCATGCCTGTTGGTTGGCGCCGTGGCTTAGTTGGTCAAAGTGCCTGTCTAGTAAACAGGAGATCCTGGGTTCGAATCCCAGCGGTGCCT
>CM077296.1:8062500-8337500 GCA_039654925.1 Anguilla pacifica
CTCTAGGTCGTGTGCGAACAGTGGTCAGCCCGAGGCCATGTCTGGCGATACGATCGTTCAGGACACGTGACTCAACATATGCTTTGGATACGTGTTTCATGATGCCATGCTTTTTTTTCCCCCATCTCATGCGAATGTTCCGTAACAGAGCTACAAAATGGGTTATCATTTTATGAGATTGGGTAAATATTTCCAGTGATATAACTTTGAAAATTCTGTTTTTTGCAAGAGACAGTTTTCACTAAACTGGTGTCAAAGATTGTATTGGGAATGTTGCCCTTTCTCATCATAAAATTCACCCAGAAACCAAGAAGTATCGCATGAAATTGCTACATTTTGTAGTCCCCAACCCACTGTGGGCTAAACATTCAATGAGATTAATTATGGTGGTGTTCAAAGCAAAAATTCATGAAAATATGAGAGACACACATCCCACAGTTTAGCCCCTGATATAGGTCAAAAAACGAATCAATTTTCATTCTTCCACTTGCCTAATTATTTTGGCATGACTCCCCCATCATCACATTACTTGATAACATTGACACCTGCTCTCCTTATTGATATATAACAATACCCCTTAAGCAGGTCCCCTAAATTTTGATAGCCTCCATCGACAGGTACTTACCTCTGGTATGTTAACTCTGCCCTAATTGCTTGCATGTGAATTCTTAGAGGACACAGTTGGAATCGTCGGATTGCCATGATTATTGAATTGTTTGGACCTGTTTCTATATTTGCTTAACACTCAGCATGGGACCCTACCAGTGATAAAGACTTGGGTGAGATCAACCTTTTTTTTTGGCTATTTTCATTTTCTGATGAAGATCAAACATTTTTGTTTGCAAAGAATGGATTATATATTTTTTTGCCAATTATGTTTTTCCTTCTGCATTCCTGTTGCTGGTCCCTTTTCGTGGTATTTATACCTGGGACTTTGCTACCGACTCCATTACTGGGACTCCAGTGTCACTGTAATCTCAGGATAACACGCTAGACAAAAGCCTGCCGTCCCTGGGTGGGCTCGAACCACCAACCTTTCGGTTAACAGCCGAACGCGCTGGCCGATTGCGCCACAGAGACTGACGGGCGAGTGTGTCCCTAGGTGTTTTTTTTTTTGTTTTTTTTGAGTCGTGCCACTGTCCTACGTGAGAACCTCAGGCACCAAGGCGGTGTCACTTCCCGGAAGTGGTGGTTCCCGGGCGTCTAGGACGGGCCTGGCTAGCTCAGTCGGTAGAGCATGAGACTCTTAATCTCAGGGTCGTGGGTTCGAGCCCCACGTTGGGCGTGATGTTTTCCTCAAACTGGTCAGACGTCAACAACCTTGAACATCACTGAAGGTGCAAACTGGGCAGAACTTGTCATTTTACAAGCTATTGGATAAATATGCGCAAGTCACATATTGATGCTTTTCTAAAGATTTCAGTAAATGAATAAAAGGGGTTTTGAAAGAGCACAGGCCCGCAGGTCATGCCTGTTGGTTGGCGCCGTGGCTTAGTTGGTCAAAGTGCCTGTCTAGTAAACAGGAGATCCTGGGTTCGAATCCCAGTGGTGCCTCTGCCTATGATTTCTTTGGCTTTTATCCCCCCCAAGCCTGACCGCCTCCTTCCTGGTACGCAAAGGGCAGAGAGAGAATTGTCCTCTAGGTCGTGTGCGAACAGTGGTCAGCCCGAGGCCATGTCTGGCGATACGATCGTTCAGGACACGTGTGACTCAACATATGCTTTGCATACGTGTTTCATGATGCCATGCTTTTTTTCCCCATCTCATGCGAATGTTCCGAAACAGAGCTACAAAATGGGTTATCATTTTATGAGATTGGGTAAATATTTCCAGTGATATAACTTTGAAAATTCTGTTTTTTGCAAGAGACAGTTTTCACTAAACTGGTGTCAAAGATTGTATTGGGAATGTTGCCCTTTCTCATCATAAAATTCACCCAGAAACCAAGAAGTATCGCATGAAATTGCTACATTTTGTAGTCCCCAACCCACTGTGGGCTAAACATTCAATGAGATTAATTATGGTGGTGTTCAAAGCAAAAATTCATGAAAATATGAGAGACACACATCCCACAGTTTAGCCCCTGATATAGGTCAAAAAACGAATCAATTTTCATTCTTCCACTTGCCTAATTATTTTGGCATGACTCCCCCATCATCACATTACTTGATAACATTGACACCTGCTCTCCTTATTGATATATAACAATACCCCTTAAGCAGGTCCCCTAAATTTTGATAGCCTCCATCGACAGGTACTTACCTCTGGTATGTTAACTCTGCCCTAATTGCTTGCATGTGAATTCTTAGAGGACACTGTTGGAATCGTCGGATTGCCATGATTATTGAATTGTTTGGACCTGTTTCTATATTTGCTTAACACTCAGCATGGGACCCTACCAGTGATAAAGACTTGGGTGAGATCAACCTTTTTTTTTGGCTATTTTCATTTTCTGATGAAGATCAAACATTTTTGTTTGCAAAGATTGGATTATATATTTTTTTGCCAATTACATTTTTCCTTCTGCATTCCTGTTGCTGGTCCCTTTTCGTGGTATTTATACCTGGGACTTTGCTACCGCCTCCATTACTGGGACTCCGGTGTCACTGTAATCTCAGGATAACAAGCTAGACAAAAGCCTGCCGTCCCTGGGTGGGCTCGAACCACCAACCTTTCGGTTAACAGCCGAACGCGCTGGCCGATTGCGCCACAGAGACTGACGTGCGCGTGTGTCCCTAGGTGTTTTTTTTTTTGTTTTTTTTGAGTCGTGCCACTGTCCTACGTGAGAACCTCAGGCACCAAGGCGGTGTCACTTCCCGGAAGTGGTGGTTCCCGGGCGTCTAGGACGGGCCCGGCTAGCTCAGTCGGTAGAGCATGAGACTCTTAATCTCAGGGTCGTGGGTTCGAGCCCCACGTGGGGCGTGATGTTTTCCTCAAACCGGTCAGACGTCAACAACCTTGAACATCATTGAAGGTGCAAACTGGGCAGAACTTGTCATTTTACAAGCTATTGGATAAATATGCGCAAGTCACATATTGATGCTTTTCTAAAGATTTCAGTAAATGAATAAAAGGGGTTTTGAAAGAGCACAGGCCCGCAGGTCATGCCTGTTGGTTGGCGCCGTGGCTTAGTTGGTCAAAGTGCCTGTCTAGTAAACAGGAGATCCTGGGTTCGAATCCCAGCGGTGCCTCCGCCTATGATTTCTTTGGCTTTTATCCCCCCCAAGCCTGACCGCCTCCTTCCTGGTACGCAAAGGGCAGAGAGAGAATTGTCCTCTAGGTCGTGTGCGAACAGTGGTCAGCCCGAGGCCATGTCTGGCGATACGATCGTTCAGGACACGTGTGACTCAACATATGCTTTGCATACGTGTTTCATGATGCCATGCTTTTTTTTTCCCCATCTCATGCGAATGTTCCGAAACAGAGCTACAAAATGGGTTATCATTTTATGAGATTGGGTAAATATTTCCAGTGATATAACTTTGAAAATTCTGTTTTTTGCAAGAGACAGTTTTCACTAAACTGGTGTCAAAGATTGTATTGGGAATGTTGCCCTTTCTCATCATAAAATTCACCCAGAAACCAAGAAGTATCGCATGAAATTGCTACATTTTGTAGTCCCCAACCCACTGTGGGCTAAACATTCAATGAGATTAATTATGGTGGTGTTCAAAGCAAAAATTCATGAAAATATGAGAGACACACATCCCACAGTTTAGCCCCTGATATAGGTCAAAAAACGAATCAATTTTCATTCTTCCACTTGCCTAATTATTTTGGCATGACTCCCCCATCATCACATTACTTGATAACATTGACACCTGCTCTCCTTATTGATATATAACAATACCCCTTAAGCAGGTCCCCTAAATTTTGATAGCCTCCATCGACAGGTACTTACCTCTGGTATGTTAACTCTGCCCTAATTGCTTGCATGTGAATTGGTAAATGGACTGCATTTATATAGCGCTTTTATCCAAAGCGCTTTACAATTGATGCCTCTCATTCACCAGAGCAGTTAGGGGTTAGGTGTCTTGCTCAAGGACACTTCAACATGCCCAGGGCGGGGTTTGAACCGGCAACCCTCCGACTGCCAGACAATCGGTCTTACCTCCTGAGCTATGTCGCCCCACGAAAAGGGAATTCTTAGAGGACACTGTTGGAATCGTCGGATTGCCATGATTATTGAATTGTTTGGACCTGTTTCTATATTTGCTTAACACTCAGCATGGGACCCTACCAGTGATAAAGACTTGGGTGAGATCAACCTTTTTTTTTGGCTATTTTCATTTTCTGATGAAGATCAAACATTTTTGTTTGCAAAGATTGGATTATATATTTTTTTGCCAATTACGTTTTTCCTTCTGCATTCCTGTTGCTGGTCCCTTTTCGTGGTATTTATACCTGGGACTTTGCTACCGCCTCCATTACTGGGACTCCGGTGTCACTGTAATCTCAGGATAACAAGCTAGACAAAAGCCTGCCGTCCCTGGGTGGGCTTGAACCACCAACCTTTCGGTTAACAGCCGAACGCGCTGGCCGATTGCGCCACAGAGACTGACGTGTGAGTGTGTCCCTAGGTGTTTTTTTTTTTGTTTTTTTTGAGTCGTGCCACTGTCCTACGTGAGAACGTCAGGCACCAAGGCGGTGTCACTTCCCGGAAGTGGTGGTTCCCGATTGTCTAGGAGGGGCCCGGCTAGCTCAGTCGGTAGAGCATGAGACTCTTAATCTCAGGGTCGTGGGTTCGAGCCCCATGTTGGGCGTGATGTTTTCCTCAAACCGGTCAGACGTCAACA
The DNA here is from genome assembly GCA_039654925.1 of Anguilla pacifica. Taxonomy (NCBI): domain Eukaryota; kingdom Metazoa; phylum Chordata; class Actinopteri; order Anguilliformes; family Anguillidae; genus Anguilla; species Anguilla pacifica. The sequence continues at coordinate 8,067,297 of CM077296.1, forward strand.
ACCTTGAACATCATTGAAGGTGCAAACTGGGCAGAACTTGTCATTTTACAAGCTATTGGATAAATATGCGCAAGTCACATATTGATGCTTTTCTAAAGATTTCAGTAAATGAATAAAAGGGGTTTTGAAAGAGCACGGGCCCACAGGTCATGCCTTTTGGTTGGCGCCGTGGCTTAGTTGGTCAAAGTGCCTGTCTAATAAACAGGAGATCTTGGGTTCGAATCTCAGCAGTGCCTCTGCATATGATTCCTTCCATTTTTACCCCCCCAAGATCGGTTGAAGGGTAGCGGAGGAGTTCAGGAAATGGATGGGAAAGTTGACGAAGAAAGCTGATCATCCTGGACCACCCTCTTTGCAGAATGACAGGCTGTCACTGTAATGCCATCATCATTGATTGAGAGCCCACACAGCAAGGAGGTCTTGTAGGGATGTGTTGTTTGAGTGTCCTATGATTTGTGTTGTCCTTGTTCATGTTTATTCCATTACATTATATTACATTACCGGCATTTGGCAGATGGTCTTATCCGGAGCGACGTATAGCAAAGTGTATAACCATAACCAGGAACAAGTGTGTCGAAAACTCAAGAGAGAAGTACCATTCCAAGTGCAAGGAACAACCGCATAGTTCAACTTGCCCCCTGTAGGTTAAACTGATTAACACTAACACAAATAAGAACAGCAACAACGCAGTCTATACAAAAAATACAAGCAGTAGTTAAGATGAGTGCATTAACTAAGTCACCTACAAAGCAGCTGCCTAGTTACAACCCTAAGCTTACAGTCAATTTAGAGGTTACAGGGAGGGAGGGAGGGATGGGGAGAGGTGCAGCCTGAAGAGGTGAGTCTTCAGTTGTCGCTGAAGTGGGTCAGTGTCTCAGCTGTTCTGACCTCCACGGGGAGGTCATTCCACCATCGTGGGGCCAGAACAGACAGGAGAGGGGTGCGAAGAGGGGGAGGTGCCAGGCGTCCTGAGGTAGCAGAACGGAGGGGTCTGGCTGGCATGTAGGGTTTGAAGTAGAGCCCGACCGATGCCGATCCTGCTTTTGGAGAGTCCTAGCCCACCGATTACCGATGTTTTGATCGATATTTTGTCAAAAAGTGCAACATTTTCAAATCAATTTGAAAAACTTTGAAATATTTTATCAAAGTTTCTATATTTGAGAACATTTAACTTATAAGCAATCACATAAATAAAAATAAACACACAAAGAACTTTTTGATAGATAAAAAATGTAAAAGATGATATTAAATTAAATATATATAAACACCATCTTCAAGTGGTGTGAATTCAAAATAACTCCAAACGTTGCTTTTACTCCTTTCTTTTCCAGCCATCTATAAACAAATTCATTTAAAAAAATCGGTTTTCCAGTTTCAAACGTATTTTTATGAATATTATTGTTGTTATTAATTTGTTATTATTATTTCTTAGTATCTATTCTCAATAAATGAATTATATTTTCTTATTTTATTCCTACTACATGATCTCAATGAGTAAGACTTTATCTAGAGAGCTTCCCTGTCCATAAGAATTCGGTGGTGAAAAAAACTACAATGCGCTCTGACGCGTAACTAGATGACACACACTCACTTGCAATAACGCATTAGCTGTTGACAGTCTCATTATTTCTTATTATTTATTCTCAGTAAGTTAAATGAATTATATTTTCTTATTTTATTCCTACTACATGATCTCAAAGAGTAAGACTTTATTTAGCGGAGCTAATGAGTGAATCAAGTGTAACGTTAGATGAAACTAAATTGACTGGATGAAATACGTAACGTGAGGCTTGTCCATAAGGATTCAGTGGTGAAAAAAACTACAATGCGCTTTCGTGCAGGTTAATCGAGCTAAGTGTTGGTTGATTCACTTCTCCAGCAGCAATCCTTCTCTCATGTTATCACGACAAAGCTAGATAACATGGCTTAAAATGATCCACGTTAGAAGTGGTTTATCAGCGTTTTTACTGTCTGGTTAGCTTGCTATGATGACGCGTGACTAGATGACACACTCGCTTGCAGTAACGTGTTGGCTATTGACACAGCATCATATAGTAGCTAATATCATTATCTCAGATTAAAAAAACAAACGTGATGCATTCAATCACCATTTTATTTTGGCTGGTTATTTATTTGAGAACACAGCGATGTCCTCTGGAAATGTAGATCCTACGCTGCTTATGTGCTCACTGCCACTTCATAAAGGCTTGCTAGCCAGCTAGCTTGCTAAAGTGAACCAAATATATTAGCTAGCTCGCTCGCTTGATCATGAGGATTGATAAACATAGTGGTCGTATAAACGCATTTAATTAAAAACTTTCACTAAATATACATACCTTTATTGCGGCAATCGAATCTGTGCAGACAAGTCTTGCAGTGGAGAATATTTGATGAGGCACGAGTGACGAACGTTTTATTACAGAAGTAGCGCGTCAGCTGATGCACTTCACACTTGTATTAGAGCTCCCTCTACTGGATAATTCTAGTAAATAGCAATTACGAAGTTCAAACTGACAAGTACAGATAAATAATCAATGTTTTTTTGTTTATTATACTTATTTAAAAATCGGGACACATCGGCTGCGTAACTGCCAATCCCGATGTCGTCAAAAAAGTCAAATAATGGCCGATATATCGGCCAAACCGATATATCGGTCGGGCTCTAGTTTGAAGATCTTGTGGAGGTATGCAGGGGCTGATCCCTTGACTGCCTGGTATGCGAGGACCAATGTTTTAAATTTGATGCGAGCCATAACAGGCAGTCAGTGGAGGGTAGTGAGCAGGGGAGTGACGTGGGAGTGTCTGGGGAGGTTGAAGACCAGACGAGCTGCAGCATTCTGAATGAGTTGCAGGGGTCTGATGGCAGATGCAGGTAGTCCAGCCAGAAGAGAGTTGCAGTAGTCCAGGTGGGATAGTACCATTGCTTGGACCAGGAGCTGGGTTGAGTAGGTGGTGAGAAAGGGGCGGATTCTCTGGATGTTATACAGGAAAAATCTGCACGCCCGGCTTACCGCTGCAATGTTCTTGGAGAGGGACAACTTGTTGTCCATCACCACTCCGAAATTCTTGGCACAGGGTGATGATGTCACTAAGGTGTCCCCTAGGGAAATGGAAAAGTCGAGGAGGGGAGAGGATAGAGCAGGAATAAAGATTAGTTCTGTCTTTCCCAGGTTGAGTTTCAGGTGGTGATTGTCTATCCAGCTCTGGATGTCCCTCAGGCAAGCGGAGATGCGGGCAGGGACCTGTGTGTCCGATGGGGAGAAGGATAGAAAGAGTTGTGTGTCGTCGGCATAACAGTGATAGGACAAGCCATGGGCAGAGATTACAGGGCCAAGGGATCTGGTGTATAAGGAGAAGAGAAGGGGACCGAGGACTGAGCCCTGGGGAACTCCGGAGGCGAGGGGACGGGGCGGCGATACTTTACCAGCCCAGGCAACCTGGAAAGAACGATCAGAGAGGTAAGACTCAATCCAGTCAAGGACTGTGCCGCAGATCCCTGTTGCTGCCAGGGAGGACAGGAGGATGGAGTGCTCCACAGTGTCAAATGTAGCGGAGAGGTCTAGAAGAATCAGGACAGAGGAGAGGGAGGCTGCTCGTGCGGCATGGAGTGACTCACTGACGGAGAGGGTCAGTTTTTTTACTTCGCTTACAAAAGAAAGATAATTGTTAAAGCCAAAGCCAGAACAGCTGGGCAGGGAATGTTATTGTAGCCAAATGACCCAAACAGCTGACTGCATGCATAATCAGGATGGAGGCTAAAAAATTGAGTAGACTGACTAAGATATTTTTTAAATCATTGTGTGTTTTTATGATGGATGGTTGCACTGCAGCTACCAGATCATCCGCTTAAATATATGCTGAACTTGGTTTTGTTTTCTAAACTAAGGTTCAGATGGAAATTACTTTCGGAGCAAACCTTGGAGTATAAAATATGTGACGCCAATAGAAACCTATGGGGAGCACATCAGAAACAGTACAATTTTTCACTCAACAGACATGCTCAGATGTGTCCTTGGTCCCATGCTTAAGTCACATGTACAACAAGGATATTGCAGAAATAGGTTAAAATAATTTTTTTAAATTAATATCTTTGTCTGTGTGGTAGGAAAACACATTTGACCTATTATTAATAATAATAATAATAATAATAATAATAATAATAATAATAATAATAATAATAAATTTTTCCGCCTCACCAATTTTCAGCTCAGCAACTGCCACTGGTATTTAGGCTACCTTTATCGAAGCATTTAGGCAATGTTTTAGTTTAGTTTTGTTTTAGTTTATTAGTCACCATCCGTTAATACTTCAAATAATAGAACAAAAATATTGGTGAGAGTGAACCTCTGATTTGTGCAGAGTTTTTTAATTTTTATTTAAAAGGGCTTAAATTTATTTTAAATTTATTGAGACTTCAGTTTTTTTTATGCTGTCCAGTAAGCAGATTGCTTATGTAGCGCATTGTGCTGCCTATTTGAAGAAATGTGATCATTGAACAGCTTGGGGCATACTTACAAAAATCACCTGACCCCAATCATCATAGAAATCTACTTATTTTCTTACTCAAAATAATTGTGACAGCATTACTGAGAAAACCTGATTGTAATCTGTTTTCAATAGCCTAATTCCCTCCACATAAGCTGTCCAAAATGGAGAGACAAATACGTTGCAGTTGACTCTGCATTCACAAGTCGTGTTGTAGTAGCAGTCCCAGGCAGTTAAATGAGTGAATCCACACTGCTCCATATCGGTAGCGATATCAGAACCAAAAAATATGCTCAGAATGGGAGCATCTGTGGAACCCCCCCCCCCCCCCCCCCCCCCACAGAATTAATTGCATAAGATGGTGCCCTGTGCAAAGATAGAAGCACAATACACATACGCTCCTGCTGGGAGCAGATTCTAACTGAGGGTATAAAGTGACATCACTTCTATTAATATCAATTAATTCCAACATGGGAGCTGTATGTGAGAGGCACAATGTGGGAGCTGGTTGTTCTGGTCTCCAAGTTGTTTCTCTGCACTGGACTGGTTACCTGTGTGGGACTCTGGATTCTGAGAAGCACGCTGCACGGTTCTGATCAAGGCAACGGGTTGTGCTGTGAGTAATACCTGTGTATGCGGCTGTTTGACTTTATGTGAGTGCTATGGTGTGCCTGCACTGGTCAAACCCAGGGGATGACTCTGCAGTTCGGTGGATACCCATCTTAATGTGAATATATTTTACTGAAGCACAAAGTATTGATTGAGAAAAGGAAAGTGGATTGGTAGAAGGAAACAATTGGTGAAATTGCTTAAAATAGTTTGGCTACAAAGTATATTATCACAGGTTAAAATTGCTTCATAATTATATGGATATCTATGGTGGTTATGGTAATTTTCCACCCTTATTATTTGGTAAATGCTCTTTTATTAGTTAAACTTAAGCTGTTAAAAACACAATTAAAACTGATAAAACATGCTAGTGAGCCATATGCGTTCACTAGACAATTCATTTTAGTCAATGTAAAATGAATGTCACTGTAAAATGTTCACAAATGGGATGGTTTATTGGGAGGGATTTCTTAGCCATGAGAACTTTTCCAAATATCACTCAGAAATGGGTCATTCTGATTACTTCTTAGAGTAGGAAATTACTTTATTCAACAACTACATGACTGTCATGGATATATTTTGCTAGCCTTAAACTAACATGTGCAACGACTTGAAACCTATGCACTAATAACATTTTTTTAAATTAACAAAGACAAAGCCTGGATTGTAATACCTTTTTTATTATTTGAAATTGTCAGAAGTGTCGGTTGTTTTCTTTCACCAGCCCTTGTGGTCAACATACAGTAGCTAGCTAGCTAATGTTAGCCAACTCATTTCAGATCACCTGACATATCAATAGAAGCAAAGTAAAATAAACATTAAATTATAAAAAGATAACGACTGCTATCTGCATGAAGATGTCCCTGGCCTATAATCATGTCTGATTTGGCTCATTTATTCAGACACATTATTTAGATGTAGGTCTACAGTAACATAGCTATGTAATAAATGTGAAGACATAATCCATATCAACAGATATATATTTTGTACAGTATATGTTTTACATTTCTAAATACACTTATTATGTGCAGCTATTTTGTGTTTTTCCTCGTTTGGTATTTAGCTATTCTAGGCCCTATTTCACAAAGCGGGATTACTGGGTTAGCTGAACTGCAGTAATACTCTATTAATATGGCCCAATAAATGGTCATTTCTTTTTTTTTTTTTTTTTTTACAAATCATTGAATTTATTGTTTCAATGTGTTCTGTTTTACCAGGCATGTGAGAGGAAATGGATGAGGCACTGGGCAATAGGACTGAATTTACTCTCATGAAACACACATTACCTTTTCATTTCACTTTAAAAATAATTCTCATAATTGTCAATAATTATCTATAATTGTCATCATCACTCAATATGTTTAATTTCTACAACACCTTTTATGAATAGACTCATTTGGGGGGGGGGGGGGGGGGGTGAGAATACATGGGAATGGCATTAATATTCAAACTGAATGTTACAGTCTAGAGTGAAGAGGCTGTGTTTCACTAATTTCAGTATATCTCCGCTGTAAAGATAACGACAGGCATATTTATTGACCAGGAGATGTCACTAGAGAGGCGGGTGTCAAATGCTTCGTGACACGACACCTCAAACAATGCAATTGCCTCAATCACGTCATTGCTTCAGAAAGCTTCATTCTGCTCCTCGCGACTCTCTTCCTCGGGTGAGTCTTTTTAAAGCCCGTTGCCCCAACCTCTCATCCTCTTCCCCACAGGTGCTCTGCATCTTGTACCTTGATTCAATTATTAGTGAAGCCGATTCAATGATCGCCCCACTCTTAAAGGGCCGGCACACAATTTCCGGTCCAGGGGATCTGCTGACATCAGCATTTCTAAGGGGAGTGTAGATGAGACTGTGCATAGTACTGTCCTCCTCATGGCAAGAAGGTACCAAGCTTGATTCCTAGCCGAGGGCCTTCCTGTGTGGAGTCTACAAGCTGTCCCCGTGTCTGCCTGGGTTTCTGCCGGGTACTCAGATTTCCAACTACAGTCAAAAGACATTGGACACAGTCTAATCGGAGACTCTGAATTGCCCGTAGGCACGAACGTGTGAGTGAAAGTTGTGCGGGCCCTGCCGTGGTGCCATTCACCCACTGCATGCTGGGATAGGCTCCAGCCAGGCTGCAGGGTAGTCGCTGATAAAGTAGTATGCTAGCTTTCCAGCGAAACTGCTGTTATTCTCCATTTATGCTACATTCCGTCCTCTCATCCCAAGGCCTGTTTTGTCACTACTGTGCTGATGGCACACAATGTTTTCTCTCCTTCCCTCCAACTGATACACTGGTCGCAGCGAAAGACGTCTCAGGTTGGCCGATAAACCATCACATGAAGCTCAGCTTAGCTAAAGCAGATAATTCCCATTCAAGGCCTCCCACTCCAACTGTGCAGGATGAAACGAGCAGCTCCACTAGTGGCCAGGCACGACTGAGCTACTGCATCCTGAAATCCTGACTTTTAGTTCATTAAATCACTGCACTGTTTACAGGTTTGATTTGAGTCTCTACCGTGAGCTGATGTCTATAACACATGATCCAGGGAGGACAAAAGGAACTTAATCATTATCTGATTTTGTACATTAATTGGAACCTGTACATTAGAGTAAGATTATACTTCTGTTTGGCCAAACATGGCTTTTGCCTTCTTCACTAGAAGGAAGAAAAGGCTAAATAAATAGAAAGGAACAGAAATCTGTATTTTCCCATTACAGTACATCTTTGGATCCAAGCCTTTTAATGTTTGTTTAATAAAATACACTTTAAAAAGGGATATTTCAGGTCTCATGTGGTGCACCCCGTAGAGCGCTTTCCCTATGCTCATTGTGAGCTGTGACATTGGCAGTTCGACTCCGACCGCTGACCTTTGTCGCATGTCTCTCCTTCTCTCTCCTCATTGTTCTTCCTGTCTCTCTCCACTGATCTGTCAAATAAAGCCCAAAAGAAAAAAAAAAGATATTTCTCATGCCTAAGGTTATACTTCTGTTTGGCCATCACTAGAAGTAACAAACGGCTAAATGAATAGAAACAGAACTCTGTATTTTTACATCTTTGGATCCAAGCATTTTAATGTATGTTTAATAAAATACATTTTAAAAAGTGATATTTCACATGTTTGTTAACATGAAGGGCAGCTGCAGAATTAGCATATTTCTGCTGAGCCTGGCCAAGCTTTAGTAGACAACAAGCATTTAAGCTAGTGGTTAATTCAATTATATTTTTTGAGCTGGTGGTTAATTCAATTAAGGAAAAGTGTTTATGTGTCTAAGAAGCAAACAGACAAAAGAAAAATAACAGACAGTTGAATTATATTCTCAAATTTAAGGGCCTTGTCATGTTAATAATAAATGTGAATATGCTTGAGTCTGATGCCATTTGCAGAACTCCTGTTTTCCTGATCGTTTCCTTTAGATTTAAATGATACATCCAACATGCATTGCCACTCAAAATCGCATGATGATGCAACTTGAATTCTACCAAGCACCCACATACTGCAGATGTAACCTGATCATCCCAAAAAAGTAAACCCAGGTCACAGGCAATACTGGCCCTCTCATCTCAGGGTTGTTGCCACTGGAAACACGAACAATCCATGTTCCATATGGTCACAAGGCACCCAGAGCTGCAAGGTAACACAGGCCTGGGTACCTAAACAAAACATTTCCTTACAATGTTTACTTGAAAGTTCTTGTTGACATTCAAACCACAAAATAAAGATATAATTACACAATATAAACCATTATTGATTGTTCACTGAGATCACCTTTCACACATTACTTGTAGAAATTATTGCTGTTGTTGTAAATTGAAAAAAGTTTTGATAGTGACAGAGTTGATTTAATATTAGGAGCAGGGGGTTGGGGTGGCTGATTTTATATTTAGTTCAGGGTGGAGGGAGGTGTGTGTGTGTGCGCGCGCACGCGAACATGTTTGTGCGTTGGTGTACTTGATAGCATGGAAACGCAGCGCCTTATAAACCGATATCTTGCCCCCGCTCATCCCCAAGAAGCAAGGAGCTAGCCTGCGGGGAGCTTTCACGGAGAGCGAACTGGGTCGGCCTTATCCACCTCTGCCTTGTGTTTCTACACCTCTTTTTCTTCCCTCTCCTCCCTTTCTCCTTTAGGCCGCCCTCGGTCTCCTGCCAACGCCATGCATCAGCCGGAAAGTTCAGTCGACACCACCAAATTGGGTGTCGGCCGCTCCATCGCGGTGCTCACCTCTGGGGGTGATGCCCAGGGTAAGTTATACGCAGTGTGGGGTGGGGAGGAGGCACATGGTAAAATGTTATTTTCCTTTACGCCCTGGAATGGAAGTTCATCACTGTAAGGAGAACTGTGATAGGAAGAGAAATTCAGTTCATCATATTTTGTTCAGGAGGATAATGGTTTTCGCAGTAGAACACATGGCATGTCTGTCAGGCTGCAAGGGTTCGCTCCTATTCAAAATGTCTCCACCACAGTTAACTTATAGGCATATCCTGAACAGTCAGTGCTTCAGTTTTAATATTTGCTTGCCATCTGTGTTGAGCAAATAGCTTGTATGTCATTTTTTCTGCCTGTTCAACTTTGTCAGTCTACTTTTTTGTGCCATAATGTCTACCAGAATTCCTTTTTTAAATGATACAAGATTTCTGCACAACACTGATGACATGGGACTTGCAATGATAGCTATATTAATAAAGAACTGAAATAATTGTGATACTGTGATGGCAAATAAGGGACTCTGCTTTTCTAAAATTGATATTAATCGCATTGCATCATTTCATCATTGACATAGCTACATGCGATTAACTAATCAGAAAGGTAGTGCACGTAATACAAAACTCTGGACCCTGGCTGGGGACGTCAGGATGATATAGAGAGAGGGGAAGGACCAGAAGTATTTGAAATAATATACAATATAAACAACTTGGCTCAAACATTTGAATTAAGACATTCCTTTTACTTGGCCACCTCTCTGAGCCTTAGCAATAACTGTGGTGAACTTGCTTTAAATAGCATCTTTAAACTGTTGCTGCAGGCAATTAAACGGTCTCTCTGCTCTCAGAGACAGATTTGTTTGTTTCGTCAACATTTGTTTACGACTTTATTGATGCAATTAAATGCAAGGGTGCATGTAAATATGTTAGCCTTTCTCATAATAATGCATGACTGCAAAGAACAAATTAACACTTGTTTACTTGTGTGTTACTTGAGTACATCAAAATTTGATATTGTAAGTTCATGACAGGTTAAAAAAATGAAATTAAAGTTTAATAAAAAATAAAATGAGTTTGAAAGTATAATACACATTTGCAAACTACAATTTGTAACTCATCTCACACATGAGCAGTCTGTATTAATTAATTATTATATATTATATATTATATAATATATTATATATTATATATTATATATATTATATATTACATTACATTACATATATCAGTGGCCTTTAATTTCAAAATGATTGTCAAAAATTTTAAATAAATAAAACTAGTGGTCAGGGATTTCTTGAATGTTAACAACAACCTCATATACTTCTTCTCAGGTTTGTAGAAAGGGAATTATTTTCAAGTTGGCAGAAACCATTTTATGACACGCTGTTGCCTTGACCTTTAATTAAGTGATATTATTCACCTTTGACCTTTTCTAGTGTCTCCTCCTGTATAATGTGATCATGTAGCATGTTATATATAAAGTTTTTTTTCCTTCTTGCTAGTGAATTTTTTGTCTGGATTTCCGGAACTGTTAATCCTGACCTTTGCTTGGAAATATCTTCTCCCTCCCTCCCTCCTTTCCTCTGTCCCTCCCAGCTGGCTAATTCAGTCACTTTCTTTTACTAATAGCACTTTATTCATCAGTTAGATTTGACAATTAGCTATCACATCATCCCCAAAATGTATCAAAATATCATCCCTACTGTCTAGATAAGAGAGGTAAGCCACAGAAACAGTTTGTGTTTTAAGACTCCCTCTCTCCTCTTCTTGCTGTCATAAGGGGATCATTTTACAGGCGTGACCTTTAGGTCACATGACATGGGGCAGTAGAGGAGGGAATACTGCCCCATTCCGCAGTTCTGCTCTGTTGAAATGCGAGCTGCCACGAGTGAATTTGTGGTAACCTAATCCAGACTCCTTGCCCTTTAAATCTGCCTGCATGTTTAAGAGAGACAGACAGCCCACAGCCTTACACAACAGGCTGTTTGCTAAAGCACCATTTCTCTACTGGTGGCACGTCCTGCTAAATCAGTATTTTTCTACTGGTGGAATGTCCAGCTAAATCAGTATTTCTCTACTGGTGGAATGTCCAGCTTGCTTCTCTACTGTTGGCATGTCCAGCTAAATCAGTATTTTTCTACTGTTAGCATGTCCAGCTAAATCAGTATTTTTCTACTGGTGGAATGTCCAGCTAAATCAGTATTTCTCTACTGGTGGCATGTCCAGCTAAATCAGTATTTCTCTACTGGTGGAATGTCCAGCTAAATCAGTATTTCTCTACTGGTGGAATGTCCAGCTAAATCAGTATTTCTCTACTGGTGGCATGTTCAGCTAAATCAGTATTTCTCTACTGGTGGAATGTCCAGCTAAATCAGTATTTCTCTACTGGTGGAATGTCCAGCTAAATCAGTATTTCTCTACTGGTGGCATGTCCAGCTAAATCAGTATTTCTCTACTGGTGGCATGTCCAGCTTGCTTCTCTACTGGTGGCATGTCCAGCTAAATCACTGCTTCTCTACTGGTGGCATGTCCAGCTAAATCAGTATTCTCTACTGGTGGAATGTCCAGCTAAATTAGTATTTCTCTACTGGTGGCATGTCCAGCTTGCTTCTCTACTGGTGGCATGTCCAGCTAAATCACTGCTTCTCTACTGGTGGCATGTCCAGCTAAATCAGTATTTCTCTGCTGGTAGCATGTCCAGCTAAATCAGTATTTCTCAACTGTTGGCATGTCCAGCTAAATCACTGCTTCTCAGTGCAGTTTCAGTGGACAGGGCACAGTATTCTCCACCTCGTCACCTTGGTGTGTTACCTACCTGATGTCCAGCATTCTGCCACAGTGGTGGCACAAATCAGCTGCGGGACAACAGATTGATCGGAAGTTGTTGCCATACATGAGTTTGGCAGGACTTGCATGTTTAGCTTCTGATTTATCTTCACTGCTCTAGTGCAGATGCCTTTAAATCCTTAAGAAAGGGGGAAATCATATTTCTTAAAGGTCATATATGAAAATGCCCTATAATACAGCTGCCTATTGCCACTGGGCCTCATTCAGAAACCTTTTCCTAAATTCTTCTTACATATGTTCTTAATTAAAGGTATAAAAAGGCATGATTAGACAATTAATCCAAATCCAGCAAATATACCATTGCTAAGTGTTGGGTTTGGCTGTGGGACTTAACATATCATAGAATAGCATAACATAAAATTACGATGGTCTTAAAAGTCCCCAGAGTATCTGCCTCTACTACATAACCTTGAAAGCTATTCTACACAGTGACTACTCTCTGTGTGAAGAAATACTTCCTGATGTCTGTGTGGAATTTACCTTTTGCTCATTTCCATCTATGGCCCCTCATTCTACTGACAGAACTCAAACTGAAGAATCTCTTGCTGTTCACTTTGTTAATCCCTTTTATGAATTTAAAAGTCTTAAACAAATCGCCCGCAAGTCTCCTTTTACTAAGCTTGAAAAGGTTAAGCATCTTAACTCTTTCCTCATAATGTTTATCTTTCATAGCAGGAACCAATTTATTTGCTCTTCTTCAAACTTTTTCCAGAGCCTCTATAGCTTGCTTGTAGTAGGGTATCCAGAACTATATATAGCACTGTGAGTGTGGTCTGACAAATTTATAATATATGTGTAACTTCCCTTGGATTTATATTTAATATATATCCCTGCATCCTGTTGGCCATTTTAAATTGCTACAGCACAATGCCTAGAAACTGAAAGGCTTTGATTAACTACTGCTTTTGGAAATTGAGCATGTTCAAGTTTTGTTCCTTCCTTAAAGTAGTCCAGCTTCTGCTTTATGTTTTTATTATCACAGATGTAGAACTTTATGCAGAACTTTACATTTGCTATACTGAATTTCATTTGTTAGGTTTCTGCCCACTTCTGGGTTCTATTTAAATCTTCTTGGATTACTTTAGTAGATTCCAAACTGTTAGCTGAGCCCCCCAGTTTTGAATCATCAGTAAATTTAACTAATTTTTAGTATTTAAATGCCCGTGTCGAGGTCATTTATGTAAATAAGTAAGAGCAGTGGTCCCAACACCGATCCTTGTGGAACTAAACTTCCCACAGTACTCTGATCAGATAAGATCCCTCCTACTATTCTTTGTGTACTACAATGTGCCCATTCTGAACCCACTCTGAAATAACTCCTGTAATTCCTACTGTCTTCATTTTGATAATGAGTCTCTCGTGTGGTACTTTATCAAATGCCTTTTCTAAATCTAAGCCTTGTTTCAGGTAGCCTCCTCAAAGAATGCCCAAAGATTTGTCAGACATGACCTTGAGCTATCCCTGAGGATGTTGTTATTTTCAAGAAATAAATCCAACTTGTCTCTAAAGATAGAAGCCAGTACTACAAGTGGTGCAAGTCAAACTGATGAGCCTGTAGGTTCCTGGATCAGTATGGTCTCTTATATATTGTTATTATGTTACCTCGCTTCCAGTCATCCGGTATTTCTCCAATTTCTGCCTAAAAATACCTGCTAGCGGTTTATAAATTAACTCTTTGAGTACCTTTGAGTATATGCCTAAGGGCCTGCTGCCTTATTTGGCTCTAGTTTAGGTCATTTAGGTGGTTTTCACACTGGCAGTTTAGTCTGAATCCAGGATTGGTTCACCTAAACAGGTGGTAGAGTGAAGGCTTTTTGTGACCCCGGGTGGAGACCAAGGAAACGTACTGGAGTTTACCTGGACAAGGAGATCTGAGAACAATTCCAATTAAACTGTGGTACGGTTCATATCTAGTGACAAAGCAATCTGTTCTCATGCAGGAAGAGAAATTAGGTGTGCGTGCCAAAATATGGTGCCTATCATTTTGTCATTTTATTAATAATCATATTCTGTGCATCTGCAGCATGCCTACATGTGAGACACACAGGCTCAAGTGTCCTTCACTGTTCTCAGCATTGTGATAGTGACCAGAGGCGATCGTTGAGCTGAAAAACTGATCATTGGTCTCAAATTAATGAATAAATTTTCCTTAATTACAAAGCCTGCCAGCAATGTGAATAATCAATTGGCAGGATTGTTCAGATCTATGAATAATCCATTGCCATGTAAACACGCAGTGTCTTCCTGCACATAATTTTAAAGAAATTAAATGTTAAATTCAATTTAAATGTAATGTTGGAGTACTAATATTAAATGTCTTTTAATCCCTAGGTACCCATAACAAAAAAATATACACCACTCATGCATTAGCATTCAGGACAAATGGATAAGTAGGCTATCGACTAAATACACAATTTTGCAATGCAAAAAAAACTTTTTTTTTATTACTCGCTTAATAGCCTAATTGAGGAGAACTGGTCATATCTGATAGTATTGAGTGAGCTAGTTTGTGATAAGAAACAGGTCAAGACCAGTAATCAGATCAAAGGGAATTTTTCCACCTGTCAATTTTCAGCTCATGGGTTGAGACCCCAAATAAACAAAAACATAACTATAAACAAGAATTATAGGCCTGCATTGTTTTCCATTTTTACTGGTAGTCACAAGTCTGTGTTCTGTTGGCGAACTAATAAGCTACTCACATAATAACCAATAACCAAATCGAGCGCACTCTCCTCCAAGCCTCGTTGCCTGGCAACAGTGGTAAACTGCTGCTGGTGGCACTTACGTTGATGATGAAAGTATTACGCAAATGTACCATGGTTAAGATCACCGCCGACACAGTGTGAAACCAGACCTGGAGGGCAGGACAACAGAACTTGGATTCTGTCTGAAGCAAGGCAAACAAACCAAGTGTGAATAGTCCTTAGTTAATTTTGTCTTTCGTTTACATCATGACACTATCATATATTGCTTTTATGAATAAACAAAATTAATTACATGTGTTCCCAACAGGGTTATGATCATAAAATTAAAATAAGACAAAAAGTAGGTGTGACAAATCATTGTCGGAAACCAAAAAAAATAAAAATGAGATTTTTTGAATTGAAACTAAACTAGTGAAAATTTAGAGGCTATTCAGGTCAGCTAGTTAATGTACTTAAAATCAATAGCTTATTTTGTATTATAATTACATGGTTATATAAATATAATTGTATTGATAAACATTTTGTTGTTAATATGAGGTCTGTAACTACTTAAAATGCATAAATAATTAAACATTCTAAATAGAACCCTCTTCAGCATATATGCCTTTACGATGTAGATTTCTATTGTACCGAAGAACAAATTCAGATAAAAATTACGAACGCCAAAATGTTCATGGAAAGGTTTGTGAGCACAATTAGAAGTCGGATGTCATCACGTGACGTGAATGAGGTCCAATGAGTTCAGAGGTAGAGTGT
This sequence comes from Anguilla pacifica, assembly GCA_039654925.1. NCBI lineage: Eukaryota > Metazoa > Chordata > Actinopteri > Anguilliformes > Anguillidae > Anguilla > Anguilla pacifica. The sequence goes on from CM077296.1 coordinate 8,082,896, forward strand.
GCCTGGAAAAATAGTTTCTAGGGATGATTTATTATTCTATCAAATAATAAATAATAAAAATTGACGCAGCTGTTTCCTGGGATAGGCTCCAGCGACCCCGCTCAGATGAAGCAGGTATAGATAATGGATGGATGGAGGGATGGATGGATGGATGGAGTGAAACACACCATGTAGCTGGTCCCTGAAACCTGTGTTGTGTTTCAGGTATGAACGCTGCCGTGAGGGCGACTGTCCGAGTCGGCCTCTACACCGGAGCCAAAGTCTACTTCATTCATGAGGTCAGTTCTCTGTTATCTGCAACAGTGGCTCTGAGCTGGAGGCGGAGGGCCATGATTCATCAATCCACTGGTTTTTTTCTAAGAGAGCACATCCAGAATCATCTCCCGTCTCATCAGGATTAACCTGTACGGCCATGAGTCTGACGGTGAAGCCACACTCCATTCACTTTGAATGAGAGGTGGCGGCCAGACCCCGCAATGCATGTTGGGATTGTCGGCGGTGCGGCCAGAGGCGGCGAGGCCGCGGGGGGAGATGGCAAAAATTCAACTTTGACCCCCTCGCCGCGTCGCGGTAACCAATCTGATTTGATCTAATGATCCGTCAAGTAAATTGTCCCTATTTTTTTCTAATTTTAGTTCCACATTCTATCGTTCCACAATGGAGGACCTAACTCCTAATTTCCGTATCGTGTTTCCCGACTTAATAAAATCTCCCACAGAGACATTGATAAGAGGAAGCAGCGTGGAGAAAAGTCTCTGAAATTGTCGGTGGCTCCGCAATGTAGTTATCGCCGTTAGGTACTATCACTGTCCAGTCTGAATAAAAATCATTTTGCAGTGACCTAGCTCTGAAAAATGTTAATAAGCTGCCTAGCTAGGCTGTGTAATGTCTAGCTATAGTTAGTAACAACAAACAATAACAAACAAAAAAAAATCTTCCTAATGTATTAGTTGCTAGTTGTTCGTTTCTACCAGCCACCTAGCTAGCTAACCAGATATAACTTTGAAGGCATTATCTGGCTAATTAGCCAGACAATGTTTTTGTTGTTGGTTGTTACTCACTAGCTAGACATTAAACAGCCTAGCTAGGCAGCTGACTAACATCTTTCAGATCTAGGTTACTGCAAAAATGATTTTTATTCAGACATGACAATGAATATGAAACACAATATTAAACCCGGTAAACATTTAACGAACACAACTGTCTGTCTAATATATGTGACACGCCCACAAACAGCCGATTGTGGGGGCGCGGCGACAGGCGGCAGTCGCCGTGTATAGCGTGGCTTCACCGTGAGGGTAGGGTTTGGTAGCTGTGACCTTACAGAGCCTTTATGCGTCCCTTTTAAACCCTCACAGGCAAAGCCTCTTCGGAGGGTACATGAGAAATATATACTGCGAAGTGAAAGGCGTAATCAGCATATATGTGGCCTGTAAAGCTAAAAATGGCGCGGGTGTTTTGGAGAAAGGGTATGTGATTCAAAACCCACTCAATCCAAGGGGTAGACTCATAGACCGATGAGATCAAGAATCACAGGATTTTGTTTTATGTTTTAGCGTAAGCCACTACATCAAATCACCACAGGTATTTGAACAAATATAATCTTGGTATATCACAACATGTGTCACAGTTCTTTATTGCAGAAAGTAAATTTCTGAGAATTGTGTTAGACTGGATGGGCATCCATTTAGTTAACACATAAAATGTGCTGCTATTCTACTCAAATAAAATTAGCTTTGAAAGCCTTGTATTTGTATGGCATTGAGAGGGTTTTAGGGCGGATGTGGTGAGATGTTTGAAACGTAGTGCGTGGAACGGCTGTTTTTTCCTTGGTGAACGTTACCTTTGCCAGTCTAAGATGGCCGTTGTGTCAATCTCCTTAGGGCTACCAGGGTCTGGTGGATGGCGGGGACAACATTCGACCTGCCACCTGGGAGAGCGTGTCCATGATGCTGCAGCTGGTGAGTCCAGTTAATTAATTAACACCAATTAAATTCAAATCAATTCAGTTAAATGTTTGTTTGTGTAGAGTGTTTTTCGCAGAGGATCAGTGTCTCAGATCCAATTCAAGTCTAGCCCTCAGGGCCCCATGAGCAAGCCAAGGGCCCCATTAATTAGATTTCTCAGTTTTTGTTTATCGAGGGTTGCCTGGGGTTAGTAGTAGAACTGCTTGGCAAAAGGTTATGAGGCAGACATCGCGTCGGTTTGCGAGATCATGCTTTCTATTATTAACAACTGTAATGTACCTCTCCCTCTATAACTGCTTGTTGGGGCCATCTAAAATCTGTGGGGAACAAATTTCTATGGAAGCAGCATAAAGAAAACAAAATAGAAGTACGCTTTCATGTACAATAAAACCAACATGTTAATGTGTTTTTCAGTGTACTGCCAGGTGCATTTGTTCATTAACAGTGCTAGAAGTTTAAGTCGAGCTGGGTCAGCAGAAGCTACTTGTGTGCCTACAGACTGTTTCCTCTTCAGTAATACTCTGTCGTTCACAACATGGCACATTTCACAACCTGAGAGTCTGCTCAATGTAGGATCTTTAAAACCTTTTTCTTGTAACTTTCAGTCGCCCTGCGATCGATGAACATAGACTACAGTCATTATGACATTACTCTACATTTCAATAATGTTTTCATTTTGAGAATGCAAGATGATAGCATTTTTTGCTAACAGTCAGATCAGGGTCCTGCTTCACGTATATAGCTAACTGAGTTAACCAGATTAGTTTCACAACGTTTTGGGATAAACCCAGGAGCAAGTTCACAATTTAGCCAGTCTTGTTGCCGGGACAACAATGTCCTGAGCCCAAACCTCCACCTGGTTACCTGAATAACATGAACGTAGCCTATATTAACCACCCGGTGAAATCACACACGCACACGGCAGTATAAATGGATGCACGTTTGTAAGATGTTCTTGTCAATGAACGAGCCATCATTGAAAGATGAGCATTTAGATAAGGAATGTGTTTTTAAAGACCAACAAGATCCCTTAAGTCGCTGGAATGAATATCTTTATGAGCACCACTGATTTAGTTGTGAGGGAGTTATTTACCACCAGCAATGAAAACTTTTAACAGGGCAGAGACAAATAAATATTTGGAAGAAATAAAATGAGAAACACTGTAAATATTGTTTTATTTTTGCCAAATGAGCCTGTTTAACCTTTGTGGGGACACAGTAACCCAACCTAGCCTGGCATTTGGGACAAGACTGAGAGAAGGGTGGGTGAGCAGCTCAGATGATGGGATCAGATACTCAGGAGCCAAATGAAAATAGCAGAGATTGACAGGAGAGTTCATCAACCATGACATTTTATTTCTTTCCGCCTCTTTCTCTTTCATCGTTCTTGTCTCAGACACACTTTTTCACACATTCACTCACTCATTGACACAAATCAAATACAGGCTGCCAGGCCCTGTCCACTGGGGCAGACTATAGTCCATGTACCCTGTGTGAGTCTCAGTTTTGCATTTCTTATGGGGAAGACTTTAGAAAGGTTTAGTGACATCGGAGTAGTGGTACACCAGTCCGATGTGCAGTGTTGCTTAGGCTGCACAAAAATGATCTGCACGTTGTCAGAAGACAATCTTTCCTGCAAGCTCATCACAAAAGTCAATATTTGATGAGTGCAAGACAGATAAGCCAGAGACCATTTGGAACACTGTGGACTGGTGAAACACAAATTTAACTCTCTGGCTATAACCACCAAAGATACATTGAAGAAAAGAGCACCTTGCCAACCGTTAAGCATGAGGATGGATTTATTGTGCCTTGTGATTGTGTAACAGCCTGTGGCATAGGAAAGATTGTGTATAGGTAGAAGGAAGAATGGATTCAATTAAATATCAAGAAATCCTAGAAGTTAATGTCCCAGAGTCTGTGAAGAAACTGAAGCTGAAAGAGGTTGGATATTTCAACAAGACCAGAACGTACCTCAAAATCAAGCAGGAGCTACATAAAACCCCTTCATGCTAGCCCCCTAGTGGCCAGGACACCGGCGTCCTGAGACTGTCCAGCTCAGACATTCAGTGCTCCTGCAACCAAACTATGAGTGTAAACAACAAGCTCTGTGTTCTAGCTTTATTAGTAGGCAATACATGACAGCTGTGTCCTCCCACAGTCATGTCCTCCCACATGCAGGTAGGCTAATTGGAAACTTTAAATTGCCCATATGTACAAGTGTGTGAGTGAATGGTGTGTGTGCACTGCGATGGATTGGTGACCTGTCCAGGGTGTATTCCTGCCTCTCACCCAATGCACGCTCCATCCCCATGCATCCCCGATAGGCTCCATCCCTGTGACTCTGCCCAGGAATGAGCGGGTATAGGTAATGAATGGATGGACAACATAAGCTAACAATAGCCAGAAGGTATGCCAATACGGTGGTGAAAAACACTGCTCACCAAATAGTGAAATAAAAAAGAGGAATTCTAGTGTAATTATACCATGGTGGCTCAGTCATTGTTATGTTTGGTGTTTGGTTTTTATGGTGAAGTTGCCAAAAAAAATTTTGTTAGTGGAATATTATTTTATTACTGTAAACCTATTGTACATAATGTGGGGTATTAGTATCTCCATGGGCTATACTCACAAAATACTGATTAAATTTTACTGTGTGCTGATATGTGGTAGATGAAGGTAAAATTTCCCTTGTAGCGATCATAATTAATAACATTTGTAAAATGTTGTCCCATCCCGATGCAACAAAAGATTACACACTGTGGAGTAGTCTTGTATAAAAAAGACAAGAGTGAATGATTACGTGTTTACTGTAGGTATGTGTACCACAGTGTGTCACAATGTTTTTTCATTATTCTTCAATGTTATCATCTTAAACGTTCATAAGGGGCAAATGTATATGCTTTATAATGGACAAATTATGGACAAGCATTTTATTCATTTCTGGAGAGGTTTTGAATAGGTCTTTGGACCCATAAATATCTTAGACCCTATACTGATTAAAAGATCGAATGGTAATTACAATTTGAAAATTATGTAAAAAATGAGTTTTATGAGTCAAAACGGTTGATTTTTCATTAAATAAATGATTAGGTTTACAGCAATGTATAATTTAGACATTTTGGATAGCTTTAGAGACACTGAGGAACACCAGGGTACACTACTTACTATTTGCTTCATAGATCTTTAGTAGTTCTGCATATCACCCTCAGAATTCATTTGAACACTTGTGGTCAAAGTTTACAATCTAGGGCATGTATAGTTTTACCTACATTATGTATGTGATCTCTCTGTATTTAATTTCAAACTAAAGGAAAACAGCTTCATTTTTTTATTTGTCTACCTAAATTATGAATGGCTTAGTATTGTAGATGGTACAGGTGTCCTGCTTTATTTAAGTCATTTTTCAACTCTCTGTGATGCTCACATCTGCAGTTAGACAGCCTTAAATAGAACACCCCAGACATGGCCAGATTTCTTATCTGCGTGAAGCAGTTAAAGGAATGAAAGATTAAGGTTTTTGAATAGCCTTCACTGTCCCCAGACTTGAATATCATTGAAAATTTGTGAGATTTCAAACAACATAAAATAAGTCTGAACACTCCTATCAGTATTCCTTCTTAGTGTATCATAGTGTAGAGTATTCGCTTCATGCGAAATGGGAATGTTCTACTGAAGCACTTGTTATCTGAAATCACTTGTTTTTCAAATTCAAATTCAAGTTCAAGTTCAAGTGAATCTTGCTAAAGACATGTACTGGGAATTGTCCAAAGCATATACATATATACATATTACAACTGTCTAATGTGTGTGTGTGTGTGTATGTGTGTGTGTGCTAGGGTGGCACCGTCATTGGCAGTGCCCGATGCCAGGACTTCCGCACAAAGGAGGGGCGCACCAAAGCAGCCTTTAACCTGGTCAAGCTCGGCATCACTAACCTGTGTGTCATCGGAGGCGACGGCAGCTTGACCGGTGCCAACCAGTTCCGTACGGAGTGGAGTGAGCTGCTGGCCATCCTGGTCAAAGCGGGTGAGTGTACCAGTAGGAGGGTAAATCCATATGAGTTCTCAATCATTTTAAATACAGCATCCTTCTGCTTAGCATGGCGAACCTGGAGTCCTAACAAGTACAAGTCAAATGATTAGATGGCATACAGCAACTATAGGTAATCACATGGCAGCAAATACAGGAAGTGCTGCCACGTGAAAGCAATGAACAGACCTCACCCTATGAACCCGCCTTCTGAGAGGACTGTGACATCATAAATAGCCGATGGTATTTTCAACACAGCGAGGCCAGTCTCTGAGCTGTGTGCCCGACATGCTACCAGTCCAGTCTAAAATAGAACACATACCCAGCCCAATGCAGAATGAGACATGCTCTCAGTACAGCTGGCACACTTTCCCAGTCCAGCGTAACACCAAAAGGCAATGGACTCCCATATTAGTATAAAACATCATACACTCCCATTTGTCAGTCATAGTCCAATTTAGGCCAAGATCGAGCCTCTGTCCTGTGTAAACCAGCAGACTCAGGCCAACACAAGCCAGACCCCTCACCCAATGCAGTGTAAAGTGAAGTACTCTACCATTAGAGTCCAAATCAAAATATTGTCTATAATGAGCTTGTCACATGGATGGGTATTACATAGTGGACTGTTAAATTCACCATTTGCCTCCATGCCTTGGTTTTTCCCTGTGTCTCCAGAGGGACAAAATGCCTCTTGGCATTCTGAAAAATGTAATCATAATTAATATTATTTCTATAGCTTTCATTTAATAACACAGTTTACACAGTTCAGTTTACAAACATGAAAGGATGGATGGAGTACACAGAGACAGTAGAAGAAAAGATAAAAAAGATATTAAAAGATAAAAAGGACATAAAGAGAAAATAATAGATAAAAAAATTAATCAAATGGCAAATAAATTTTAACAAAGCACTAAAACAAAAGCAAGGAGATAAATTACACAAAAGCAAGTCTGTAAACGTGGGTCTTAAGAAGAGATTTAAAAGATGGCACTGACTTAACTAGGCTGGTTTGAGTGGGAGTGTCAGGAGGGACCTGTGTGAGGCTCTCATAAGGAACTAAAGGGTCAGTATAGCTGGGAGCCAGACCATGCCAGGCCAAGTGTTGCAAGGTGTTATTCAGACCGTAAAATCAATCGGGAATTTTACATGGGGCCAGTGAAAAGAAGCTAAGATTGTGGTGATACACTACATAGCCAAAAGTATGCACACACCTGACATCCAACATCTCATCCAAAATTATGGACATTAATATGGAGTTGGTCCAACTTTTGCTGCTATAACAACCTCCACTTTTCTGGGAAGGCTTTATACTAGATGCTTTATACTTTACTGCAGATATTTCCTTCCATTCAACCAGAAGAGCATTTGTGAGGTCAAGCACTGATTGGGCGATTAGGCCTGGCTCACATTTGGCTTTCTAATTGATCCCAAAGGTGTTGGACGGGGTTGGAAACCATTTCTGGACTTTGCTGTGGGTATTGTCATCCTGAAAAAGGAAACTACTGTGGAAGCACAGAATCATCTAGAATGTGATTGTATGCTGTAGCATTAAGGTTTGCTTTCAGCGGAACTAAGGGGCCAGAGCTGCACCAGTGAAAGTCAAGGAAGCCATTGTGAGCCTGAGCTGTGCCAATTTAAATGGTTGCATTCAAATTTTCTGAAAGTTTGGATTGATTCTTTAAAAGAGCATTTGACTCAGTGAGAGATTTAATGTGCCTCTTAAGATCAATAACCTTGTCCTGCAGCTGACATTTTTTGCATGTAAAAACCAAGCCTTTTCATTTCTCTTCTGCCACACCTGAACACGTTAGTACTTTCAGTACTTTCTCCCTCTCTGAGCCCTAGGAAGAGCAGTGGGGTGTCATTGTGTTGAGGTAAAAAATAGAATTCATCAGAAGTTAAAGGGTTTTAAAGGAGTGAACACAGAAAGAGAAACAAAAGCTAGTGTTGAAGATAACCGTATGTGAGACACTGGCTTCAGTGACCTGCCAGGTGAGCTGAATCCAGTGGAGAGTGTATCAAACAGGTCTCTCCTGTAGGGCAGCTCCTTGCTTTGGTGGATGAGGTCTAGGCCTGAAACCAAGGGGAGCTCCTATAGCTGTTGAGATTTGCTCTCTTTCTCACTCATTCTTTCTCTTTGGGGTAGCAGAATTCGGGAAGGCAATAGAGGCTGAGCCTGCAGTAGGTTAATCAGCAGCTGGGAAATTGCCTCCATGTAGCAGTAGAGTTAGCCTTGCACAGCTCTCTATAGCAGTAGAGTTAGCCTTGTCACAGCTCCCTGTAGCAGTAGAGTTAGCCTTGCCTTAGCTCCCTGTAGCAATAGAGTTAGCCTTGCCTTAGCTCCCTGTAGCAGTAGAGTTAGCCTTGCCACAGCTTCCTGTAGCAGTAGAGTCAGCCTTGCCTTAGCTCCCTGTAGCAGTAGAGTTAGCCTTGCCACAGCTCCCTGTAGCAGTCGAGTTAGCCTTGCCTTAGCTCTCTGTAGCAGTAGAGTTAGCCTTGCCTTAGCTCCCTGTAGCAGTAGAGTTAGCCCTGCACAGCTCCCTGTAGCAGTCGAGTTAGCCCTGCACAGCTCCCTGTAGCAGTAGAGTTAGCCTTAATCCTCTTCTCTGCTGCTGCTCTGTTGCTGGTAGGGATTTGTGATTTTAAAAAATCACTAGAAACAGAAATTAAGACTGATTGATTTATTGATTGATTAGTTCTCACAGTCTGCTGTCCCACAGTTCTGAACTTTGTTGTTTTCTTGTCACTTGCCTGCTTCCAGGTAAGATCACTGTTGAAGAAGCCAAGGGCTCCTCTCACCTGAACATAGTGGGCATGGTGGGATCCATCGACAATGACTTCTGCGGCACTGACATGACCATCGGCACTGACTCGGCCCTGCACCGCATCATGGAGGTGGTGGACGCCATCACCACGACAGCGCAGAGGTATCCAAATCGCCACTCAGCATCCCCTGGTTGGGGGTCCATTCTAGTTCAGTTATGTCAGTTTCAGTATCAACATTCCTTTTATCATTTGAAAAGTGGCAATAATGAATTCAAATGTAATTGACTCCAATGCTGGGTGTGAAAGTTCACAGTGAAACTGTCTCAAATGTCTGAAATGAAATTGAAACACATAATTAGTAAGGGTGACTGCTAAGCATACAAATGATGTAATGGGTTAGTACCTGTTCTCTGCTGAGGGGCGTCGAGTACAGTAACAATGATTTTGCTGTATCTGAATTGTGTACTAAACAAGAACAAAGTGCAGATACATTTATTTATTCGGCAGAATAAAATGGACTGCACAAAATGCTGTGTGTGTGAGTTTGTGTGTGAATGAATGGGGGAATTAATACTTTATCATATATTAATATATAATTATATATAATGTGTCTTAGGTTTTATAACATCAGGCCCATAGCAGCTAATTAGACATGCTTGTCATTTCCAAATTTACAAATCAAGTTATAAAATAAAGAAATCCATACTGTACATAAATAACTAAGCAGTTGTGATATACATGTCAACAGATTGTCCACAAAGTTAACCAAAATTAACAGAACATACTGCACAGAAGTATGTTTTTCTCTCAGCAGTACAGTACGCTATATTTATTTGGCAGACACTTTTATCCCAAGTGAAGTACGATGTGCATACTGAAGGTCATTGGAACAACTACAAAACTCAGGTCTGGTAAGGTACAATACTCATTAATATATGTAACAGTAATTCATAGCCATGAACACATTAAGTCCAGTTCATATAGTAAGTATAGGCTAGGTTAGAAAGTTATGGTAAGTCAAACTAGGAGGCATGACAAAGAGCTACAACATCAAAATAACGATGCAAGGGCAATATAAGTGCTGGAAGGAGGTACAAGTGTAACATGAATGTGCTACAGGAACAAGTTAGAAAGATTCACATGACAAGAGCGATTCTAGATTGGGAGTGCCCTGCAAAGTGGTGATAGTTAGTCCAGGTACAGTCTTAATGCGTCTGCAGGCCACAGCGGAAGCTGGGCAATGACTGAGTGAAATATGCTCTATTGCAAACGCAGTGAACGGCATTCAAGCGCGTGTGTCTGTGGGCGTGTGTATTTTGGAGTGAAAACCTGACCTGACCCTTCTGTTTTCAGTCACCAGAGGACATTTATTCTGGAAGTGATGGGCCGGCACTGTGGGTGAGCAAACTTTCACTGCTGAACCAAAATCTGCCATGCTGAGGTCACAACACTGACAGAGTGTGTGACAGTGACATTCTGCTCATTTCTGTTGTAACTGGGTTTGGATGTGTATCCCTTTTTAAACTCTGTGTGTGTGTGTGTGTGTGTGTTTTTACAGTAACAAATAAAAACAGTGACAGTTACAGTAACAGTGGTTGTGCGTGTGCTGCAGGTACCTGGCCCTGGTGACTGCGCTGTCCTGTGGTGCTGACTGGGTCTTTATTCCAGAGATGCCTCCTGAGGAAGCCTGGGAAGAACACCTGTGTAGGAGGCTGATGGAGGTACTCCCTACGCACCATCAAGAGCTCCTTCCCACAGTGCTCTTCGCCTGATGCTGAAGGGGTGCTATCTTTCCCCTCTCTTTTAGACCCGGGGGCGGGGCTCTCGCCTAAATGTCATCATAGTAGCAGAGGGGGCCATGGACAGGAGTGGCAAGCCGATCACCTCCGACCTGATCAAGGATGTAATTGTCTGACTTCGGCTTGCTTTCCGTCTGTCTCTCTTTCCTTCTCACTCTCACTCTGTCCATCTCTGCCTCTTTCTCTATATTTCAAGTGTAAAAAACACTATACGGTAAAACATTTTATACATTGCCTAAGCGTATTTGACATAAAAAGTCATATGAAGAAAAGTAGTACAGATAAAGAAATAAGAAGAATAGCATTATAAGTAACAATGGCCATTAGCATTATCTGCCAAATATGGAGGAAGATTCGATTTTGCTCTCTCTCTCTCCCTCTCCATCTGTAGCTTGTATCCAAGAGACTTGGCTATGACACTCGAGCCACCATCCTTGGTCACGTCCAGAGAGGGGGCACTCCCTCTGCTTTCGACAGAATCCTGGTACTGTTGACCATCCTGAATCCTTGCTTCAGTCACTACCTTTTAATGTTGGGTAGCTGCAGTCACAGTATTGGGAGTAATCTGTGATCATCCAGTCTTTTCTCTTAGGCTCTGGCAGGTCACTGCGTGGAAAGCTGCCCAGTTGATGCCCAAGCTTTTCCTCTCCCTGAGCATTTGCATTTGTTGTGCTTCAGACTGGGTTGGGTTGATGAGTACAGTTTCATTAATCTGGGGAATATTTTCTGTTTTCTTCATATTCCATTTAATGGTATAAAAAAAGATATAGAAAACAAGCTGCACAGCAATAATTTTTCAGCATTCTCTTTCTTCTTCCCTCTCTCTTTCCCCTTCTCTTATCTCTCTCTCATTCTCTCTCTCTCTTTCCCTCTTTATCTCTCTCCCATTCTCTCTGTGTCTCAGGCCAGTAGGATGGGAGTAGAGGCTGTGATGGCTCTGTTGGAGGCCACCCCAGAGACCCCCGCCTGCGTTGTCAGTCTGTCAGGGAACATGGCGGTCAGACTGCCACTGATGGAGTGTGTGCAAGTGGTGAGATATCCCTGCTTTACACACACACACACACACACACACGCACACACACACACGCACGCGCGCACACGCACACACACGCACACACACACACACGCGCGCGCGCGCACACACACGCACACACACACACGCACGCACACGCACACACACACTCATACATGCACACTATACACACACACACACACGCGCACACACACACACTCATACATGCACACACACACACACACGTACACGCGTGCGCGCGCACACGCGCACACACACACACACATACACACACACACACACACAGATGCACCCACTACACGCACTCATACACGCACACACACACAGACACTACTGTGTATATATATTTATTGGGCTCCATGTTTGGGATGAAGACATATTTTTCTTGATTTGGCTCTGTACTCCACAATTGTAGATTAGTCATGAAGCAATTTTCAGCCTTTATTAATGGGTTTCACCCTGTAGAAATTATGGCATGTTTTATACATAGCACCTGTATTTCAGGACACCATAATGTTTGGGACATATTAATGTTATGTAAATGAAAGCAGTCATGTACTTTGTACATGTAGTACTTTGTTGCATATCCTTTGCATGCAATGATTACTTAGTCTGTGAGCCATAGACATCACATGGTGCTGAGTATCTCCTCTGGTGATGCTCTGCCAGGCCTGTACTGCAGCCATCTTCAGCTCCTGGTTCCAGGGGCTAGTTGCTTTAAGTTTTCTCTGAAGAAAATGAAACACATGTGCAATTGGATTCAGATGAGGTGAATGACTAGATCAGTCAAGAATTTTCTAGTTTTTGGCTTTTAAAAACTCCTATTTTGTTTTAGTAGTATGTTTGGGATCATTGTCTTGCTGTAGGATGAAGTGCCTTCAAATGAGTTTGAGGGGGACAGATGAGGGGGCATGCTTTGGATCTTGGGCTGTTCCTTTTGACCTCCGCACTTTGAGCTTGCCATCATCTTGATACTTGGTGAATCTTGTTCTCGTCTGTCCACAAGTCATTTTTTCAGAACTCTGCAGGCTCTTTTGGGTAGTTTTAGCAAACCGCACTCTGGCCACCTGGTTTTTGCAACGAACTAGTGGTTTTCATCTTGCTGTGTAGCATCAGTAGTTTTTTTGGAAAGTATTCTGCTGACAGTAGTCACTGACATGTCTATGCATGCCTCCTGAAGAGTGTTTCTGTCAGACAGGTGTTTGGGGGTGTTTCTTCATTGTGGTGAGAATTATTCGATTATCAACTGTAGAGGTCTTCCTTGGCCTACCAGGCCCTTTGCGATTACTGAGCTTGGTAAGCCTAAGGTTTGATGTCTCTGACTGTTTATTTCTTATTTCTTAGCCTCATAATGGCTCAGCCTTGACTTTCATTAGTACAACTCTGGTCCTCATATTGAGAAATGCCTACAGTGAAGACTAGATACAGAAAGCTGTCTTATACCTGTGCGAAGGAAGCAACTGAACACACTTGACTAATCAGAAACACCTGTGAAGCCATTTGTCCGAAATAGGTATTATGTTGCCCTGAAATGGGGAGGCAGGGGCTACGTATAAAAAGCACTGTAATTTCTACATGGTGAAACCAAAGTGTACAAAAATACCTTTAATAGCTTTAATAAAAGCTGAGAATTTTCTCTTTAACCACATGCCAATTGTTTGATTACAAATCTAAAATTGTGGAGTACAAAGCCATATAAAGAAAAAAAAGTCTTTTTTTTTGTCTTTGTCTAAAACATTATGATGATCTTTGTAAATATAATTTATTTATTTTTTTAATCTGTTGACACCCATGGCAATACAATGTTCAGGTACACTATAAAAGAATGTTGATGAAAGGTAAATTCCATTAATAGACATCTCCTTTGGCTTCTCTGCATTTACTTGAAGGTACGTTAGTTTATTCACATTTATGATGCAGGTTTTCATATGGTGTTGTGCTTTAGTCTGCTTAAGATTCAATTTTTTGCATTTCCCCTGTAAAGCATTTTTGTTACAGCATCTCTGTAAAAAGCACTGTACAAATAGGGGAACAGGAGTGGAGCTAGAGCTGAACCAGCTGTACAGATGAAAGAGATGATCTGGAGTGTATGTATGGTAAAGGGGAGCATGTTGAGTGTGTTCAGAGCAGTCACGCTCTCTTTCTTCTGGTTTCCTGTCAGACTAAAGACGTCACTAAAGCCATGGCAGAGGGTCGATATGAGGATGCCATCAAGCTCAGGGGAAAGTAGGTCACCCATTTTTACCCTCTTCTGTGAATGTTCATCCATCCATTAATCACTCCATCTCCATATTTCAAGCACTCATCTCTTTGTCTACATCCATTCATTTCTTAAATACAGTTATCATATTTAGTAATTAGTTGCAAGCCCTTTGCAGCCATGACTGCCTGAAGTCTGTGACTCAAAACCAGACGATGGGGATCTTCCCTATGATGTGATGTTCTGCTAGGTCTGTACTGCAGCCGTCTTCACTTCCTGTATGTTTCAGGGGAATTTTGCCTTCAGTCTTGTGTTCAGCAAGTGAACACACACGTTCAGTTGGATTCAAGTAGGCTGACAAACTTAGCCAGTCATGAAAATTCCAATTTTTGGTCCTGAAGGTCCCTGGTTGCTTTAGCAGTGTGTTTGGCGTCATTGTCCTGCTGCAACGTACAGCGTTGTCAGATGAGTTTTGAGGCCTTTGGTTGGATCTGTGCAGATAAGATGTTTCTGTACACTTCAGAATTAACCCTGCTGCTGCTGTCAGCAGTCACATCATCAAGAGAAGTGAGGCAGTTCCAGTGGCCACCATATACACCTAAGCCATAATACTACCTCCACCATGAGCGGATGTAAATAACCTTACATTAAAGCTGACAATCTGCACTTCCTACCTTTTTTAATTTCATATTTATATTCCTTTTTTAATTTTAAATCCAGTGGACTTCAGAGCTAAAACAACAAAAATTGTGTCACTGTCCAAATACTTACTGGCCGCAATGAATATGTAAATGAGTTTGAGAAAATTGCTATATTAATAAAATTCATTACTATAATGCTTTTCCTTTGTCTTCTGTCTGCTGATGTTTTCTTACCTAGGAGCTTTCAAAATAACTGGGACACCTACAAGATGTTGGCTCACGTTCACCTTCCAGACACAAAGGTGAGGAACTCTGTCACGGTTTCCCATAGGAAAATGGGTAGTCTTTTCTTATTAGGGGGAAGGTGGAGTTTTTGATTGGTTCTCACTGCAGCTGACATTTCAAACTAATCCCCAATGCTATTAATACAAACATTTATTAAACACAAACTATTAGAAAAATAGTAACATTTTCAATAATTTCTCTCTCTCTCTCTGCCTCTCTCACACCCACACCCACACACACACACACACACACACGCACAAATTCCTCCATTTGTGCTTTGGTAGGTCCACATTTTATGATGCAGCTCTCCGAAATTAGCTGACTAATGTTGCATGCCACTAGAAATATCTCCACTTCAGATTGTCCAGTTATTGATCGGAATCGCAACGAATCCCCGGTCTCTTGTAAAACTAACTAAAAAACGAATAACTCAGTTTTTTTCAATGGTTGTTTTTTTTCCAGTTTTGTGTCATATAGAATTGTGTATAAATATGTATTTATATTCATATGGTATATTTGTAATGAATTGCTGTAACTTTTTGCGTGTTACATTGCTTGCTATGATTTTGCAAAACAGCCACTTGATTAAAGAGCAAAGCTCATTTTGCAGTAATCTGGAGATATGAGAAATGTAGTGCAAGTTCAATTCCAGTGCCATTATTTTATTGTCCACCCGTGAGCATGTGTTCACCCTGACAAAATTGGCATTTACTACTGCGCACAAGGAAGCATGTGCCAATATCAGAGACGAGCATATTTGTCAAAACCATCTGAGCAGGTACGTAAGTGTGAATAGGGCCAAATATGAATGTAGGCGTACTTCAGTCTAGAATCTACAGTGAGAAGGTATTCCAACACAGAATTACATTCACCTTCTCATCAGCATCTCTCTCTCTCTCTCTCTCTCAATTCAATTCAATTCAATTTGCTTTTTTGGCATGAAATGCATACAGTAAACATTGCCAAAGCATTACATAAAAAAACACACACACAAGTTCAACTCTCTCTCCCTTATCTCTCTCTCTCTCTCTCTCTCTCTGTCTCTCTCCATCCCTCTCTCCCTCCCTCCACCAGAGCAACATCAACATTGGCATCATGAACGTCGGGGCGCCCTGCGCTGGCATGAATGCCGCGGTGCGCTCGGCCGTCAGGATCGGCATCATCCAGGGCCACCAGATGTTCGCAGTGCATGATGGGTTCGACGGGCTGGCTCAGGGAATGGTGCGTGTGCGCTGGCGTGGCCTCTCCAGCGTGCTCGGCGTCACATTCATCACCATTCATCAAAACGCTTTTTTTATCAGTAGAACTTGTCAGGGGTTGTCGGGTGATGCATCAGGCTAAAGTACAGGTTCTCAGTGCAGTGACACGGGATACTTA
Source organism: Anguilla pacifica (assembly GCA_039654925.1). Taxonomy (NCBI): domain Eukaryota; kingdom Metazoa; phylum Chordata; class Actinopteri; order Anguilliformes; family Anguillidae; genus Anguilla; species Anguilla pacifica. Next base: position 8,098,996 of record CM077296.1, read on the forward strand.
TTCAGTGTTTGGAATTCTGCACAGTGCCGTACAGTAAATACCGAAAGTATTCACCCCACCCATTTACTCCTTAAAATTTGTGTGCATTGATACATTTTTATCTTTCACAAACAACAATAAATTCAGCACATTTATGATGCCAATTATATTCAACAACATGCAAAAAATGAAAGGCTTACATTTCTCATTACAGTGTAAATATTCCCCCCACTAGAGTCAATGGGCCTCATTCACGAAACGTGTACGATCACATTTGATTGTAAACCGCATGTTAGAACGTTTCCAAGAACATTTCGGCATTCCTCATTTTTTTAATCTGTATTTCTTTATGGCTGTTTTCCTTATGCAAGTCACATGACCAGGGTTGCGCAAAAAAATTACAAAAAGCCAGCATTCATCATCTCATACACCTGGGATACGCACATAAACAAAGGTCAGCACATGCGTCATGAATCTCATATAGTTTTCTCGTATGAACATTTTTAAGAACAAAAGTAAGAATAATTTAAGAAAAATTTTTGTGAATGAGGCCCAATATTTTGTAGATGGGTTGTTGACAGCCATTACAACTCTTTTCAGGTGCATCTATATGAGCTTTGCAAATTGTGATTCAGAAAAACATGCAAATTTGCTCCAAATCTGCGTCGTTGGACGGAATGTTGGTGGACGGCGATTTTCAGGACGTACCACAGATTTTCATATGAACCAGCACAGGATCAGGATCTTTTCCTGACTGAAAGGATTTGCCTTTATATGGTTCAATTCTTCTTGTCATTTGCGGCATCGGCCTTTCCAACACCATGCATACAGTTAGGATAGTGTTACTGGGATGATGGAGTGTGTTTTGTTTGTGCCAAACGTACCGCTTTACTTTCAAGCCCAGGAGCTCAATCTTCTTCCAGAAGGTCTCGGGTGTTACATGACTTCTGGCAAACTCCAGGCCTGGCTTCACATGGGTCTTTCTCGGAAATGGCTTCCGCCTCACCATTCTCCCGATGAGGCTAAGTTTGTGAAGTGCTGAAGAGATTGCTGATCTCCTTTCTCCCATTTCATCCGATGAGCTCTGCAACACTGTTTGTGATGTAGCTGGTCACCTCTTGGTCACTTCTTTGACCACTGCCTTCCTTATTTGGTTGCCCAGCTGGTACTGTAACACTGCCTAATCTAGCGTAGCGTTTGGGTTGTACCATATTTTTCCAATGGGCTTTATTGCAATCCTAAGAAAAAAAAATGGTCCAATGTTTTGCCATTTTATGACCTTCCCCATATTTTTGCCTCCAAACACCTTAATCACAAAGTTCCGTGACCGGTTCCTTGGTCTTCAGGACAGCATGGCTGATCTGCAGTTTCAGTTGTGAGACCTTGCGAAGTCAGTGATAATTCCGCTGCTATCGTGTAATTGAACACAGGTGGATTCAAGATCAACACAGGTGATACTCGTTCATGTATTATGTGTAATCCATCAATAAAATGGGATACACCTGTGTGGCCCAGTGCTGGGGTGGTCACCATGACAGATGAAAGAAAATTTCTTAGCTGACCTCATTTTATTACCTACTTGAGTATAAACCCCAAAATAATTCATGAAACATGAATATTATAATTGCATTGGCACAATATCTAGTGACTAAAAGTTTCTTTTTCTCACTTTCCTGCTTTCCTTTTGTGTTCGGTCACGGTGGGTGTAACTGGTTAGAACTTAATTTCTTACTCATGCAAACAAATTTCCAAAAGAGGTGTCAGGGAAAACAAAAACCTTTTTATTGAGTCTGTTTATTGTGATCCACACCAGTCACACAGACACAGAGGGCTACCCGTGTCTCTCTTCCTGGCCAAATTTAGATCATTAATGCAAGGATGGTAAATAAATCAAGTATTCAGAGTTTTACATTGAATATAATTTTGAAAATATCCAAATACTTAATCTCATTTTACATTGTAAAGGGTTACTTATGTAGGGGAAAAATCATCTTTAAAAATATTTGAATCTGACTTTACAGCATAGCAAAAATGAGAAATAATCAATGGGGGTGAAAACATTCTGATGGCACTGTTTATGAAAATTATCTATTTTATTCAAATTTCAGATGGAGTACTTTGAAGGGTTTTAGATCCACCAAATGCAACATAGTGTTTGAAAATACTTCAAATACCCCAAGTGTATTTGAAGTGCATGCTAACAGATAGTATATTTGACACAGCAGTGGTAAACTGGTAAAAGGCCACTCCCACCCTTCTCTATCTCCAGATTGAGCCCATTAACTGGGCTGGTGTCGGAGGCTGGACAGGGAAAGGAGGCTCACTGCTCGGCACTAAAAGGTAAAACCCTGTGCATTCTGGGAGTATGAGTCTTTAACTAACAGCAACAGTCAAACAGTCGCTTTCCTTGCCTGACGGCATTGCTGCTTCTCCACAGTATTTACCACCTAACCTACAACAGAAGAGCCATACACACATTTTTAGTACACAGTGACAATACAGTTGATTGTTCTAACATTTTTGTAACAACAAGCTTCCAACAAAAAGTGCAGAATTTATCTTTGTGTACTCTGAGAAACAGGCTGTTGAATGGTGTGTGATAAACATGCAAACTAAAAAATCTGTTGAAATAGTGGGTGCAGTTTGAAGCTCACACATTATTGATCCTGAATCTATTGCTATCACATCTGTGTGCGTGTGTGTGTGTGCATGTGTGTGTGTAAAGAGTACTTCCTGGAGACTTGGTGGAGGACATCAGCCTGAACATTGCTAAATTCAACCTCCATGGGCTGCTCATCATTGGAGGCTTTGAGGTAAGAGGCCTAGGAAAGCAGAGACACTACCACATCAAAATGCTTTGCTTTTAAGTGACTATCATCCCAATTACAGTTTATTTCTTTTGGTTCTCAGGCCCAAATTGCTACTAATTCATCTTTTTTTGTCCATAATTACAAACCCTACTGCAAAAAAGACGCATTAATCGCAAGAAATAAAGGTGCGCTTTAATACACACTCCCTCTATCTTTAATTGACATTCAGTTTGATTTAAGAGATTTTTGATGGGACAGTATGAACATGTAGCCAAAGCTTAAGACACAACCAGCAAAAAACAAATACAAAAAAACTAAAACATTTTTTGTTCAGTTTTGTTCAGTCTTGCTTACCACATTAATAACTATGTTGTGTATACTTTCTCCCTCTTTCTTCTCCATCTTACCACCATTCTTTATACCCTCCCTCTTTCCCTCTCTCCCCTCACCTCCCTCTCTCCCTCTCGTCCTTCTCTCCCCTCCTCCTCTCTCTCTCAGGCGTTTGTTGGTGGGCTGGAGCTGGTGAAGGCCAGGGAGAAGTATGAAGAGCTGTGTATCCCCATGGTTATAATCCCCGCCACTGTCTCCAACAACGTGCCCGGATCTGACTTCAGCATCGGCGCGGACACCGCCCTCAACACAATTACCACAGTCAGTGCCTTAACACACACACACACCACCCTCAACACCATTACCACAGTCAGTGCCTTAACACACACACACACACACACCACCCTCAACACCGTTACCGCAGTCAGTGCCTTAACACACACACACACACACACCGCCCTCAACACCATTACCACAGTCAGTGCCTTAACACACACACACACACACATACACACACCACCCTCAACACCATTACCACAGTCAGTGCCTTAACACACACACACACACACCACCCTCAACACCATTACCACAGTCAGTGCCTTAACACACACACACACACACACCGCCCTCAACACCATTACCACAGTCAGTGCCTTAACACACACACACACACACACACACACACCACCCTCAACACCGTTACCACAGTCAGTGCCTTAACACACACACACACACACACACACACCACCCTCAACACCATTACCACAGTCAGTGCCTTAACACACACACACACACCACCCTCAACACCATTACCACAGTCAGTACCATAACACACACACCGCCCTCAACACCATTACCACATTCAGTGCCTTAACACACACACACACACACCACCCTCAACACCATTACCACAGTCAGTACCATAACACAAACACACACATGCACACACACACACCACACACACACATGTGAACTCCTAACTAACTCCTAACAGTGTCTCCCAGACACTTTCCTGACCCATAACTCTTCTTTACTGTTCCCCACCGCCACCGCCCCTCCCCCATTCAGACCTGTGACCGGATCAAACAGTCGGCTGCTGGCACCAAGCGCCGTGTGTTCATCGTTGAGACCATGGGTGGGTACTGTGGTTACCTGGCAACTATGGCTGGCCTGTCCTCAGGGGCCGATGCTGCCTACATCTTTGAAGATCCCTTCACCATTCATGACCTGGAGGTGAGTAGAGCAACCCCCATAAAAACATCTGCGCCATAGCGCCAGACTTGTTCCCCACACACTTAAAACTGCTAATCACAGAGCTACACCCACATCCCACACATTCAAACTGCTAATCACATAGCTACACCCATACCCCACACATTCAAACTGCTAATTACATAGCTACACCCATACCCCACACATTCAAACTGCTAATCACATAGCTACACCCATACCCCACACATTCAAACTGCTAAGCACATAGCTACACCCATACCCCACACATTCAAACTGCTAATCACATAGCTACACCCACACCCCACCCATACAAACTGCTAATCACACAGCTACACCCACACATTCAAACCGCTAATCACATAGCTACACCCATACCCCACACATTCAAACTGCTAATCACATAGCTACACCCATACCCCACACATTCAAACTGCTAATCACATAGCTACACCCATACCCCACACATTCAAACTGCTAATCACATAGCTACACCCACACCCCACACATTCAAACTGCTAATCACATAGCTACACCCATACCCCACACATTCATTCTGCTAATCACATAGCTACACCCATACCCCACACATTCATTCTACTAATCACATAGCTACACCCATACCCCACACATTCAAACTGCTAATCACAGAGCTACACCCATACGCCACACATTCATTCTGCTAATCACAGAGCTACATCCACACCCCACACATTCAAACTGCTAATCACATAGCTACACCCATACCCCACACATTCAAACTGCTAATCATATAGCTACACCCATACCCCACACATTCAAACTGCTAATCACATAGCTACACCCACACCCTACACATTCAAACTGCTAATCACATAGCTACACCCATACCCCACACATTCATTCTGCTAATCACATAGCTACACCCATACCCCACACATTCATTCTGCTAATCACATAGCTACACCCATACCTCACACATTCAAACTGCTAATCACAGAGCTACACCCATACGCCACACATTCATTCTGCTAATCACAGAGCTACATCCACACCCCACATATTCATTCTGCTAATCACAGAGCTACATCCACACCCCACACATTCAAACTGCTAATCACATAGCTACACCCATACCCCACACATTCAAACTGCTAATCACATAGCTACACCCACACCCCACACATTCAAACTGCTAATCACATAGCTACACCCATACCCCACACATTCAAACTGCTAATCACATAGCTACACCCATACCCCACACATTCATTCTGCTAATCACATAGCTACACCCATACCCCACACATTCATTCTGCTAATCACATAGCTACACCCATACCCCACACATTCAAACCGCTAATCACAGAGCTACACCCATACGCCACACATTCATTCTGCTAATCACAGAGCTACATCCACACCCCACACATTCAAACTGCTAATCACATAGCTACACCCATACCCCACACATTCAAACTGCTAATCACATAGCTACACCCACACCCCACACATTCAAACTGCTAATCACATAGCTACACCCACACCCCACACATTCAAACTGCTAATCACATAGCTACACCCACACCACACATTCAAACTGCTAGTCACATAGCTACACCCACACCCCACACATTCAAAATGCAATTCACATAGCTATTATTATGCAACTATTTTATACATCCAAATACAATATCACTGGCTGAAACAGAAATAAGTCTAAACTGGAGCTAACCATCTGGTTAGTCAATAGAATCTATGGTACAACAGCAGTTCTTGGCATCAGTAAATCTCAAGTCACATGACCAATGGCCTACGCATCACTTACACTGCTACTGCCCCCAGTCTCTGTGTAGCAGGCACTGGTGTAAGAGCTACACAGCACCTGTGCACCCAGAATGTCTGACCTGGCATTGATGGGCCGTTGTTTGCAGATGAACGTGGTGCACTTAGTGGAGAAGATGAAGACCACAGTGAAAAGAGGCTTGATTCTCAGGTGCGTTTCCGTAGAAACATCCAGGGCGGCTTTGAGCAACTTCCTGCTTGCCCCTTGCATACACTAGTGTAAGCAATAGATGTTACAGCTGTGGTTCCCCGTTCTGCCCCCTTCCATGTTGACATGGAATTTTTATTCCCCATGGCATGCATACTTATTTCTGACAGAATGCTAATGGATTCCGATTTCCATCCTGCAAGACACAGATAATTAATAAACAGAATGATGCCCATATGAGTTTCACCTTAATGCCAGGAAAGTGTGGGGTTCCAAAGGGTAAAACCCTTGAGAGAATTAGCTTCTGAAAGTGAAATATGGCTGGGGAAAAGGTTATGCACAATGTTTCCATTTGTGGGACACTTGGGGTCAGCTTTGTGTAAACACATATCAAAATTTGGTTGCTTTGTTCAATCCACTTTATTCTGGGGTTGTAGATGTCCTGTGGTACTACTGGGAAAGTAAATCTGGTTTCAGAAGTACATTTAATCACTACAAAATAAAGAAAATACAAAATGATTTATGTATTTTTTTTTATGTTTTCCAGAATACATGTATGTCCTGTATGCTTACTGAGTGAGATTCCCATAGGATCAGGGTATTTAGCCATTTTAATACAAGCTATGGATTCAAGTCAATGGATTTATTTAAGACATTTGAAAACAGGTGGAAGTTCTTACAAAAAATCATGGGTTTTAAAGAGTTTTTAAAAGCCATAATTCTGAAGAATCTTTTTCATCCCACTTGAGTTAAAATCCTTTGCCTTCACAGGGGAATAAGATTTTCTCTTTTACATTATGGCATTTTGTGAAATGTTTGGTTATGTGTGAATGTAAGGTTGACTCTACCATCTAGTGGTCAAATTTAAACATTATATGCCTATAATAAAAGTCTCACTCCTAATGTGTGAAGACTTGAAGTTATGAGCAAGCATCATCTAGCTGTATGAAACAGGATAAACCTTCATCTGCTTTGTAGCTGCTATACTTTCTCAGTTGAAGTGAAGCTAGAAATCTACATAGCTGGCAGTTTTACTGAAATGTTGTGCAGCCAACTAGCAAATTTATTTTGGGGCGGTCAAAAGCTGACAAGCTGGCTTGCTAGTCAGTTGCTATCATGAAACTATTTACTAGCTAGGTAGCTATCCAGCTGCATATGAAATAGACAGAAGGAAAACAATATGATGTTGCATTCACACGTTAAATAATTAGCAAAATACCTATGTTATTACTTAGCAGGGGAGCAACAGCTCACAACCTGAGCAGGTGCTGTAATGGTGACTTCAGAGCCATGCCTCTGTTCTGAATCCTCAGAATTCGCTAGTTTGAAGGCTGGTCTGTCCTCTGACTGATCACAACTCCTCTCTCCCTGTTGCAGGAACGAGAAATGCAATCTCAACTACACCACCGACTTCATCTACAACCTGTACTCGGAGGAGGGGAAGGGCATCTTCGACTGCCGCAAGAACGTTCTGGGACACATGCAGCAGGTCTGTGAGACCAGATTCATGCTGCACGTAGGGGCCCTTGAGAAACAGATTCCAATTTCAGGCATTCTGACAGATGTGACCTCTCTCCTTCTCCACAGGGTGGAACCCCGACTCCGTTCGACAGGAATTTTGGCACGAAAATGGGGGCCAAGTCTGTCCTCTGGCTGACTGAGAAACTGAAGGAGTGCTACAGACACGGTGAGCATCCAGGAAAGGGGGCTACACAAAATGGCTGACTGTATTTCTTGCTTTCTTTCATGGTCTCCAAATGCACCATTATCAAATGGTAGGCTGCAGACTCTGAAGCTGAGCTGGGGGGTATACGGTCAAAATATCATATGATATTTTTCATATTATTGACGGTATGTAACGGGATTCGATTTTCCGATGCAAATTACAGGAGAAGTAAACTGAAAGTGACTGTAAAAAAAAATAAGAGTCAATCAAAACAGTAATCAATTTCATTGATTTTATTCGGAGCATGAACACTGAACGCTGTGAAATGTTCAATAACTTTCACTAATTCACTAGCAGACAAAAAGCTCTATGTGCACCCTGCAAATGTTAAGCTAATATACAAAATATTCAAGGATATTTTTTCCCCAAGCTTCAAGGTTTATAATTAAATAAAAATATATATATATATATACTTCTAGGTAAGACTGGGTGATATACCAGGCCTATAATTCTAAAATGTTCTAAGCGTGTATGTAATAACAATCAGTGCTGCCACATGGCGTATCTGCATTGTTTTGTCTTCTTCTCCTTAATCATACCTCGGCATCAACTCCATTTTGTGTTTCCGCAAACATTACATTACATTACATTTATTTGGCAGACGCTTTTATCCAAAGCGACGTACAAAAAGTGCATTTCATGGTCATGGACAACTACCAAAACACAGGTTCGATAAGATACAATATTTATTTTGTACAGCTATTTCTAGCCAAGAACACAGTTTAGTTCATGCAGCGAACACTATTCTGACCTAACCTCTGCAAAGCCAACTAGGCAGAAGAACAAGCCACAGTATTAGGACAAATACAAATTGCCAAAAAGTGCTGGGATGGGGGAACATGTAACGAGTGTCATGAAAGGGGGGAGGGAGGGGTGGATTTAGAGTGAAATATACAGAGTGGTGGTAGTTAGTCCAGGTATAGTCTGAAGAGATGAGTCTTCAGACCACGGCGGAAGATGGGTAGTGAGGGGGAGGTTCCTGTTGCTTGTTTAGTCGTGTCGTGTTTTTGTAATGAAATGGTGTGAGTTTCGTTCAAACCGGGGAGTTCACCTGCATCACAAAAATCACGGCGTAGTGCTGCAACGTTGAAATACTGTTGACGATGGTACTGTGAAACCACAAACTGCTGTGTGATTTCCTGCCAGTAGCTATTGCCTATACCTAAAAATAAGGTAGGCCGTAGCACCCAGCCCTGCTTTGAAGTGGTGTATAATCATTGTAAAAAGCTGTGCTAATGACCGCTTGAAACACTGGAATTGCTGCAGGTGGCCATAGGGCTGCTTTTGGATGCCGCTTTGTGTACGTTCTGCGCAGCAGCCACTGGAGCTGAAAGTCGCTATTCGCTCTATAAGCAACAGCCTCGTTGGTGGCGGCGAATGCATAGCGCTTGTTCGCGGAAGTGACGGCGCATTCAGGCGATTGGCGTACGGAGTACAGACAGAGACTGAAAGTACAGAGGCGAAGCTTTGCTACAGGCGAGAATTAATATGCATATTAAGCGTTGTAGTGTCAGGATGGGATTCAGATTGGGCGTGTCCTAGCGGATACCCAATCCACAAAATACGGTCCTCTCGGGAGCCGATAAGCATCCATGGATCAAATCGGGACATCGCTACTGAGTATATCTAATGATGATGACAATATATATGACAATATATATCAGCATTCACGGTGAGGGCAGTAAAAGTGGCAGGATGTAGGTGAAGGATACACCTTGAATTTGTATCCAGGCAAGTTGTATTGCTGACACTCTCACTTGTGTCTCTGTCTGTCTCAGTAGTGTTGAACACACATTCTCACTTGTGTCTCTATCTTTCTCAGTAGTATTGAACACACATTCTCATTGGTGTCTCTATCTGTCTCACTAGTATTGAACACACATTCTCCCTTGTGTCTCTGTCTGTCTCAGTGGTATTTCTCATACATTCTCACTCTTGCAGGTCGCATTTTTGCCAACACACCGGATTCTGCATGTGTTCTGGGAATGAAGAAGCGGGCACTGATGTTCCAGCCCCTCGAAGAGCTCAAGGAACAGACCGACTTTGAGTGAGACCGTCCTGTCTTCCTGATTCTTTTCTCCACTTGTCTTGCATGTTTGTCTTCACGTTCTACTATCCCTTACAGCCATCTGCGATAATTAGCACATCATGTTATGTAGAATCAGCATGGCTTTGATTCAGCGTAACATACAGCTTCTATGGGTCCTTGGATTTGGGGGAGTGGGACCCTGAAAAGTTCCCTTTCCTGAGTAATGTTGATAAAAACTAAGCTGAAGAAGGACAAGCACTATAGACATTGGAGCCTTAGAGCTATTTTTCACATTTAAAGAACAAAGCAGAACTGGACAAGACTGATAAAAAAATAAATTCTGAAGTCACCTAGTATACAGTTACTTTTGTACATGATCACCCTGGCTGTTGAGCACCAGTCTATCCCTCTTTACCACAACAGCTCAGCTGAATCGGGTGTGGTGCTACTCCATTAATATTTGAAAGGTGCTTGTGGTGGTGGCAGGGGTATGTGTGGGACCCGTGCTGTCTACTGTAAGGACAATGGAGCCAGGGATCTGATGGATGGAGAAGGTCGGACAGAGTAGCAGTGTGTGTGTGTGTGTGTGTGTGTGTGTGTGTGAACTCAGTCATAGCGTTGGTCTCTGCTGTCCTCTCTCCCTCCAAAGGCACCGCATCCCCAAGATTCAGTGGTGGCTGAGACTCCGGCCCATCCTTAAGATCCTGGCCAAATACAAGATCCCCCTGGACACGTCAGAGAAGGCTGCCATGGAGCACATCATCAAGAAGAGAGGCTTAGTTTAAGGGCGTTGGGGAGAGGGAGGGGAGGAGACTCACTGGCAAGCACATGCAAGCAGGCACACACACACACGCACGCTCACACACATACATTCGTGCACACACACACACACACACTGATATGCACACACACTTCCCATGCCTCTCACACACACACACACACACACACACGCACGCACACACACACGTGCGCACTCACGCACACACATACGCACACACACACAGATATGCACACTCACTCCCCCTGCCGCTCTCACACACACACACACACACACTCCCCCTGCTTCACACATACACACACACAGATATGCACACACATTCCCCCTGCCTCTCACACACACACACACATACACTGATATGCACACACACTTCCCCTGCCTCTCTCACACACACACACTCCCCCTGCCTCACACACACACAAATAGATATGCACATACACTCTCCCTGCCTCTCACATACACACACCTATGCACACACACTCTCCCTGCATCTCTCTGTCTCTCACACACACACACACACACACACTCCCTCACAACATTTGGGGCAGAGTACAAAAAATGTAGGCTCAGTGTTTTCACTATGGGCCCCTTGATGAGGTTGTGGCCTCTATTCTTTGCACTCGCGCATTAAAAACAGTGTCTTAAAGACTGAGCATCCTTTGTGTGTTTAAAAACCCATGGAATTACCACCCGTTTTCCAAGAACTCCATTATCTCCAAAACTATATACAGTACAGGCATGGTTGAAAGCTTGAATAAAAAGCTCCATTGTACAAAAATGACCAAATTCCCTGACCTTATGGGAGTCTCACTCAGTAAGCATACAGGACACACAAAACAAAAAATAATCCAGAGATTTTTTTTTTGTATTGTCTTTATCCTGTGGTGATTACGTGTACTTCAGACACTGGCTCAAACCAGATTTATTTTTCCAGTAGTACCCCTGGACGTCTACAACACCAGGGCAAAGGCTTGGACAGGATTGAACAAAGCGGTAAAATTTGATGTGTTTTCCCAAAGATGAGCCCAAATGGTACTGCCCGGAACCTCACACACAACACACTCTTTATTTACCCATTCTCTCTTTTTGGCTAAGCCCTGTATTTAATTTTTTTGAAAGGTTTCATTTTGGAAAGATTTGATGCGCGAAACCTATTCATAATGGTCACTTATCACACATATTAAAATTCAATTTGAAACAGTCAGACTGCTTGGTTTTCCCTTGCTGTGCCCTCTAACCCAGTGGTTCTCAAACTCGGGCCTGGGGGACCCCTGTGTATGCTGGTTTTCATTCCAACCTCAGCAGGTAATCCCAGAATTTTAACAAGCTGTTAATTTTTCTTAATTAGGTCATGTTTTAGAGCTGGGGTTCCAGAAAGGGCCAGTGTGGGTGCACACACACCTGATTCTACTAATCAATCACTAGAGTCATTGCTAAGCACCTTGATCAGTAGAATCAGGATCAGGTGTGTGCACCCACACAGGCCCTTTCTGGATAAGACTGGGGACCTTAGCTTTTTTGCATGAAGAGCACCTAATTAAGAAAAATTAACAGCTTGTTAAAATTCTGCTCTAACCTACTTGCGCTCAACTGTCAGGAGAAAGCGGGGGAGGGGGAACCACCTGTAAGCAGCCCAAAAATTTGCATATTACAACGGCAGCTGTGTGAAATGAGGCAGGGTCGCAGGCACTACCAAAGACGGTGACAGGGCCTTTTACACACAGGTGCCCGTTCTTGAAGCACAATATTTACTGAACATACTACTGCAACAACTAATGCTCATGCCCACAGACAGAGAAAGACCATACCGCAGAATCTTATGCCATCAAAACATTAGAAATCAGAGATGCCGGAGAGCTTGAACTTCCCCAATTGTGCAAGATATTTAGCCAAATTTGTGTGTGGTTTATAGGTGCACACATAGCATTATACCCAAAGGCTAGATTGCTTACAACAGATAACAAAATATCAAGGCTATCCCAAAGACAAATTTGGCAATTTAAGACAACTTGCTTCCCTTTTTATTTGCTTGCAGCCTGCAGGAATGTTGCTCAAATGTTCTTGACTGCAAGCATAAACAAACATGGCAGCTGCAATTATTTTAGTATGAGAATAGTATGCATGAACAAATTTATTAAATGAGTACGTGTAACCTTATACGTAGCATCGCAGATGACCTGGATGTTGAGGGAGTGGGCTCCTTCACAGGAAACATATGTAAGAGCGTTCTCTCCTGGGGCGCGCAGTTGCACATGCATGCTATCGATGTCACCAGCTGATGTCACCGAGACCCCCAGGGAATCCAAGGTTCACCACAAACTCCTGCATATAACCCATTCATGGCTGGCAGGTGTTACGGGGAACTGAATGCATTCATTGGCAAGCCAGACTAGTCTGGAGGTAACTGCATGTACGGCTGAAATTATATGGCAGGTTGGGATATGCCTCCAATTGAATTTAGCAGGTGTTTTGAACAACCCCCTCGCAATAAAAAGTGGCACAGCTGTGACTTTCTCAGCAACGGGGAGTGCACTGGGACAGCAGGCATTCCTCTCCAGCTCATCTGCCTGGAGAGGACAGATATTTGTGCATCATTCCCCTTAGCTGAGTCATAGGTACGCGGTCATTGGCCGATGGACCCTCATCTCTGTTCTGTCCCAATCCTTTGTCCAATCAGGTACTCCATGTGGCTGAACAAATAAAGATCACATGAGTGAATGCAACAATATTTAACAAATGAAAAGCTCAACAAGTGATGTTTTTTCAGCGTTCCTGTTCTTCTATCACAAAAGTTGTTTAATAAAAGTTCAAATACTTCATGTGTGAACTTTATAGAGATTTCACTGGGTCTTGACACCCTCAACCTCAGAAATCTGTTCAAATACTTGTGTATTGCCATGAGTAATCAAATAATTAGCCGATTTTATTCACCATTACTTTGATTATCTAATTCAGTTCAATATTATGACCAACAATTATGTTGTATTGTTTATTATAGTGTATTTTTTAAATACACAATAATAATATTTCACGTTGTAATCTTGATATTTTAATGCATGGTTGTGCATGCTTGTGTGTGCAACAGACAGGAGGGTGTACGCGTGTTGCCACTCGTTTATGTAGGCATATTATTATGACAATATTGCGCCCTTAAAATAACAATAAAACAACAGAAACATGACTTAAAACCAGACTTTTGTTAGTGTTAGAGCATCTGCATCAAAATAATCAACCATGTGCTGGACCATACGTGCTCTTAAGTCTAGCCTAATTAAAGTAATTTGACATTTAAGCAGCTTGGGTGCTGGACGGGGGAAATTACAATTGCATCGTGTCATGGTTCTGTGTTCCTGTCTGTGTTTCCCTTGTTGGGCCGCCAGATGGCGGCACTTCTGTTTTGTGTCCTGCTTGTTCCATGTTTAATTGTATTATTGTTTTCAATTGTTCTATTATTGGTTTTTGGTTGTCTCGTTTTCCCTTCCCTCTCTGTGGCCTAATTGTTCATTGTGCCCTCCTGTGTCTCGTCAGAGTCGTGTCTATTTAAGTTTCCCTTCTCCCTGACTCAGGGGCTGGATCCTTGTCGGTTGTTTGTTTCTTGTGTGCATACTGCATTGTGTTTCGGTTCGTGCTCCTTCATGTGACTAAGTGTTTTTGCCGTGAGTGTTTTCCTCCCTGCCTGTGTTCTGTATTTGCTTGCTTCTGTTTTTCTGGATCTTCCTTGTTTTGCATTTCAAGAACTCTAGCTTAGTCCAGTTTTGAGACTTGCCCTGCGTGGCTGTGTTTTTGTTTGTCTTTTGTTCTTATTAAAAGTAATATTCTCAGTTTGGATTTTCCCCTTTTGGTTTTTGAGTATTTTTCTCTGCTTTTGGGTCCTAACCCCCCACTACACCCTGACACGTCGGTCTGAAACAAGCAAAGACTCATATTTGCACGAGTGCTTCGGACTCATGAACGCACCTGCCGTCTTTCAGGCCCTGGTCAACGACGTTCTCCGATCTACTCAACCGATCTGTCGTCTACCTGGATGACATCTTGATCTTCTCCCGGAACCCTCAGGAACATGTGATTCACGCAAGACAAGTTCTCCAGCGGCTGTTGGAGAACAAGCTCTTCGTAAAGATGGAAAAATGTGAATTTCATGTGCCCTCTGTAAAATTCTTCGGGTTCATCATTGAAGAGGGGCAAGTGAGTATGGACCCAGAGAAAGTCAAGGCGGTAATAGTGGCCCACACCAGCCACCCTTAAGCAACTCCAGCGATTCCTGGGTTTTGCCAACTTTTTTTTATAGGCGATTTATACGGGACTACAGCCATGTGGTCGCTCCCCTCACCCACCTTCCCTTGTCCTCCATTGCCTTTGCCTGGACCCCCTTCACAGACCTCAAGAGGCGCTTTTCGTCAGCCCCCATCTTAATCCACCCAGATCCTCTCCGCCAGTTCGTAGTAGAATTGGGTGCTTCTGAAACTGGTGGGGGGGGCCGTCCTCTCCCAAAGGTCAGTGTCTGACAGTAAACTGCATCCCTGTGCCTTTTCTAGGAAATTTTCGCCTGCAGAATGTAACTATGATGTCAGGAACCGGGAGCTGTTGGCAATCAAGATGGCACTCAAAGTGGCGGCACTGGCTAGAGGGAGCGGAACAAACCTTCCTGGTCTGGACCGACCATAAGAACCTGGCCTACCTCCAGTCGGCCAAAAGGTTAAACTCCTGCCAAGCTCATTGGGCACTTTTCTTTGGGCGTTTTAATTTCACCATTATCGTCTCAGTTCTAAGAACACCAAGCCAGACGCCCTGTCCCGCCAGTTCTCCAAGGAAGAACGTCCTGCTGAACCCGAACCCATCCTGCCCTCAGCGTGTGTGGTTGCGGCGGTCACATGGGAGATCGAGGAGGCCATTAAGAGGGCTCAGCAGGACCAGCCTGACCCACGTCCTAACCCTAACAGCGGTATATTTGTGCCTGAGTCTGTTCGCTCCCAGGTCTTGCAGTGGGCCTATTCCTCACGCCTCGCCTGTCATCCGGGTATTTGACTCACCCAATCCCTCCTACAGCAGAGCTTCTGGTGGGAATCCATGGAGGCGAATACCCAGGCCTTCATCCTCGCCTGCACCGACTGCGCCCGCAGCAAATCTTCCCACCAAGCTCCTGCCGGCTTTCTCCATCCTCTGCCTGTCCCGGGTCGACCATGGAGCCACATTGGGATGGATTTTATGACCGGTCTCCCCCCCTCGGAAGGCAAGTTATCCTCACGATTGTGGACCGCTTTTCGAAAGCAGTTAACTTCGTGCCGCTCCCTAAACTTCCCACAGCCCGTGAAACTGCAGACTTGCTGGTGGCACAGGTAGTGCGCCTCCATGGGATCCCTGCAGACATTGTCTCAGACCGGGGCCCCCAGTTTGCGTCCCAGGTCTGGAAGGCCTTCTGCCATGCCTTGGGGGCTTCGGTGAGTGTCTTCTGGGTACCATCCCCAGACTAATGGGCAGACAGAAAGGGCAAATCAAGACCTGGGAACGGCCCTGCGATGTATGACCAGCCGCAACCCATCCTCTTGGAGTAAGTTTTTACCGTGGGTCGAGTGCCCACAATTCGCTCACCTGTTCCGCTACCGGCCTATCCCCTTTCGAGGTCTCCCTAGGGTACCAGCCACTGCCGTTCCTGGCCCAGGAGGAGGAGGCTGCTGTCCCGTCCGTCCAAGCCCACATACGCAGATGCCAAAGTCTGGAAGAACGCCCGCGCCGCCCTGCTTCGCTCCTCCAAACATAACCAACGCTTGGCTGACCGTCACCGGACCCCAGCTCCAGACTACCAACCAGGTCAGGAGGTCTGGCTTTCTACCCAAGACATCCCACTGCAGGTGGAATCAAAACTCCAGCCCCGTTACATAGGACCTTTCAAGATCTCATGCATCATCAACCCTTCCACTGTCCAGGTGAAACTACTACCTTCCCTGAAGATTCACAACGCCTTCCATGTCTCAGCTGAAGCCTGTGTCCAGCAGCAGTCTGTGCCCTCCAGCCATTCCCCCTCTACCCCCACCCTGCCTACACAGTCCAATGGCTACTGGATGTGCGCCGCAGGGCCCGAGAACCAGTATCTGGTGGACTGGGAAGGCTACAGTCCGGAGGAACAGAGCTGGATCTCCCCTCAACTCATCCTTGATCCCTCCCTCATTCGGGACTTCCATCGCGCCCACCCTGAAAAGCCTTGTGGGCCGCCAGGAGGCGTCCGTTGAGGGGGGGTACTGTTATGCCTTCGTGTTTCGGTTGTCATTTGTATTTCCTCATGTTCCTGTTTGTTCCTTGTGCTTTTGTGTTCCTCACCATGTCTTTGCTTTTCCCCACAGGGTGGGCGTGACCTTATTCCCCATGCACTCCCTAATCACTTCCAGCCTTCAGCCATTTTCTCACTCCGTTCAGGTCGCATTCCTCACACCCTCCCTTATTAGTTCTAATTAGTCCCAGATTATAAAGTCACGCTTTTTGTTTCACCCCTTGCCAGATCGTTGATTTGTCGCCTAGCCTTGAACTTCGCAATCCACGCATAAACCAAAGCCTAGTTTCTATTCCCCGTACCCCGACTCTCAGTACCGTCCTTGTTTCCGTTAAATTGCACCATTCTCCTGGTCAGTTTTGTTTCATGCACTTTGTTTCAGTGTTCCCCTGTCTGTCGAGTCTACGTGTTTGTCTTCGTCGTGTCTCGTGTTCTCTTGTCGTCCCCGGTTTACCACCCCAGCTCCAACCTCCCGGTCCAGCCCGTCCTTCGCCGGCCTCCCAGTCCCCAGTCCAGCTCCGCCGTGGAAACCAGAGGAATCCCTTCCAGCGCCATGCCCAGCCAGATCCTGGACGACCTCCTCACCAACCCTCACGGTCCCTGCTCCAAGCCTGCCCTGGTTCCTACTGCCCCCTGCTGTGTACTCAAACCCCTCTTTCTGAATTCCATTACACTGCTGTCTCTGTCCTGCATTTTGGGTCCGGCCGAGCACAGAACGTAACAATACCCCCTCTGTAGTCCTTTGTCACAAACGCAATCAGTCATTAACGTAATTTAACTTTAGACTAATGTGTAATTATGTAAAATAAATATGAATGTTAATTTCTTGCGGCAGCCGTAGTATTACGTTAGGGTTGTCTAATTTACAACCTTTCATCCAGTTCTCCTTCCCCCCCCCCCCCCCCCCCCCATGTATCGTCACTTTGTTCACCATTTGTTTTCATTAAACTGAGGTGAAATAGGACTGTGTGGAGAGGTGGAAGCTGTGATGAGAAGACTGTTTCAGAATGTTTCCTGTCTCTTGCTGCATACTGCTTTGTTCTGCTTCACATTTCAGTCTGTCTGAAATTAATATGAAACAAGGTCTTCATGCAGAAAACAATAGATTTGTTTAAACATGACCTTTACATGTATTCGGATTCTACTTAAGACAAAAGTAACACTGCTTCCCTGAGTATACTGCCCTACAAAGCCTAACTGCAGTAACTACGCAAAGGGTAAAACTGAGAAAAGTGGCTTTAAAATGTTTTAACTGGCCAGCCGTCATGGTTTTTGGGCATAAAAATTACCTCATGACTACACGTACAATTAGTGCAATATCACTAATATACCTATAACCCATTTGGCTGGCCAGTTAAAACACTTTAAAGCCACTTTTTTCTCAGTTTTACCCTTTGCGTAGTTATTGCAGTTAGGCTTTGTAGGGAAGTATAGTCGAGCCCATTTTAAACGTCAATTTAAACATCGACATTTTTTCCCCGCCCACCTCTTATTTGTCACCCTGTTTTACTGTTTGGCAATTGAAAAACGGAGAAAGGAAATGTGCAGTTTGCGAGACTCGAACGGAAAACGGTTTGCCACGGTGTACAGTACACGGATCATTGACCCATTCGTTTCGTGTATAACCACTGGAATCCTTCGAAGCCTGTGAAACGTGAGTATGCAATATAAAACCGAAACAAGGCAAATTGAAAGATTAAATCAATTGACGGGGAAAGGTAAAAGGATGCTCAAGCAGCAAGCCAGCCGCAAAAATGAAAAAAAGGAGAGCTAACATTGTAGAAACCTTTACTCAGCCTGATGAAATCTGTGGACGAAACGCATCGATTACCGGGTTCTCTGACTTGTCCATGAGATGTTTAAAAAGAGACGGTCGAAGTTTGCTAACGCATTCATCTATTCAAGGGAAATGACTTGTGCGTTTAGCTTATTGTGTCTCGCAATCTTACATTGTTTTAGAAAAGCAGTTATTTTTAGACAGTAGGCTAAATGAAAACGCCATGTAATGCGGTTATTGAGGTTTTTCTGCACATATTAATGTTAATCAATGAAACACATTTCCAGTGGTAACGTCATTCAGTCAGTCAGAACCTTTATTTAAATTCTCGGAGGTACAATTGAGGGCCAGGCCCTCATTTTCAATGTAGCCGAGATTACAAACACAATTAAAACAATAAGTGTAATAAAAGATCATAGAATATAGCAACAGTAACTAACATAGTAAATAAAATAACTAGAATAAAATACAGTAAAATATAATTTAAAAAAAATAAAATCAGCACAGATAAGATCAAAAACAGATACACTTAGAGACAGGAATGTTCAAAACCAGCGATCTAAACTGCCCATAAGTTGGTAGAGAGCTGATTTTCAGTAATTGTTGGAGCTCATTCCAGGAGGATGGGGCACTAAAATGGAATGCTGACTTCCCAATTTCTGATCGAGCCCAAGGGACCTTAAGCATAAGCAAGCCATTTGATCGGGTTTGATAGGGTCCAGAGCGCCACTCTGACAACCTTGTAATATAAGGTGGAAGCATTCCGACAATGGCCTTAAAGATAAACAAAAACCAGTGTTTATCACGCCTCACTGCCAGAGAAGACAGACCCACCTTGGCATAGAGGACACAGTGGTGGGTACCATAACTATTGCCAGTGATAAATCTGAGGGCAGAGTGATAGACTGTGTCCAAGCGCTTAAGAGAAGAAGGAGCAGCAATTCTATAAATAATGTCACCATAGTCTAACACTGAAAGGAAAACTGCTTCAACAATTCTTTTTCTACTGATCATAGGGAAGCAAGATCTGTTTCTATAAAGGAAGCCAATTTTTTGTCTCAGTTTGCTGACAAGATCATCTATATGGAATTTAAATGAGAATTTCTCGTCAAGCCAGGTGCCAAGATATTTATATTCAGAAACTCTCTCAATTTTAGAACTATTTGCAGTGGATATAGATATACTATCATAATCAGTGCTTCTGGCCCTAGTGAACAACGTGAATTTTGTTTTGCTTGCATTAAGAACCAGCTTAAGCTTAACAAGAGCCTCCTGAAGGGCATTAAAAGCAAGCTGCAGTTTCTCAATGGCAAGCTGAGCAGAATCAGCAATACAATATACAATAGTATCGTCTGCGTATAGATGGACTTGACAATCATTTAGTGAGGAAACAATATTATTAATGTAAATGGTGAAAAGGATAGGGCCCAGAACATGTGACCAGCCACACCCTCAGATTATGAAGCATGAGGTTTTACTTATGAAAAACGATTGCACAAACTTTGAGGCACAAGCAGCTTCATAATTTACCATGAAGTGAGTGGTGGTAACGTTGAAATCGACAGGGAAAGCTGTTTTTGTTTTTTCTTAACACCCCGATAAGCATTGACAAAACAACTGACCAATCTTGCCTACCACACTGACCAATCTGATGTATGCTTAATAGTGTACACATGCATGCGATCAGGTGGCTGTTTCTTTTCCATTAATCACTTGGAGCATCCAGAAGATGATGTTATGTCAATGCAGCAAGGAAACTAGCTGAACACTTAACATTACATACGTTAACTTAAAATGTCAAACACGCTGATGAGTACAATGAATTTATTTAACAAATATTAAACACCATTTAAAATGCGTAATGTCTCCCGAAAAGGATTCTACATGTAGATGGTTTTCAACTCCATCTAGTGTCCCTAATCACCAAAACTGCAGTCCTCTCCATGACCTCCCTGGGTACCAACCCTATCCTTTATCTTTAGATGGCATTCTGTGAGCATGTTGTTTGTTGTAGAAACTGTTACATTTATACAGATGGGGATATCACGTTTTTTTGGTCATTTGGAAACAGATTCCGCTAAAATTGACACATAAAACCATACTGATCTTTCAGGGACAGGCGACTGCTTAGGGCAGACGACTACTTAAAATGATGTATGATTTGATTTACTGTATTGTAAATAAAAATAATGTCTTATATCCAAAAATTACTTCCATAAGAGATTTTTACTTAACTCGCTTAAAAAAAGTTTTTTAAAGAAATGTTTCGAATCGGTCCTTTCTTTTGGCACTTGGTAGAGGACTGAATTGCACGTGTACAATCCTGAAATGGCTACTGTAGCAGCAGTGTACATTTACGATGCATTTACACTGACTCTTCCCTACTTTGTATAATTTGAGGAGGTGAATATGAACAGTCTTCCCATTCAAAAAAATCTATATTTAAACAAATATAGGGTGGCTTTCTGGGATTGCTAGCCAGGCAAAAGTGCAGACACCCCCCCTGCAGAGTTAAACTGAGCAAGGTTGTTAGCCTGTTGTCAGTAAACTACTAATTTACCAATTGATTGGATTTGTCCAATTCAGACCTTACATATATTAACTCAACTTTAACTTTAGGCTACGTGGTGACATGTAGGGTAATTTATGTTTTGTAAGATGATGAACAGTTTCCAAAAGAAAAAGAAATCAGCTGAAATGTTTCATATCCTGTCTGAAAACGGATGTTACATATAAAAGGCAACCTGACAGCCATTCTTCAGATAAACTTACGAATCTGTGCTGTGGAACCCCCACTTTCGTTACATTCCAGAATTCAGTTTTTATCATCAGTCAGGCTTTATGTCGTGCAGCACCATTTACAAACACATTAACAGACTGTCATACAGTCATCCAACACTTCATATTCATTGCTTTATTTCCCATCTAATGTGCAGGACTACAGAACCAGAGCAACAAAAATTGTTTTAGTGTCGCATTACGTTTACATTTAACTGTATATCTAATAATAATAACTTCAGTCAGTGTGTGAAAAAACTGGCTCACTATTCTCTGGCCCATGAACATCTAATGATTTATGTGGATCACAGGCTTATCTTTGACTTGTGCCAAAGGAAACATTTTTCCAGCTAAGGTGAGGGTGGGTTTGGGTGTCGTGGGACCAAATGTTATCTGTTAGAGTTAAATGAACACTGTTAGTGTTGAATTTACACTTGAGCTTTTTCTGTGTGCAGTGCAGTAGATGTGAAAAGTCTTGAATAATGTTTCAGGTGAAATTCCTATAGACCAATGTACCTTCTACCCTCATTCAATGTAGTAGTTATGTTTTATTTTAGCTTTTCTTAAGCAAAGATCACATTAACAGTATCTCTAACTGTCGCATTAAACGCTTGGGAGTGTCACTGAAGTATTCACACTCAAGCCCCACAATTTATATAGTACAGCATTTGAACAGAACTGCTGGTACAAGTGAACAACTGAAAGACAAAAAACAGGGGCACAGGAAGCAAAAAAAACCAGTGACTGGCAGGACGCTCACCACAAGTCTACAAGCCTGCACGCTCACCACAAGTCTGCAAGCCTGCACGCTCTGTCACATGGGAATGTTTAAGCAAATAGTAGCTCAAAGATGATTGGCTGCTGTGATTGAAATCCTGACGATGTCAGACCTGGAGCCAGATCAAACCAGTTTGTTTTGATCGATGATTGTGGCAAAATGTCATGTTTACCAGCTTTAATGAGTCACATTGGACAACAGAAGTGCCCAAGCAATTAATAAAACCTGAAACAAATGAGTGGGGGACCTTTAAAGCTGAAAATATATTTGCAAACAAATAACCTAGCCCAAATTTTTTTGGCAGAGAAACAGTGAAAAAGGAAGAAGACATGAACAATTACAAGTTGTTTTCAGAAAAGCTCTTCCTCAATTTTGGCATAGTTCCTGTAAAGGTCATAGCTTACCATCATCACTAAAACAAGGTCTTTACCGCAGAGGACACTTCTACAAAAAAGTAAAATAAACTTGCAATTTACTCTACGCCCAGCAACTACACTTTAAATAATTAAAGGATCCCTGTTTTTCCAGACTAATTCCATCATACTGATTGGTGTTGATAATAATCTTGTCATACCTTTGTGGAGCTTTGTTCCCCCTGAGAACTGCTCCACTCTGCTTTACAATGCAGTCTAATAGGGCCACCTTAGACTGCCGAAAAGTCTGACAAAATTATTAATACTGATCAGTATGTTGGAATTTTTAAGGAAAATGGGTTCAAGTCAGGAAAAGAACCTCCTTTGAAAAACAATATATTTAATTTTGAGGGATTTATCCTGGTTGTAAATAGAGTAAATGTTAAAGTGAATCCCTGAATGAATTTAAACAATCAAACAGCTTACGTAAAATTTCAGCAATGGGTGAATTTGCTGAAATTTCAGAATGGGTGAATTTGCTGAGATTTCAGCAATGGGACTATTTACTATTTACACAATGGGTACACCTGTTCAACTGCTCGTTAACGCAAATTTCTAATCAGTCAATCACGTGGCAGCAACTCAGTACATTTAGGCATGGTCAAGATGATCTGTTGAAGTTCAAACAAAGCATCAAAATGGAGAAGAAAAGGTGATTTAAGTGACTTTGAACGTGGCATGGTTGTTGGTGCCAGACGGGCTGGTTTGAGTATTTCAGAAACTGCTGATCTACTGGGATTTTCACACACGACCATCTCTAGGGTTTACAGAGAATGGTCCGAAAAAGAGAAAATATCCAGTGAGCGGCAGTTCTCTGGGCGAAAATGCCTTGTTGACGGCAGAGGTCAGAGGAGAATGGCCAGACTGGTTCGAGCTGATAGAAAGGAAACAATAACTCAAATAACCACTCGTTACAACTGAGATATGCAGAAGAGCATCTCTGAACACACAACACGTCGAACCTTGAAGCAGATGGGCTACAGCAGCAGAAGACCAGACCGGGTGCCACTCCTGTCAGCTAAGAACAGGAAACTGAGGCTACAATTGGCACGGGCTCACCAAAATTGGACAATAGAAGATTGGAAAAACGTTGCCTGGTCTGATGAGTCTCGATTTCTGCTGCGACATTCAGATGGTAGGGTCAGAATTTGGCGTAAAAAACATAAAAAGCATGGATCCATCGTGCCTTGTATCAACGGTTCAGGCTGGTGGTTGTGGTGTAGTGGTGGTGTGGGGGATATTTTCTTGGCACACTTTGGGCCCCTTAGTACCAATTGAGCATCGTTTAAACGCCACAGCCTACCTGAGTATTGTTGCTGACCATGTCCATCCCTTTATGACCACAGTGTACCCATCTTCTAATGGCTACTTCCAGCAGGATAACATGCCATGTCACAAAGCTCAAATCATCTCAAACTGGATTCCTGAACATAACAATGAGTTCACTGTACTCAAATGGCCTCCACAGTCACCAAATCTCAATCCAATAGAGCACTTTTGGGATGTGGTGCAACGGGAGATTCGCATCATGGATGTGCAGCCGACAAATCTGCAGCAACTGCGTGATGCTATCATGTCAATATGGATCAGAATCTCTGAGGAATGTTTCCAACACCTTTTTTGAATCTATGCCATGAAGAATTAAGGCAGTTCTGAAGGCAAAATGGGGTCCAAACCGGTACTAGCAAGGTGTACCTAATAAAGTGGCCGGTGAGTGTATACTGAAGCAGAGCTGGGTCAAATACAAATACATATTTGTATTTGTATTTGAAAATGTAGTTAAATACATATTTTAAGTATTTTCAAATACATTTAAACATGAAATACTTTGTATTTGATTTATTTAATTATTTTCATGTAAAACCAAAGACTTTCCCAAACCGTATTTATACATTCCTTTAAATAAATACTTTACTGGGAAACCAAATACTATTTCAAATAGTATTTAGAACCTTTTAAAATACAATTATAATTTTAAAACTTTTTGAAATATTTCTGTGATAGATAACATAAATGGCTGAGCCAGAAACAATGTGGGCTTCATACTGAAGGGGGTATCCCAGAGTGGCCCTCGGTGTGATGTCAGCGAGTTATAATACTGAGGGCACTCCAGGGGAACTACTAGGGGCTAGGGGTTGAATTTTGATTATGAGCAAGGGTACCCTGTGCTGGCAATTTTAAAGAACCCATGCGCTGCCCTGCACATGTTGCACCACTGGCCTTATGTTCTGAAAGTATATTCAAATAATTCCATTAAATCAAACACTTTGCATTTGAAAAATTAGTATTTCAAATGTTTTTTAAGATATATTTGAAAGTAATTGCAAATACAAGCAAATGCTCTTTAAATGTATTATCAAATACATTTTGTAATTTAAATACCCAGTATTTGTAAATGCTGAATTTCAAATAATTTCTAAATAAGTATTTAAAAGTTATTCAAATACTTTATATGTGTTTGACCCAGGTATGTACTTGTAACATCCTTATGTGCTAAGCCAGCACAGTAGTTGTAATACAGGACACCGTAGTAGTGTGACATAGACAAGTCCCGCGAGAACCAGGAAGCGTGGGATTGAAGATGGCGGAATAAGGAAGCACCAAGCGGCCAAAACCAGACTTCGTTTTTGAAGCTCATTTCCTGGTCTCGTTGTTCCTGGTTGCTCACTAGCGCCACTACGGTTGGCTCCAGTATAGGTGTTTTCATATCCGGTTTCCATGTAAGTCTACGGTACAAATGAGGTCAAAATACAAAGTCAATAATTTTTTCTCATGAGGACAAATAGTCACAATATGTGTATTTTATTCGTCTTATGACTGTCCATGGGTCGATTTCATGATTTATTGTGTCATTTGGGCACTGTTATAATATTTGGTGTGGACCAATGAGGTACAGTTTGCGTCACTTCCTGATTATTGCGGAGGACTAAGCTACAGTAGGGGCTACAGTCTATGGTCACTGGGGTGGGAGGTGGCGCCTCTTGGCCTTGACATTGCGGCTCCGACCACGGTCCACCTGTGCGAAGTCAGAAAACGCAGGCATCCCATTTCGTAGCGATTTCATTATGGCGTGTGCTATTTATAGTTGCACTAGACAACCATAAAATGATCCTCCTCTGTAGTTTTTTGGTAGCCGAGTCATTTTTACTATTTCCTTTAGCCTACTTAACCAAATAATTATTTGGCAGAAAGCGTAATCAGCTTGCTATATTTGGTAGTCCAATAACCTGTGCTAAAACAATTCGCAACTTCGGCTACCAAGCTAACCCTAAGCTGCAAATATTCAATCTGTCAAACATGTTTGACGGCTTGTCAGTCGTGTACATTCCGTAAATGTCTACCTGGGCCATGCTTCACGCATATGACAAAGCTACTATAATCCCGATTTTGGGATAAACACTGCAAAATTTTCAGTTTCACGAAGCAAATTAAGAGTCTTAAGGTTTATTTGCTGAATAACATGCAACACACACAGAATTTAACGAAATTAACCATCTTTGTAAGACTGGCATTTAGAAAGGAACATGTTTTTAGCATTTAAGAGACCGACAAGAGCATTTAAGACAGTGGTTCTCAGAATCGGTCCTGGGGGCTCCTTGGGTATATTGGCTTTTCTTCATTGGTTTTGATGATTTACAAGAAAAAAATAATTAGAAAATCAATGTACATTATTTTTGTCTTCATGCACCAGGTGGAAAACTTGCTGTTCAAAGTGCGTTGTCATATTTACATGCCTGCAGATCAGTTATTAAAATACTTGGTAGATTTGTTAATCACCGCTGACAGTGTTAATTTTTATTCGGTAGAAAGTGACTTACGAACGATCGGTCAGCTAGCGTCATGCAGCAAGTGAACACCACAAACGGCGATGGAGTAGCTAGTAGCAGTTGCTGGCTCATTAACTGACTGTGGCGAAAACCTACGACGATAACTTGCTCGGTTAAGCACGTCTACTAGACAGTTATACGAAAATTAGCCTAGTCAAATCACCAGTAGCCTACACATCTCTGATTGATTGACCATCAGTGTAGTCGATGTTTTTCCCCTATGGTTCATATTGCTAATGCGTGAGCTAACCACGGATAGCCTACCTAGCTCACTGGCAAGCTGATATGCCAGCTAAGCATTTTCGTTTTGCTGAGAAACATAAATTGAAGATAACTGAACATAATTGTAATATAATGTCATACATATAACGTGATTACATGACACAGTACAGTCACAGATGGAAATTAAACTCCGTTAACCTTTGATAATATATTTTAAAACATAGGCTAACGGCAGACAGTCAGCTAGCCTCAAGTTCGTTCTGCAATCGTTCGTACAGGTTGATGGGCTTTTCCGCACCGGACTGTCAATCACATTGTAAAAATCACAAGACCGCTTAACTCTATGGTTTTGGCTCCAAATCGACAACATGGCCACGCCCGCTTCAAAACGTGTTTCAGACAGAGACCGTAAAAAATATGGACAAAGCTACTGTGACGTCACCCATTGACTCTCCGTGGGTCTCTAAAACACGTTTTGAAGCTCAATGGTGGGCGCGTCCATTTTCTCGATGTGGAGCCAAAACCATAGAGTTAAGCGGTCTTGTGATTTTTTTACAATTTGATTGACAGTCCGGTGCGGAAAAGCCCATCAACCTGAACGAACGATTGCAGAACGAACTTGAGGCTAGCTGACTGTCTGCCGTTATGTTTTACAATATATTATCTGATGTTTACGGAGTTTAATTTCTATCCGTGACTGTACTGTGTCGTGTAATCACGTTATATGTATGACATTAAAAATACAATTAGGCTATGTTCAGTTATCTTCAATTTATGTTTCTCAGCAAAACGAATATGCTTATCTAGCATATCAGTTTGCCAGTGAGCTAGGTAGGCTATCCGTGGTTAGCTCACGCATTAGCAATATGAACCATAGGGGAAAAACATCGACTACACTGATGGTCAATCAATCGGAGATGTGTAGGCTACTGGTGATTTGACTAGGCTAATTTTCGTATAACTGTCTGGTAGACCTGCTGTTAACCGAGCAAGTTATCGTCGTAGGTTTTCGCCACAGTCAGTTAATGAGCCAGTAACTGCTACTAGCTACTCCATCGCCGTGTGTGGTGTTCACTTGCTGGGTGACGCTAGCTGACCGATCGTTCGCAAATCACTTTCTACCGAATAAAAATTAACACTGTCAGCGGTGATTAACAAATCTACCAAGTATTTTAATAACTGATCTGCAGGCGTGTAAATATGACAACGCACTTTGTACAGCAAGTTTTCCACCTGGTGCATGAAGACAAAAATAATGTAGCCTACATTGAATTTCTAATTATTATTAGGCTATTATTTTTTTCTTGTAAATCATCAAAACCAATGGAGAAAAGCCAAGATACGCAAGGAGCCCCCAGCACCGATTCTGAGAACCACTGTCTTAAATTCCTAGCTTGTCGGTCTCTTAAATGCTAAAAACATGTTCCTTTCTAAATGCCAAGATGGTTCATTTCGTTAAATCCTGTGTGTGATTTCATCGTGTGTTGTATGTTATTCAGCAAATGAACCTTGAGACTCTTAATTTGCTCCGTGAAACTGAAAAAGTGTTTATCCCAAAATCGGGATTATAGTAGCTTTGTCACATGCGTGAAGCATGGCCCAGGTAGACACTTACGGAATGTACACGACTGACAAGCCGTCAAACACGTCTGACAGATTGAATGTTCGCCGGTTAAGGTTAGCTAGCTAGTCAAATGGCTTGGTAGCCGAAGTTGCGAACTGTTTTAGCATAGGCTACTACTGGACTACCAAATATAGCAAGCTGATTACGCTTTCTGCCAACTAATTATTTGGTTAAATAGGCTACCGAAAAACTGAAGAGGAGGATTATTTTATGGTCGTCTAGTGCAGCTGTAAATAGCACACGCCATAATGAAATCACCACGAAATGGGATGCCTGCATTTTAAGACTTAGCACAGGCGGACCGTGGCTGGAGCCGCAATGTCAAGGCCAAGAGGCGCCACCTCCCACCCCAGTGACCATAGACTGTAGCTCCTCCTGTAGCTCAGTCCTCCGCAGTAATCCGGAAGTGACGCAAGCTGTACCTCATTGGTCCAGAACAAATATTGGCACTGTGCCCAAATGACGCAATAAATCATAAAATCGACCCATGGACAGTCATAAGACGAATAAAATACACCTATTATGACTATTTGTTCTTGTGAGAAAAAATTATTGACTTTGTATTTTGATCGCATTTGTACCGTAGACTTACATGGAAACCGGATATGAAAACACCTATACTGGAGCCATCCGTAGTGGCGCTAGTGAGCAACCAGGAACTACAACACCAGGAAATGAGCTTCAAAAACGAAGTCTGGTTTTGGCCGCTTGGTTTCAGAGACCCACGGAGAGTCAGTGGGTGACGTCACAGTAGCTTTGTGCATATTTTTTACAGTCTCTGCCCACGGAGAGTCAATGGGTGACGTCACGGTAGCTTTGTCCATATTTTTTACAGTCTCTGGGAAGCACACAGTGACATGGCCTCAGAAGTCTGACGTAACGCAGAGCAAAAACCTTGCCCATATATGGAATTCCAGCTCAAAGGGAAATTTCTCTATGGAAACAATGAATGGATTTTCACATAACCGTTCTCGTCACAGTCTGTGATGTAAGCTGGCGTTTAAAACTTGGACGTTTTTATCCGGACAGATTTCTCTCTTAAATGGCACTGGATCCGTTGAATTCCGATGTCGTTTTTAACCGAAACAATTATTTGGCTAACAAAAAGCTAACACTGCTGCGCATGTTATTTACGTCACAGCTCTTGCGGTTCCCTGGCAACACTTGTGAAGCGCAAGGAGCCTGGTTATACTAAGATGTTTACAATTGGGATGGCAGGTATGCCATCCCGCCAAGTTACGCCTTGGCGGGGGCATGCCCCATACCTATACAGCACCGAGAGTTTGGCACTTTTCAGGGTTCCCCACAGAAATAACCACAACAGCCACGGACACTCAGCCCTTAAAAACATTAAATTCTGTACATTCTGACCCCATTTCAACAGACAGATTTCATAAAAAACTTCACATGTCCACACAATAAAGCTCCAAACTAAGGGGAATTTGCGTTTTCTCCTTCTTCTTCTCTTTCTTCTTCTTCTTCTTCTTCTTCTTCTTCTCATTCTTCTTCTTCTCATTCTTATTTTTCCTGCCGCCTATCCCACTAACAACATGTCTGCCCATTGGACATTTTACCGACACCCGCCAAATCTTCACGTACACCACCCAATGAAAAACTCGCATACACACGCACAATACCCATATCTTTTTACTCTGAAACTTTCCCAATACAAACAGCTAGTCCGTTGGTGGCCTAGTGGGTAAGGTTACAGTCTTGGGAACACAGGATCGGAAGTTCAAGCCCAGCTAGGAACGCGTTTCTTTAACCTGCTTTTACCCTCACTAATACACACGCAAAATACCCTTATCTTTTTATTCTGAAACTTTCCCAGTACAAACAGCTAGTCCGTCGGTGGCCTAGTGGGTAAGGTCCCAGTCTTGGAAACACAGGATCGTAAGTTCAAGCCCAGCTAAAAACGCGTTTCTTTAACCTCCTTTTACCCTCACTAATAATTGTCTACTACTTCTCAATTATTGCTTTTGCACCATATCTACCAGCCGTTCGCCGTGTACCGTCTGCACGTTCAATTGTTAACCGGCTACAATATTGCAAAGCCATATGGATTCAACGGGAGCTCTTCTGTGCTTACTCGCCTGTGTTCTTCTTTAAAACCACGGACAGGTTTGCTAATGATATTTCACACATTGCATAGCTATGTCATGGTGCTGCCCGAACAAAGTGACAGACTGGTAAACCTCCGGTTGAAGGATCGAATCCCGCCTCGCCCTAAGGCAGATAAGTGCTTCTTTTACACTAACGTTCTCTTAGGCTTATATTTGCTTTACCAAAACTCACTCATGGCCACCCATATGCATTTCATGACGGCAAATGTATTCCTTTTATTAAAAAGTTACACCACTTCACCGCTCTGCCATTTCTACTAACTATATTTCTTCACTTGGCTACCATACAAAAACTTCTTATCAGCAAACGCCACGTTTCTACATTCATGTTACCTCGCCCTCTTCTCTATCTAGCCATATACAAACAATTACTACGTATGTACGTTCAGCAACTCCCCATTAAAACATTACATTTAAAATCATGATTCACTCATAATTATAACTACCAGTACTGAACATGAAAAAATCACAGCAGTGCAATAGATTTCACATGTTACTTAACCCTCCACTTTAACAGCTAGCGTTTTATAGCGACTGTTATATATACCGTTCGATAAGGAATATAAGCTCGCTCATGGTCACTCCATTTACTTCGCACTATACTCCGTGATCATGTCAACCTTCACCTACATGCCCATTCTGCTAAAAACATATTGTTTCAACTACGCAATTTCATCATTTCATCCTAATTTCTCTCAAACTGTTGTTATTTTCTCATATGCAAAGCCTGCTGGGACATATGCGTCTGCTCCTATTCTCCACTATCATGTTTTCCGGTTCTAGTTTAGCAAAACAGCGAAGAGGATTCCTACCTGCAGATAAGCCTATCAAAATGCCTTATAAACCTTAGGAACACTAAAAGTGCATCTCCACGAAATAACAGACAACGGAGCAGGACAGAAGGCTACACAAGTTGCGACCTAGGGAGTTATAATTCTACGGGCTTGCTGATTCTTTTGTCAGTCAAGGCTCGTTGGATGGACGTCAAATCCGTGAGTACATACACTGGCCATATTTCATCTGCGTTTCTCATGCGTTTATGCTGACGCCACCGCACGCTTTCTGACAGCCACTGTTTTACATATATAGCAAACCGAAACTGCTGAACGGTACACGCTCATCAGACTGTACAAATTCACACAACGATAGCCATAATCCACAACCGTTTCTTACAGGGTCACGTCGCATTTCTCACTCTCATAATAAAACGCTTTGCAAAAAGAAATGATATCTCATAAAAAACACGTTTTCAACGTACAAAAATGCCAAGTTACTCAAAAGTATTGATATCAAAATGACGCCAAGTTACGGTACTACAAACAATATAGGCTATCTTGCCTCACCGAAATGACATAAGATGTATTTCAAAGCAGTGCTACCCAATATTTCCTCAATTCCTTCAAGTCACTTGGCCCTGTGTTTTGTAATCTTACCATTTTACAATGTCATGCAAACTTTGTGTCAGATCAAAGAGTCAAATATTTCGAATTGCCTCATAGAACACATTGAAATTAATGTACAAATCTGCTGCTGAGTAACTACAGGAAGCATATTTCTCCAGAAAACATGTTTATACTTGCTTCTGAACTGAATTTGAGTACATGTGCAAGTTATTGTATATTTGCTACGTACAATACATACTGCATGTAAAATACATATTGTACATACATACATAGAGAACTTCTTTATCCCCATGGGGACATTTCCCTCACAGCATGTTACATTCACATTTACGAACACACACTTATACCAAGAAACATACTATCATTCACGCAACAGAAAGGCTGGGCAGCGAAATACATACATACCAATACAAATTGGACATATACACGCCTATTCAATCAATCTTGGCTGTGAGAGAGCCATCCACACATATGTTTGGCCTGTCCATGTAGTGCATGCTTATACACACAGGGCCAAGTGACTTGAAGGAATTGAGGAAATATTGGGTAGCACTGCTTTGAAATACATCTTATGTCATTTCGGTGAGGCAAGATAGCCTATATTGTTTGTAGTACCGTAACTTGGCGTCATTTTGATATCAATACTTTTGAGTAACTTGGCATTTTTGTACGTTGAAAACGTGTTTTTTATGAGATTATATATACAACTGTAAAAAACAGAAAAATGTATAATTTATTACACTAACGGGAAACAGCGGGAAGAAAACGGTTTTCGCACGAGTATCGAAACAGCTCTGTGTGTGATGTTGTAATTGTGCGACAGGTCATCTTGGGTAGCTAACCACTTAGCCGTTAACAATTGGCTTTTTAAAATGACACAGATTTTTTTTAGATTATAAAAAATGGGTAAAAGCATTATTTTTCCATATACAAAAAAACGTCCAAATGTCATAATTTATTTTAAAGGAATTCGAAAATCGCCATTCATTTGTCCCATAGGGGCGTCTATTTTTTGAACCGGAAGTCTCGAAAATGCTCTCGAACCCGAAGGGAATGACAACATCTCCTTTATTAAATATAGTTTATCATTGTGCCAAAGAGCAAATATTACCGTACTGAAGCAATGCAGGTTAAGTACCTTACTCAAGGATACAACAGCATTGTCCAGAAATCAAGCCTGTGACCACTAGGTTAAAAGACCAGTGCCTTAGCCATTTTTCTACATTGCTGCCCAAATATATACTCAATTTTGATTGGTTGACAGCCATGCATTGTGTCTGTAATCTGGGTACTTTGCCTCAGTACAGTTAAACTATATGAAAACTTTTTTTTTTAATTGTTGGCTTAGACATCAAATAAATTTTTCTGAGCCCATATACCCAAATAAATGAAAGGAAACATAGCCGTAGCATTAGGTTATAACAGTTGATTCACAAAACCAATAGCAATACCAAAAGGTTAAATATGCAGATAAAAAGCATTTTTTATCCAGTGAATATCTTACACATTAAGATATTACATCTGGCTAAGCATTTTTAGCTAAGCATTTTTGTGGTCAGGGGCGCAGTATTTATTAAGTTTGGAAATATTTACATAGAGCAATTATGTGGATTAGAGTAAATCACCGAGTAGACTGGCTACTATAGCACTTCACGATACCGGTAGCTAAAGGTACATTTAATACAACTGTATGACAATTTGCATTTGACAATCCTGTTTTATAATATGTTTTTTTATTATTATTATTTAATGCTAAATACTGATTGAAAAAATTAAGCTAGGAACATTTGTACACAGTGTGTGCCTTGCCGCTAGCTAGACGGTGGTGAAAGCTAGTAATTTAATTTTCGACCAATAGTTAATGTGTAGTTCATTTTGCTAAATGTATTTTCTCATTTATGTGCACATATAATTGGTTGTCCTATGGATTGTGGGTAGTTTTGCTACAAAAGAGTGCTCAGCCTGTTACTGGGAAAAAAGAATGTAAGTCGATTATGGGTGCCACTTCAACCCTGATAAACAGTGATTAGAAATATTCCCTTTTTTGCCTCAATGCACAGTGAAACGTGAGGTGTGAGAACTAATATTTAATCAGCTGAAAAAGTAGTTTTCCCATGTTCCACTTTTGTTTCTGAGACATTTTTACAACAGAAGACCACAGCATATGGCATTTCATTTTATCAAGTATGTCAGTTATGCCATGAGCCACGAAGTGCAGCAGAATGCTAAGCTAGCACTACTGAATGGCCTCACACCATTATCCATTGCATGTGCCCCTGTTGATGTATCTCTTTGTGTTATCAAAGTATTGCTGACGCACTTCAGATACCATGGAAGTTCAAACTATGATCGTACTCCATGTAGGCTATTGTATTGTCAATTGTCAATTGTACAGCTTCCACTAATCAGTTGAGTCATATGTTCAACCAGAGTCTAGTGTTGACTGGATTATGAGTAAAACAACCTGCGTATAACTTTGTTATCAAGTTATGTCAAGTAAAATCACACAATGATTCTTATTGTTTTATGTATTATTGGTATTCCAGAGTTGCAAATATGACTGTAAACCCATTACTTTGATCAAAAAAGGCAGGAATTTCTCTGTTACAGCCTATGTGAAATTGAGAGTTATGGTGCAGTGGACGCCATATTGGTTGCTGCTACTCCAGGCACCTCCCACCTCTCCAGTTCCTGCATGTGCTCTATGGGGCTGCGTCAGAAATCTTTTGAAATGAGCCAAAAGATCTGGCTCTCCAAAAGGAATGAATGAATCCTATCACTACTCAATGATTGTGCTTAATAAGTGCCCACTAATGTACAGTGGGCTCCAG
This sequence comes from Anguilla pacifica, assembly GCA_039654925.1. NCBI lineage: Eukaryota > Metazoa > Chordata > Actinopteri > Anguilliformes > Anguillidae > Anguilla > Anguilla pacifica. The sequence goes on from CM077296.1 coordinate 8,133,891, forward strand.
AATTATTGGCACCCTTGATAAATATGCACAAAAAATGCTAAAAAAAAACATGATAAACTAAAAAATAATAGTTATTGACATAAGCTTTATTTTCCAACATGTGTAAACTAGTGTGCTTGATTAATGATTCATTGGAATCAACCAAAGTCTTATATTTTTTAAATAAAAAAAATATTTTCCCAAAGAACAGTTTCCACAATTATTGGCACAGTAGGTATGAGGTGCTTCTCCTGTATGCATTCCTCTTTTGCGACCAAACATGTTGATGGTGTGTATGGCCAAAACATTCAATTTTGGTCTCATCTGACAATAGCATTCTCTTCCAGTCATAATTCCAATGAGGTTTGGTAGGCTCCAGATTCTTGGTTGTGTTTATTGTGCTCAGTAAGGGCTGTCTTCGTGCCACCGTTCCAAAGAGTTAGTTGGTATGGAGGTGCCATTTTATGTTTTTTTTAGACTTGTTGACTGCAAGAAACTAACCAATCTCTGAAATTCTTAAACAGTGATCCTTGGGTTATTAATGGCCTCCCTCACCATCTTCCTCACCGTCCGTGGGGACAACATGAACTTGCTTCCTCTTCCTGGCACATTTGCAACCATTCCATATGTTTTACACCTTTTTATAATTGCCCTTACAGTGCTAAGTTGTATGTTTAACCGTTTATGTCTTCTTTTGTACCCATTACCAAACTTGTGATGGTAAATTATCATCGGTCTCCTGAATTGACAGTTATTTGGCTTTTCCCATGCTGATGGATGACAAAGGGATTTTGTATGCTTGTTACCTCATTTTTATTCTCTAGTGAAACTGGAAGTGATGGAATGACACCATATAGTTCCTTTAGACCAAGATGAACTAAATTAAGTAAAATTGTATTGGTAATTTCATTTTGTTTGATTTTACTTACAATAATTGTTAGGGGTGCTAATAATTATGGTACCTATGATTTTAATTTAAAAAAACATTGAAGCATGAGAGTAAATGTATTGAAATAAAAGTATATAGTTTTCCCATATGTTTGAACATAACATATAGATTATTATCTGTGTCATTTATATATCATTTTTAAGCGTGCCAATAATTCTGGAGCCCACTGTATATCACTGGGGGAGGAGCTGAGTGATTACTGATACAAAAATACTCTATCACCCTCTTGCTGAGGGATGATTGCAGGTGGAAAAAAAACTGACCCAGATAAACTTGTTTCCTGCACAGAATAGCAGTCCTGCACTGATGTCAATTACACATTCATTCGATAGTGGTCGTGTGGCTTTCTGTTGTCATAGCATGAATTTTCCATGCGCGTGTGAGACATCTGACTAATACAGTGGTGACCATGCGAATGTCAGACTTAGCCAGCTGTCGTTCAGAGAACTGAGCTAAAACAGAACTTGAGGCCTTCAACAGTTTCAGGTCTCAAACAACAGTAAGCACTTCATTATTCTGAACTGCGTATCCATTGTAGAGTTTCTGTAACCAGCTGAAAAATATCATTTTATCAGCACGTACAGAAAGTTACTCATCGAAAACCCAACATCAAAACCTACATCTACTCTTAGAACGGGTTTGTCTTTTATACGGTTTAAATATTAAGTTGTTGTGCAGAAATAGACTCTTTTCATATTGCCATTTTGGTAGCATTCCAACATTGGTCTATATTACAGCAGTGATCCAATCCTCTAGCCGATCAGTCTAGCTAAAGACTAAATTAATGCTGACGTTCCTCTGAAAGCCACTTACAATTTGAAAAGAAGTACATTTTATATTCACTTGGCAGAAAACAGCCTTTTCACTTTCGAATTATTTGTGGCCCATGGAAGACTCTTTTGTGGCCCCTTATGAAAAGGGAGGGGGTGGAGGACAGCACGCAGAGCAGTGAGAGAAGAAGTGAGAATTCTGTGGTGTTTTGTCACTGAGTCACCTCGCTTCCTTCTCAGATGATGAAAGGCTTGTGGGTGCTGGCAGCCATTTTACTGCACTGCGTGGGAGGGGCAGAAAGTGCAGGTAAGCACACTTTCTCATAACGCTGTCTTGCACGTAGTCACAAAGCCCTCTGGATGCCTACAATTACACTTTTGGGATTTTGTGTGTCCCGATTGAGGTCATCCCCAGCTAGCACACATCATTTTTTCAGTATGGTTCTGGTGGACAGCAACTTATAAATTCTTTTAAAAATTTTAACAACTTTTTTAAACCACCACAACGTTCCAAATGAGTCCAGATCACAATTCTTTAGAGAGAAGCTTTAAAGTGATATGTCACCGCATGGGTTTATTCTTTTGTTTGTTTGTTTGTGTTAGTGTGTCTCTTTGATTGACATGAAAAGTTTTTGTATTCACTGAAGGATATGATTTGACGTGTGTAAAAATGATATTTACAGGATTTACTGGCTGGCTTTAGAATGCCTGCTATGGGGGCATTTTGGATTTGTGGTCTAAAGCAGAAAATACACATACCTCAAAGCAGTTACAGTAATTTTGTGCCTCCAGAGCCTGTATATGTGTAAATGATCATATTATTCCTCAAAGGGTGACATATAATCTTATTTTTGGTTCCTATTATGTTTTACTCATTCAGTATATGAAGTCTATTAAAAAAACAAATAATCTTTTTTTTCATCTTGATACTTTATGATTTTTCCTAATTTGGTGGGATGAAATGATAAACGTTCAATAAACATGATTCTGTGTTTTCAAAAGTCAGAAAGGTGTGAAGTCAGAAGGTAGTATGAAAGTGTATACAAAGGTGTAGGTGTATAAAACACAAGAAAATTTACAACCTTTTTGGCTGGACTGCAACAGCGGGGCCCTACAAACGTGAATGTCTGTGAGTGACTGACTGACTGACAGAGTGATGAAGTTACACCATTGGTCGGCCGAGTTATGAAGTTACACCATTGGTCGGCCGAGTTATGAAGTTACACCATTGTTCGGCTGGATCACGTGTGTTAGGTCCAGCCATATACTAGGTTTTAACCTGGTCTTGTTTGTCTTTTATTTCTGATACGGGTGACACTTTCCCACACAGGTCTTACCTCAAGCCTTAAAATAAGAAGTCTCTCACAGTTCCTGCATGATTCTTAAAGCAATTCTTAAAGCATTCTGTTAAGTCACACTAAATTGGGGAGGGGCAAACAGATGAAAGGGGTACCTACACACATACTGAACCCATATTTTTCTTTGAGCATGGTTCTGCCACAGGCATTCAGAATATATGGCGAACCTCTGACAGAAATATACCGTGAGAGAGGTTATACTGCAGGTCCTTGACAATGGACGTGATGTAGAGGAGGATGTGTCAGGAACAGAAGACCATATTGAGGAAGATCATGATTGTGATGTTTCCTCTTCCGATGGAAATGAATGCCTTGAGCACTTTGCCCCGAAGGAAGTGTTGTGTTCGGTGAGCCTGTGAATGGCATGGCGCCATGGGACCGGCCTCTTGTATGCAGCGAGCGTTCAGCTCCAGCTGGGCGGGTGTCCCCATTAACAGACGGCTCTGAAGACCCCTGCTCAGGCGGCAGGAGGGCGGCATTCGGGGGATGCCTGGGCTGACGGTGGCAGAGAGCGGGAGGGTGGTCGATCCTGCGATCGCAGTCTGTGCAGCTGAGATGATAGCGGTACCTGCTGCCATTAGAATGGGTAGAGGCCTGACAGCACGGTAGCGTGGCTCAAGGTCAGTACTGACCGCGAACATGCTATCTATCCTCCACACTATCACAAAGCACCAAGCGTTGTCATTTAGTTCATACAGTATATTCTCTACAAAATAATTGTTCGCAAAAAATACGGTGAGCTCCATAATGTTTGGGAACAAAGACATATTTTATCCTGATTTTTATCTCAGTTGGGAGATACTACGTGTCAAAGTGAAAATGTTTCTATTACAATAATTTTGTATCAGTTTAAATTGTGGGGTCAATTTGACCCCCAAACATAAAATGCGTCATGAAGTTTCAGCATAATAGGAGGGCTAAAGGATAATTTAGTTTTTTTTTCTTTACTCGGTCCCATTTTCCTTAACTATTTCCACCAAGCTGTTCGGTAATGATAATTATTTTGTCACACCGTTCTTTGTGGAGCTTTGGTCACCCTGGAAACCACTCCACACTGCTCTGAAATGCAGTATTAGGAGGTCACACAAACGGCCAAACAGCCACCCTCAAATTAATTACTGCCGAGCCTGAAGGGGATGCTCATTCGCCTAATTTTCCGTCAGTTTGTTACCAGGTATTCTGTGTTTCAGTTTCGGACAGACTGCTTCTTTTAGTGGAAAGACACATTCTTCTCTCAGTAAAAACTACAATTTCCATAGAAGCATATGCTGCTAAGGAAGTTACTATAGTGAACAGCTCTACCAGCACCCCCTGGCTGTGTGCATGAATACAGACTGCTGCTGTGCAAGTGTTGCTGCAGTGCAAAATAGTGTCGAAAATGAACGTTATTTTTTAAGTCTGGAGAGATAACTGCTCACAGTTATCTATTAAATACATTTGCATATACTAATCAAACTTTTATTCGGTGGAAAACCACATTTAGGAGGCATTTCAAGGATCGTTTGGCCCCATTGGAGTGCATTGCAAAGCAAGGTGAACAATACTCTGTAAAGATGTGACACTTTTTATCATTACCAATTAGAATTGGTTCAGAAAAATGGGTCCAAGTCAAGAAAACCCCCAAAGATATCCATTGAGGAAATTTCAGCATGTTTCTGTATTAACATTGCTACACAGGTGCTTGGGCACAAAGAGCTTGAGAACTGAGAAGGAAATAAGTACTGGCACAATATAACAACTGATGTTTTTATTATTTTGAATAAATGCTATACATCTGTTCATATTTATAACTTTGAAACACAACATTGATGTTAAAGTTGCTTGTTGAGTTACCTGGAACTCATTTCTTACTTTAAACTGTGATGCTTAAATGTCTGCCTTTCTAAAGCAATGACAATTGTTTTATTCATTAGCATGTACTAATAGTCCATTTAATGTTATTTAACGTTGTGCATTTAGCAAATTGATAACATTTATAGCACACGGCATCCATAAAGAAAATTTAATTTGATCATCACCAAGTTATTCACCACTGAACTACATCCAGGACTACCTTGAAAAAAGAGATGGAAATCTCAATGGAACCTGGTAAAATAACAGAGAAATAAATAAATAAATAAATAAAGGTTGCAGGTTTGATTACCGACTGTTGCTGTTGTTAAGGGTGTTGCTACCTTTGAATATGGTACCTTTCCTGAATTGCTTCAGTGAAATATCTAGCTGTATAAATGGATTGTATGTATAAAAAAATTTTTAAAAATCTAGGTTGACTTCTAATAGCTGGAAGGTAATGTGTGTGTATATACAGCAAAGGGCATCCTCTCCTGCTTTCAGCTAAAATTTGAACCAGGCTAGTACCTGTATTGTCTACACCGGTGTTTCTCAACCCCGGTCCTGGGGACCCACTGCCCTGCATGTTTTAGACTTCTCCCTGCTCCAACACACCTGATTCAAATGAATGGGTCGTTATCAGGCTTCTGCAGAGCTTGATGAAGACCGATTCATTTGAATCAGGTGTGTTGGAGCAGGGCAGTGGGTCCCCAGGACCAGGGTTGAGAAACACTGGCCTACACTACCCAGCACTGGCCTGGAACCCATTTGTAAGAGTGAGGTGAGGTGAGGGGGGTAACTGTGAGGGAGGGTGTGGTTCTGATACCCTGTGGTTGGCATGTTTCCCAGGGTCAGCCAGAGGATGCCAGGCCCAGCCCAACTGCAAAGAGTGCCTGAAGGTCCCTGGCTGTGCCTGGTGCTGGAAGCAGGTGAGGCTGACCTTTGACCCCTCAAGCTCTTCTGCCCTCCCTCTCTTCTTTTCTCCCACTGGACATCTTCTCCTTTTATCACCTGTTTTTTTCTTTATCCTCCCATTTGAAATACCCAAAAATGGAGCATCGCGTAGTTCTGGCAGGCCACGAGAGTCAAGCGCTCCGGCTGAATCAGCTGAGTGATGTTCACCTAACACAGTACATTCACTAACAGGGCGTTCTACTTAAACAGCCTCCCTCTACTCAGCTGCTCCTCCTGCATGCAAGCGCTGCACGTTGCTTCGTAAATCCCCTCCACCACCCCAGCTCCATCCCCATGCGTCAAGAATTTGCATTTCTCCATTCCTATCTGTTAAGAATTTGTATTGCTCCATCCCTATGTGTTAAGAAATTGCATTGCCCCATTCCTATGTGTTAAGAACTTGCTTTGCTGCTGGATCTGTTCTGTGTGTACCCCTCTAGGGGGGTTTGGCTGCTGGCCTCCCGGCCTTATCCACGCGGGCTGCGTGGTTGGCGGGAGAGCTCCAGAACAGAGCCATACCGCCAAACATAACTGTATTGCCTTTATTGTCAATAAAGTTCTACTTTGATGACAGTGGTCCTGACAAAACAATAAGTTATGGAGTGTCTTTTAAGTATAATAATAATAATAATAATAATAATAATAATAATAATAATAATAATAGTTTTAGTTTTTTGGTGTTTATTTTTTTATTGCTTTATTATTTTTTAACAATGCATCAGCTTTGAACTTTGGATGAGTATGCTTGCTAAGGGAGTTGCTGTCATGAATTCATTTTTTCTTTAAAATGTTTTAATTGTACTTTATTTTTAAAAGATTTTTCTTTGCACCCCTTCACTGACAAGAAGTAAACCTCCAGGTTGAATGTGTTGAAGTCATTTTTGTACAGGGTGTTGAGAATATTTCCAGGTTCAGTGTTCAGTACACACTCAGAAGGGTTCATCTGATGGGCAGTAAGGTTAACAGAGAAGACCAGGAAGAATAAGAATAACATCAGAGGCATGAGGCAAAAAAAAATGTCTTGTGGTATCTATCTATAGAAACCACCATAAAACTGCGCCACAACTACAGGAAGAACTCAGTGAAACTAGAGAGAAGACAGTTTCCCTGACTACAGTGAAACGGCAACCACCATCAGCTTGACTAGAAGAATGTGTATCTACTAATTGCCTTGCTTGTGCTTTTTGTAACAATGCCTCAAATATGTTTTGAGATATGATTTTGTATCAAAAAATTTCCCATTGATTAACACTGATGGAACATTCAGAACCTGAACAACACTTGCAGCTGACGTCACAATGGGCCTCTTCAGCTGCCACAGACCATCTCTTCCAAGCTTCTAATGGCCTGTCCAATCTACACAACATTTTACAATCATTTGAGGTTGTCAGAGTTACACTAGACAATTACCTTTTGACATGGCTTGTTCACCAGATTGGACACATTACACCTTTGCCACTTGTGACTGCACATAGGGAGGGGGAAAGGACAGGGGGAGGGCCACTCACAGCTGCACATAGGGAGGGGGAAAGGACAGGGGGAGGGCCACTCACAGCTGCAGATAGGGAGGGGGAAAGGGACAGGGGGAGGGCCACTAGTGACTGCAGATAGGGAGGGGGAAAGGGACGGGGGGAGGAATCGGGGGAGATGAACAGTGTAGAGAAAAAATTCTCATGTGAAGTCTTTCAAATCAAATCAACACGTATTTATAATGGAACAGTTCACAAACAATTGTCACAATACGCTTCACAGACAATCCTGACCTAAACCCCACAAAGGAGCAAGCCTAAGGCAATAGTGACAAGGAAAAACTCCCTGGTAACCGAGAGGAAGAAACTTGGAAGGAACCAGGCTCAAGGGGGGAACCCATGCTCCATGGGGAAACCATCATATCACACTACACGGGATAAAATCACTGATTGTCGTCCCAGAGGCTCATTGTCGTTCCGGATTGGGCCATCATTGGGCTAATATCATGTAATGCTAACATCAAAGTTTGTCCTCAAGCTCTCCTTTGTTGTACCCTGACGTTGGTAACCAACTTGAGTCCACAGGACTTCCTGAAGGCTGGGGAGCCAAACGAGCGGAGGTGCGACACAGCCGAGGCTCTCAAGGAGAGGAATTGTGGGAAGGGGTACGTGGTCAACCCACTGTCCCGCGTAGAAGAGCTGAAGAACCTCGACCTGCGGAGTGACTCTGAGAACGTGGTGCAGCTGCAGCCCCAGAGCCTCCACCTCAAGATCCGTGTCGGTAAGAGCCGGTACTCATGCCGTGTCATTCAGTCTGTCTGAACCCAGTGAGCCAAATCAAAGTTTGGTGTTTTATTTTGTTACGGTGTAAACTAAAAAGTATGATTGATTGGAACACTGTTACCTCCTGGCTGGAAAACAATGGTTTTGGATGTGGTAAGGAAAAAAAATTCTACTATGTTATTGTCCTTGGCAGCAGTTTAGTATTATGGTTAGGGAACTGGGCTTGCAACTTAAAGGTTGCAGGTTCAGTTCCCTAGTAGCATGCTGCTGTTATACCCTTGATCAAAGTACTTCATTTGAATTTCTTCAGGGTCCATTCTGCTGTATAATTGGGTCCTATGTAAGAAATGCAAATGCTGTTTAAGTCAGTCTGGATAAGAGCATCTGCTAAATGCTTGCAATGTAATGTAATTCTCAAACAAACAACTTTACCGTAACATTGTTAAATGATGCAGCAACATTTTTTGCTCGCTGGGAACACCGCAGCATTGGGATTACTGTGAGTTTTTCTGGCTTTTCATCAATTCATAGATTGTCATCAAGGAAATAAACTGGATATGATGGACATTCACGTCTAAATAACCATATATGTGATATAGCTAATTCAAACTGTTGGCTTGGGGTAAGGGAATAGTTGGTCAAATCACAACCAAGTCTATAGAAGTTCATACTGTACCAGCTACAGTTGGCTCATTGTGTGCTTTATAAATGTTTTTTCTATCCTTTTTAACAGAAGCAATGTGTTTCTTTGGATGTTAGTCGTTTATGATGAACAGTAGGTGCTGTCTCTTCCCAATCCCTCAGGAGTCCCAGAGACCTTTGAGGTGTGGTTCAAGAGGGCAGAGGGATACCCCATTGACCTGTACTACCTGATGGACCTGTCCTTCTCCATGAAGGATGACCTGGAAAAGATCAAGAACCTGGGTGAAGAGATCCTCAAAACCTTGAAGATGGTCACACAGAAAGTCAGGATTGGTGAGTGCCCTGACCTGAACCTTGCCCCACCAGCTTTCCTCAGGTCTAAGAGACAGTGGGAAATTAAATATTCCAATTCCAACATTTCAGCCATGCATTCTTCTGGAAAAAGCTGAAGCAAAATAAAAAAACGGAAAAGAAGATTTTGACACAGAAAAATGTCATATGCAATTAAAGCCAAATTGCATTGTAATTTCAATCAGCCAAATTTCATTGTAATTTCAATTACTAATTGTTTCAGACCAATAAAATAACCATAAGCACAACCACACCTGAGACCTGGCGGATGTTCTGGACTGAAATGTGACTGTAGCCACAGCAGGGGACCAAAGGCATTAATGGCATGATGTCGTCGAGGCCCTAATGGTATAAAGAAAAAAAGAGATTTCCTTTGTAGGCTGCCTTTTCAGGTCAATATATTAGTGACTCCCTCTCGGATATTAAGACTGGATGTCTCATGTCGAATGATGTTGCGGACAGGCTAGTGACAGAACATCCCTTATACAGTGGTTATAAATGTGGGCTGTGATGGTATACTGGTGTGACAGTGTACCGTGATATTGAAAATACAAACTATTTCAAAATAAACTGTATACCATGCTGCAAATGAAGTTATCGCACGTGTCAAAAAAATCCAGTTATCAGCCAAACTAACTAAAAAACCATAATGAAATAATATAACATCAGAGCTGCTACAGTGTTTATTATAATTATTATTATTATTATTTCTCATGGTTCTGTGGTTTGTCTGCGTTTCCCTTTTTGGGCCGCCAGATGGCAGCACTTCAGTTTTTAGTTCTGTTCATTTACCCTGTTTAATTGTATTATTGTTTTCAATTATTCAATTATTGTTTTTTGGTTGTCTCGATATCCCTTCCCTCTCTGTGGCCTGATTGTGCATTGTGCCCTGCTGTGTCTCGTCAGTGTCTTGTCTATTTAAGTGCTTGTCTTCCCTGACTCGGGTGCTGGATCCTTGTGTGTGCTTCTGGTTATGTTTCTGCCCTGCGTGTTTCCTCCTGAGAGTAGCTCCCCGTGTGTTTCTGCCCATGTTCCGTTTTTACGTGCTTTTTGGATTCTTGGAGTTTCTTTGTTTCCTGTGTTTTGAAGTTTTCTTTGTTTTTTGAGAGTTGCCCTGCGAGGCCTTTTGTTCCCTGCTTTAGTTTCTGTTTTGTAAGTAAAGTCCTTGTTTCCATTTATCGTTTGGAGTTTTGTGTTTTCCCCCTTACTCTGCGTTTGGGTCCTAATGTCACGGGTGCGAGGGGGGGTTAGGACCCAAACGCAGAGGAAAAACTCCAAAGGTAGACAAAACAAAGACTTTACTAAGGAAGGGGAACAAAGGGAACAGAAAGCACAAAGCAAAGAAAAACTTCAAAAACACAGGGGAAACAAACAATACAAAATCCCAAAAAAAACAAGGAGAACAGAGCAGGCGAGAACAGGCAACGGGCAGGCAACAGGCAAGGAACAGGCGACAACTCGGCAACAAACCAACAGGCTACACGCAAGGATCCAGCACCTGAGTCAGGGGGAAGGGAAACTTAAATAGACACGACGCAGACGAGACACAGGAGGGCACAATGAACAATCAAGCCACAGAGAGGGAAGGGAAAACGAGACAATCAAAAAACAATAATGGGATAATTGAAAACAATGATGCAATTACACAGGGGGGAGAAAGACACAAAACCGAAGTGCCGCCATCTGGCGGCCCAACAAGGGAAGGCAGGGGGAAAACACAGAACCCTGACACCTAACCCCCCACTTCCGTGACAATTATTATAGTAATCATCGTCGTCGTCATCGTAAACTTTAAACTTTATAGTGCTTTTCATACTTAACTTTCAGAGCACTTTCTAAATAATAAAACTAACAATAAAACCCTAATGAAAAATGAATTAGAAACACAATAAAGATTAAAATATTAAAGTTAGTTAAAATAACACAAGTTGGTTAAAATAACAGTGAGGTATACAGTTAAGAACAGGAATTAACAAGTGTTTAAAAAAATGGGCTTGTAAAGGAGACGTAAAAGTACATACAGTAATGTCTCAGTGGCTCAGATAATGAATTCCATAATTTAGGAAATTATGTAATATATATTATATTGTTTTAAAATTGTTAAGTCTCTGGCTGTGGTTGAAAATTTATGAAGTTGTACATGTGATACATTGTTTAAAAATATGTTTAAAATATATATATATATATATATATATATATATATATATATATATATGTGTGTGTTAAAAAACATGAATACAAGAAAAATGCATCACAAGATCATGATGTTTGGTTACACGATTATCGTACTGTGAAAATGTCATATTGTCCTACCCCAGCCTAAAATTTTGCTGAAGTAGGTGGCTCAGTTTGCAATTGAATAAAGCCAATGTATCTTCCTGTAAATCCAACGAGCTGCAGGTTGAGAACCATTGATTAATAGGCAGTCTGGTTTTGCTGACTTACCCGGTGGGTTGACTTACCTGGTGGGTTGACTTTCCAGGAGGTTTCACTTACCCAAAGCCTTGACTTGCCCAGCGTTTTACTTACCCAAAGCCTTGACTTGCCCAGCGTTTCACTTACCCAAAGCCTTGACTTGCCCAGTGGTTGGACTTGCCAGGTAGTTTCACTTCCCCAGCGGTATGACTTACCCAGCGGTTTTTTCATTCATCTTGGTTTCCCCCCCCCTTTCCCCCGAATGCTGGGTAGGCTTTGGCTCCTTCGTGGACAAGGTAGCCTTGCCTTACGTCAGCCAGGTGAAGCGCAAGCTGGCCAACCCCTGCCCCAGCCGCATGGACAGCTGCCAGCCAGCCTTCAGCTTCCACAACGTGCTGCGGCTCACCGACGACGTGGCGGACTTCACCACCCGGGTCAGCATGCAGAGGATCTCGGGCAACCTGGACTCTCCCGAGGCTGGCTTTGACGCCATGATGCAGGCGGCAGTCTGCCAGGTGGGCGTTCTCTTTAGAGGCGGGGCATTCTCTTTAGGGGCGGGGCGTTCTCTTTAGAGGCAGGGCGTTCTCTTTAGGGGCGGGGCGTTCTCTTTAGAGGCGGGGCGTTCTCTTTAGAGGCAGGGTGTTCTCTTTAGAGGCGGGGCGTTCTCTTTAGAGGCGGGGCATTCTCTTTAGAGGCGGGGCATTCTCTTTAGAGGCAGGGCATTTGTATATGGGGACATGGCCTTGAGTGTAAGTCCATGGGGGTGGGGCCTCCCAATGTGGAATGGGAAATGGTCATGTTGGACTACCCTAGTGGTGTAGCATCCCAGCTATAGCATAATTGCAATTTTTTTTTACTGCGATACAGTACAGCTGTCTATGGTTGTGGGGAATAACACCAGCAATCTTCGTCAATATGTCTTATCAGAACCTCAACCTTCCAGCTGCACTGTGAATAGGTCTGAATATTTTTCAAGACAAATGATTAACGGATATGTTTTCCAACTAAAAAACCATTAGACCATAACTTTGGGTATTGCTGTTCTACGTGAAGGGTATTTGGTGTGGGTAAAATTTTAAACTGGTGCGACTCCCACATCCCAGGGAGAAGGGGGAAAAAGAGAACCAAAGTGAAGTTTATTCTTCCTGTTCTTCACATTCAACTGACCCTGCATATTTATTAATTTCACTGGGTGAAAGTTGAATAATAGAACCCCAGAAGTTCCGATGTTACACTATATTTACAGCACAGAATTATTTAGAGGTGTGTGGTTTGTTACGTCTGGTTTGCCGGTTTGAATAGAATGGAGTAGCTTAATTCAATTAATCTTAAATAGGGGTGCTGATGTATTACCCAAGTGTCATCAACAGACTTATAGAAAAATATTTTGAATAGTAAGAGGGATTACAAACTGAATCTAACCCTAACCACACGATAAAGTGCTAATTCTTTTTATTCGGCTGCATCAGAAAAAATGCCTCAGAATGCTTCACCACTGTATCTCTGAGTCTTGGGGTTTGGCAGAAAGGTTTGACCTCACAGATATCTGATTTTTTGCCTTTTAGCTTTGCCATGCTCTTTGTTTCGGCTGATTTGTGTTGCGGGTTTCTCCGCAGGAGGCTATCGGCTGGAACAACGTCACCCGCATCCTGGTCTACACCTCCGATGACACCTTCCACATGGCAGGCGATGGCAGGCTGGCTGGCATCTACCAGCCCAACGATGGAAAATGCCACCTCAATGCAGATGGGTACTATGACAAAGCCACTGAATATGTGAGTGATTGGCTGCATAGGGAGAATTGTTCTCTCTTTTTCTTGCCCTGTTTGTTGTTTGAGCTTAGGGATAAACATCCTCTTTAGCGTGGAATCACAGGATGTTGATGTGTCAAGAGGCTGTGCTTCAGTCAGGTGCATTATCCGAGATCTCTGAAACGCTGCATGCTGACGTTTAGGGCACAATGGTTTTTCATTTTGGTGCCGTTCTTATATGGTGTCACAGAATCAGGTGGATCAAATGTGTTTTACATTGTTTATGATGGCACTCATGCATTAGCTTAGTATTTTTAGTGTTAGCTTTGCAGCAGCACAGCTACTTGCTCAGTTAGCACACAAAAAATGTGTGCTAACTGAGCTAGTTTGCCGAGGCACCCCGTGTCATTCCTTGATTCTGTGGGAAATGGGATATTTCTTCGGCTGTTGACTCTCCCAGCTCAATTCAGCGGCAGTGTAGTGTAATGGGTAAGGAACTGGTCTTGTAACCTAAAGGTCACAGGTTTGATTCCCAGGTAGGGCACTGCTGTTGTAGCCTGCATTGCTTCAGTGTATATCCAGCTGTATAAATGGATGCAATGTAAATGCTATGTAAAAAATTTCGTAAGTTGCTCTGGATAAGAGCGTCTGCTAAATGCCTGTAATGTAATGTTTCAGGACTACCCCTCGGTTGGCCGTCTGTCCAGGGCCCTCGCGGCCAACAACATCCAGCTGATCTTTGCTGTCACAGATAAGAGTGTCCCCAGCTATCAGGTTAGCCCGCTTTGCCTAGTATCCATGTAATGTGTTCAGCATCTGGTTTAATTGGACACCAATTTTTTCATGTAAGTTTTTCACACTTTCCTCGCATTACCAAAGGTAACATGCAACACTGAGGCCTGGAACTGTTACTGGGGTTAACGTGTAATATGGGGCCTGGTACAGTTTTTTTTTTAACTGAAAATTTAGTGGTTAAAAGGTGTGTATGTGATCTGAAATGTAAATAATTTACTAAGGAAATGATCGTATGTTTGTATGCAACTATTATTTTCGGAAAAACTGTACTCTGTGGAAATCCATCCATCCATCCAAGATCTGTACCTGCTTATGCTGGTCAGGGTCGTGGGGGGTGCTGGAGCCTATTCCAGCATGCATTGGGCGAGAGGCAGGAGTACACCCTGGACAGGCCACCAATGTATCACAGGGCACACACACCACTCACTCACAAGTCACTCACACCTATGGGCAATTTGGAGTCTCCAATGAACCTACCTGCATGTCTTTGGACTGTGGGAGGAAACTGGAGTACCCGGAGGAAACCAACACGGACACGAGGAGAACATGCAAAGTCCACACAGAAATTCAAACCCAGGACCTTTTTGCTGTGAGGCGACAGTGCTATCCACTGCACCACCATGCCACCCTTATGTGGAAATTAAATTACAAAACAGTTATCCGTCAAACGTCCCTGTCCCTCCGACCCCCATCCCTTTCACCACAATGCCCATCTCTGTCCCCCCTCACCCCCATCCCTGTCTCCCCTGACCCTTGTCCCTGTCCTCGCTGACCCTCGTCCCTGTCCTTCCCGACCCCCATCCCTTCCCTTCCCAGGCTCTGAGCAAACTCATCCCCAGGTCAGTGGTGGGAGTGCTGGAGGCTGACTCCAGTAATGTGGTCCAGCTCATCTCTGAGGCCTACGGGGTGAGTGCTGCTCTGGCTCCAGGTTGCCTGGCTGCTCGTCTCTTACCCAGCATATTTATTATGCGTTTTTGTTATGCATTCATTTGGGTCGCCATTTTTCCCTAAGCAGTTTTCAGACCTGCATGTCAGTCATCCCTCAGGATGGGGGCAGTAGAGCCTTCGTCAGTCACACACGTTACGCAGTTATCACATTGCACCTCCCCAGTAATTCACACTTATAAATTAATTGCCATTTTACAATGATTGACAGGAATGTTGTTCCCATCCTGTCACACACTGCAGTCTGTGTGGTAATTGGAAGTGTAGTAATTAACTACCGTAGAATTTCTGTGTAGTGTTGTGCTGTATCATTGTTTTTTTCAATTTGTGGGAAGTAGCCTACACGCTTAAAAAAAAAAAAAAATTATAAATATTCAAAACAATTGGTGTGCAGCAGGAGTAGTCTAATTAAAACAATGAAATAGATTAAAGCAGGTGAATTGATTTTGGGATAACATTTTTCTGGCTAACCAAGAAATTATCATTTTAAGAACAAATCATCTTCGGGAAACTCCTTATCAGGTTGATAAAAAAAAATTTTTATTATGAATTACAGAATGAAGGTTGTTTCTGCATAGTCTTTGTAATGTGTGTGTGCATTTTAATGTGAGTGTGTGCGTGTGTGTGTGTGTGTGTGTGTGTGTTCATGTTGACATGTTTCTGGACTCTATCCACAGAACCTGTCATCCACCATCTTACTGGAGCACTTAAGTGCCCCCGAAGGACTGGACATTTCCTACAGGTCCAAATGCAGCAATGGCGTCCACACGCCGTGGCAGAGGAGCGGCGAGTGCAACAACGTCAAGATCAACGAGCAGGTTCGCCGTCTCCCACTGCTGATAAGAGCCCCCCGGTGCTGCTGGTGCACGTGGCCGTGTGCTGGTGCACGTGGCCGCGATCGACACTCCTACCCCGCCGTCACACCAGCAGGCGATTCAGTCGGCGGGTCGCTCAAGTGTACTAGGCTGAGGGAGGGGCAAGAGCTTCCTTTTAGTGTGGTCTTGTGCAGCTACAGTTTTTTGAAGAGAAATAACGGCCTTACACGGCGTATTAGAGATGTATATTTGCACATAGCTTATCCTTTAGTTTCTATAGCCATGTCGTGACACTGATAATTATTATTTGTGACTGCTCACTAGCTAGCTACCGATATCTCTCTCTCGGTAGCTAGGTAGCTACCTAGGCATCTCTCTGTCTTACAAGCTAGCTAGCTAGCGATCTCTATCTCTCAATAGCTTATGTTATCTAGATAGCTAATGAGAGAGAAAGTTAGATGGTAGCCAGCGGTCTAGTGATGTATAAAACTCAATGGCTTTTGGTGTCAGTGTGACTGATTTTGGTAGAACAAACCACGTATTTGCCATATAGTCTGCTGCCTATCCTAAAGTGCTTAGCTGCTTCTCCATTGCAGTTAGTGCAATAATTATTTTACAAAATGGTGTCATTTTGAAACTTTACTACCTTTACTCCCAGAATGCACCTCACTCAGTATAAAGGCTTTCTCCCAGATCTCTCCTCACTGTCTCCATGCCATCCTCCTGTTCTCCCCTTTCAGGTGAATTTCACCGTGAAGGTGACCGCCACCTCCTGCCTGCCCGGGGTAGAAACATTTGTCATCAAACCGCAGGGTATTGGTGAGGCGCTGAAGGTCACCGTGGAAACGCTGTGTGACTGTAACTGCGGGGACCCAGAGGAACACTCTCCCCACTGTAATGGCAACGGTACACTCAGCTGTGGAATTTGCAGGCAGGTCAAACGCAAATACTGTAGCGATGGTGACCAACAGCGGTCATGTTGGCAAAGTGCTCATCCTGCAGACTCTGAAACTTATCACATTTTCTCATTGTTTCTCCTGTTTTTGGCCTATTAATTAAATGCTTGATATGCCATCCATTTTATAAGATCATTTTAGGAAAACTGCTTCCCCATTTTCCCCCAAATGTAGAAGAGGCTTTTCAGAGAAGCAGCTGTGCCTCCTGAGTCATGTCTATGGCACCTGTGTAACCAGTATAACTAGTATAACTATTATAACTAGTACACAGTCCCCAGTCCCCAGTCAGGGGGAGCGCCTTTCATTAGAGTTTCATTAAGGCTTAATGTTATGGAGGACAGTGAAATTTGTAATTGTTTTGACCCTTAGTTGCACTACAGACTAACCGTGTGTAACCAGATTGTGAAACTTTGAACATAGCTGTTTTTGTCTGATTTTATAGTCTGTTAAATGTTGAAATTTTGTTGTGTCTGTAATCGACTGCTCTCTTGGCCAGGTCTCTCTTGAAAAAGAGATTTCTAATCTCAATGAGACTAACCTGGTTAAATAAAGGTTAAATAAAATAAATAAAAAAATTAGCTACTGGAGGGCACCAGTAAGATTTTTAGCAGTAATGGACTCGTCCATTTTTAAATATCATTTTTCTTTAAAATAACCAAAAAAGAAGTGCTGTACAGGGAGGGAGGGACTCGGAGGGCAACAGTGGCCTGAGCCTACTATTCCCAAATTGAGGAATAAAAAGTACAAGATAAGTACTCTAAGTCAATGAAAACATACAAAAACATACATACTGTGGCATGTTTTGAAAAATATAAAATAATACACTGAATAATAATTTAAATACATGGAGGCCCTTCAGGTGCTTTTTCAATACACGGCAGTATTTGGTCATTTTGCATAATAACACTGTATGTCAGTCATATCACATTGAGACCAATAATTTGCGTATTTTCCCAATATTTTCAACATTTCAAGTACCAGTTTCTTATTGCACAAATAAGTTTGTAGTGTGCATTGATATCATTGGAATGTGGAGATAAATGCTGAAAATACTGGAGCCTTCTACTGTCAGAAGTAATGATAAATCAAGAGCATCAATGCATTGCAGCTCTAGATATGCAAAAATGTATATATATATTTCTTTTTTTTCTGCACAAAGAGAGAATGCTTATAGGAATTGTATATGCTGCCATATATTGTAAATTTTTGGAGTTTTTTGGACGATACAATGATATAAAATATATGACACTGTAAAATATATCTTTAAAATTTATTGCAATATCTGAAAGCAGCAATAATGAACAAATCTCAATGTATTTTATTTAAATATATTTGCAGTGTATAGCCTTTTTGTGAGGGCAATGGGATGGAAATGTACAGTACATTCCATACAATGAATCCCCATATACAGAAAAATCTACGTTTGTTTTATGTATTTGGAGGAGCGATGTGGAAAGCGGTGTGTGACCTAGCCTCTGCTTACTTTGTGAACTGGACTTATTGTGCTCACAAATGACTGTTACATAATGAGTACTGTACCTCATCAGACCTGTGTTTTGTAGTTGTTCCAATGACCTTCGGTATGCACTCATTGTACGTGGCTCTGGATAAAAGTGTCTGTCAAATGAATGTGATGTGATGTGATGTGATGTAATGTGATGTAACGGAAAGGCTAAGGTGCTGTTTGGTGTTCAGCTGTGACGAGGGGCGCCTGGGCCAGCGGTGCAAATGTGAGAAGCACGGGGACAAGGACACCGTGGCGGCCATGGAGGCCCAGTGCCGGCAGACTAACGAGTCCCAGCTGTGCAGCGGGCACGGGTCCTGCGAGTGCGGCGTCTGCGAGTGCCGCCCGCGCCACCGGGGGCAGTACTGCGAGTGCGACGACGGCGGCTGCCCCCGCCACAACAACCAGCTGTGCGGAGGTGAGGCCCAGGACCAGCAGGGAGCCAATCAAAGTGCTTTTTTGATTTTGGGCCCTGAGCACTCGTATGCAGATGCATGTAGGTGTAGGGTGGTATCTATGCTCATCATTTTATCTATGGTGTGTACATGCAGGGTGGTATCTAAGCTCATCATTTCATCTGTGGTGTGTACATGCAGGGCCGTATCTAGGCTCATCATTTCATCTGTGGTGTTTACATGCAGGGCTGTATCTAGGCTCATCATTTAATCTGTGGTGTGTACATTCAGCAGTATAGCTAGGCATATCATTTCATCTATGGTGTGTATATACAGGGCTGTATCTAGGCTCATCATTTCATTTGTGGTGTGTACATGCAGTGGGGTTGCTAGGTTCATCCTGTTATCCGTTGTCTAGAGCACGGTCATCATGTTAAAGTACTGGGCTAGATAGTCTTGAGTTCTTTTTATGTTTTCCTTTCAGTCATCAGCAAATTAGGCCTTGGCCCTGTAGCTCAAGGGTGTCAAACAGAATCCCAAGGGGGTCGCGGTGTTTATGTGTTTACCTTCCAATCATCTGCCAGTTAAAGCCTTGTGAAAAGGGTGTGTGGATTCCTTCGCCAACTAACAACTTAAATGAAACACCGATAACACCCCAAAAACCACCAGACACTGTGGCCCTCCAGGACTGGAGTTTGACACCTGTGCTATAGCTAATTAATGACTTGAAATAATCTGTTAATTGCTGGACAAAACACCAAAAACCAGAAGATAGCTAAACAATGACTACGTTTGGAACCCATAGGCCATGGTGACTGTAACTGCAGCGTGTGCAACTGTCACGCCAACTACAGCGGGGCTGACTGCGGGTGCTCAGTACTCAAGGATAAGTGCATGGGGAAAGACGGCAAGGAGTGCAGTCGGCATGGCCGGTGCGTGTGCAATCGGTGCGAGTGCCACCAGCACTTCTTCCAGGATGACTGCTCAGAGCTCAGAGCACCGTGCAAAACCTTCCTGTGAGTACCATTCCAACCGCCAGACACCCGCGTCAACCACCTTTGTCACTTACGAAATTATAATGTGGGTTAAAAGACCTTTGGGCCTTATTTTGGTGACACCAGTAACACAACACACACATAGGGGGCGCTAGTGGAATAGCCAATTCCTTCCTGTGAAAATCAATTATTTGTTGCTTCCACCTGGTTTGGTGGTTTTGCGCTCTGTGGTAAACCCGCTTGTGTAACCATGGGTTGTGCGGTGCAGGGGGATTTTTGAATATCCCTGAAATATTTAGGACAGTTCTAAACTGCCTATTTGGGGTCATAGGTTTTCACTCAGTGGTAGTCGTATCTATTGTTACACTGGTTTCGCAAAAACAACGTAAAATGTATGATTTCATGAAAAACAATGCTTTTACAGATCACTTACCTTGTATAATCGCATATTATCTTAGCCATATGAACTTCTGTCTGAGTAGCGAAAAGAGTGCGTTAGGACAGTTGGCTTGTAGTGCAAGTGATAAATGGATTGATTAAAAAAAGATTTAAAAACTTTTAAAAAACTGTCTTCTTCACGATCGAGGGTTAAGTAAAACATGTTTAATTTCTGTAACCTCTGGTCCTCACTGTGTTTATGCAACCGGTCCTCGTTTTGTGTGCACGTACTCAGAATTTTGTACGAGTTTCTGTGAACCTGTGTTGTTTTTCAGGGAATGTGCTCTGTGCAGTTTGTCAAGTGAGAAGGCCCAAGGTGGGCAAAACTGCAGCCATCACTGTGGCCCTGTGAAGCCTCAGAGAGCCGACCGGAACCAGAACTGGGACCCGGACCGGGACTTCCCCTGCCAGCATACCAAGGTGCGCTTCAGTGTGGATCCAGAGACGGAGGACGGAAGTATCCGCGTCATCTACACCGACCCCCCAGGTGAGATTTCCCTCCACACTGACTGAGACCCGTGCACCTGCCGCTGCTCTACACCCGTTATTGGTATGGTTGCAGTGCATGGAAATGGATTAACATTGTAAATATGGGCCCATAATCCAAAAGGCATGTCCTTGTCTGACTGCTTTGTTGCCTGAAACATCCAATAGCAGAAGTGCCACTGAGTTGAATTCATTTTCAGTGATATGGTAATGATAATACATGTGATAATATGTACACTTTGCTTTTTCAATGTAGAAATTACAGAACTTTTTATGTTTAGTGCCCCCACCCCCCTCGCCCCCCACCCTTCAGGGCAATAAAATATTTGGGACATATTAATGCAATGCTTTGTAAATTAATCATGTTTGGTTCTTTGTTGCATATCATTTGTATGCAATGACTGCTTGAAGTCTGTGACCCATAGACATCAGCAGGTGCTGAGTATCTTCTCTGGTGATGCTCTGCCAGGCCTGTACTGCAGTCCTCTTCAGCTCCTGCTTGTTTCAGGGGCTAGGTGCCTTAAGTTTTCTCTTCAGCATATGAAACTCATGTTCAATTGGATTCAGATTGTGTGAATGACGTCCACACATCTAAGCCTAACTCATCCTTCTTTGCCACATTTCTTGCAACATGAGTGCCTTTTTTACTTACACTACAGGCCAATCGTATTAGGTTACGTGTGGTTTTAAAAAAAAGGTTCAGGTAGATTTCAGTCAATTTAACTCCACATCCCTCCCACCCTTCCATCTCCCACTGATTTGGATAGATGTCCAATAATTTGTTTCATTGTAGTTAAAGGCAAAGGTGGCTATTTTGAGGAAAATCATGTCTAAGATTGTTTTCAAGTAAAACTCTTTTTTTGTTATTGTTAGTATAAATTGAAAAAAAAGTGTTTGTACATTTGTTTTCAATTTTGTTGGTTTGTTATTGAAAGAATGCTAATAAATTAACTGAATTCTTAACTACCTAAAGTTTTTTTTATAATAACCTTGAGTGGCCTAATTCTTTTGGCCTATACTGTATATATCTAGAGAGGGAGATTTCTTTATTAATGCCTTCTAAATATTGAATGCACACAGAGAACAATTTTGGTCGATAGCTAATTGGTCTTCATCATAGTTTTGGAATGAGTAGAAATAAAGGGGTGGGGATTCCCTGTGAGTCCTGTCACCCCCCCCCCGGTCACCCCTGTTGACTTCTCCAGAGCCCATCGACATGACAATGGTGGCCGTCGGGAGCTCAATTTCAGGGATCATCTTCATCGGGCTGGCCATCATCATCATCTACCGGCTGCTTCTGGAGGTGTACTATCGCAGGGAGTACCACAACTTCATAAACGAACAGAAGAAGGCCCAGTGGAACGTGGTAAGGGCAACGTGCTCACACGCCTCTCCTCATATCGCCTGATTTTTATGTATGTTTGCCTCCATGCTGATTGGTGTGTTTTAATATCTATGAATTTGAGTGAAGGAGCATGCACTGCCTTTGTGCTGATCTGTGAAACAACGGAAACTGTTACTTAAATGTTTAGCACAATTTGACACTTACGTATTTTGGAAAAATATTATGATATACGTATATTAACATATTAACAACAAATGCATTCTCCCTATTAATTAAAGGTTTTCAAAAGAGAACTTTAACTGGGGAAAAACATGAACAAGCAATGCACAGGATGGCAAATTATGAATTATTCTTAATTTATATATTTCAACAATGTCTTTGTTCTGTGCTTTTTGTAATAGTTCTGTTCTTGAGAACCCGCAATATTACTGAATGACCAAGAAAACAACAACATTCTAAACAAAAGTCACAATATTTCCGCTTGAGCAGTCAATAAAATTATGTTTAAAAGAACAATGTAAGGCTTTTTAAAACACTGCAGAAGAATGACACAGTGTTTGCAGACACATACATGGACATTGCACTTTTTTTAATTAACCTAAATACATTTTTATGTGAATGCTTCAATTAAAACCTATGATCATTCTTCATGCATGGTAGAATTTGGTACTCTTTGAACTGAAAGGTGAATTTTATTTATTTTTCTGTCAGCAATCAGTTTTGGTTATATGCAATTTTAATACCCTTCATTCACAGTCAATGGGATTTTCCACCAGCATGTCTAGAGACTAAACTAGTCTAGAATAGACCAACACTACTATCAGGATCTTATGGTTTTTATATTTTTGTATATCCAGTCGCAAAGTCTTGTACTACACCCAAGCCAATCCCCAACCCATGATACACTACAATTGCCCCATGAAGTTAATTAATTTTTTTCTTTATTTTGCCATTGTCATGACTTAACAGGTCTGTGTAACTGGCATTTATTGGTATTTGGCAAGCATTTCTTAGCTTTTAGCTTCATAGCAGTTTTAATAATTATATGTGCAGCAGATGATTGGAGGCAGTTCAACATCTCAGTTCACTGAACAGTGCATATACGTACATAGGAGCAAGTGTGGTCGTGGTGTGGTAATGTGTTGCATTTAAATAGCACTTCTCATAGTCTCAAAGTTTACCACACATCAGCAGAAATGGCCTCTGACTGGTTTCCCCTGTCTTCTTGGTTTGTACAGGACCCCAACCCGCTGTTCCAGGAAGCCACAACCACTGTCTTTAACCCCATGCACATTACAGACTGATGCCTGCTCTTTACCTTCATGCACATTAAAACCCTTTAACTGACTTCTCAACCATGCGGTAGAGCTGACTTTGACAGTGAAAAAACCTATGAAAAAAAAAAAAAAATCTGCCCACCATCCTGATTGGTATGGGGCCCCAACCCCCCTTAATCAATTTGCATAAAGAGTATCTTTTTTCAACACAACTACGTGGAGCAGCAGTTCCTGCACTTTCCCCACTCTGACAACGGAGGCAGCACTACAAATCACTCCCCAAAGTTTAGGGCATAAAGCAGGAATTTGGCAGGTAAGGGATAAACCATGATGTTTTTCAGATAGAAGAGACCTTAAAGAATAGGAATATGATATTAAATATCAAAAATGTTAAAAATCCATTTTGCCAGAATTTTACAAAAACATGCTCAACCGTGCGGTTGATATGTCAGTAAAGGGTGGAAATGACCATGAGGCAGGGCAGATGTTAGCATAGTAGTTAGTGTGGTAGGAAGATGTTTGAGTGGAAAAAGTTAACAAATACAATTAAATTATATTATATTACTAAAACACAATATTATCCTATTATTATACACTGCCTGGCCAAAAAAAAAAGTCGCAGTTTGGATTTTTTTGGACACTGCCCACTGTACAAGCCTCTGGAGGCAGTGTTATGATCTGGGGTTGCTTCAGTTGATCAGGTCTAGGCTCAGCAACGTTATGCGGCAATAAAATTAAGTCAGCTGAGTACCTGAATGTACTGAATGACCAGGTTATCCCATCAATGGATTTTTTCTTCCCTGACGGCACGGGCATATTCCAGGACGACAATGCAAAGATTCATCGGGCTCAAATTGTGAAAGTTGTTCCAGGAGCATGAGGAATCATTTTCACACATGAATTGGCCACCACAGAGTCCTGACCTTAACCCCATTGAAAATCTTCGAGATGTGCTGGAGAAGACTTTATGGAGTGGTTCGACTCTCCCATTGTCAATACAAGATAATGCAATTCTGGACGGAAATAAATGTTGTGACGTTGCATAAGGTTGTCGAAACAATGCCATGACGAATGTGCGTACACATATATGCTATGGGAAAACATGTAGTGCAGTGTATTGTTTCATTCTTAGTGATGGACACCAAATTTTTCTATGGCAGAGGAAAGGGTAGCAAAGCTGTGGTCCCCCTTGATCCAGAGGAGTCAGACATAGAGGACAGTGCTGAGGACTTGGATGATCCTGACTATGTGCCAAGGCACACAGGTGAAACAGTTGAGGAGTTACCAATCCCTGACCTTAGTGAGTCTGATACACGCCCAGCCTGTGGCCCACAGCGAGGGCGATGCAAACTCTGCCCAAAGGGGGTGTCACGATGGAAGTTCTCTCCAAGAACATCGCAGCAGTAAGCCGGGCATGCAGATTTTTCCTGTATAACATCCGGAGAATCCGCCCCTTTCTCACCACCTACTCAACCCAGCTCCTGGTCCAAGCAATGGTTCTGTCCCGCCTGGACTACTGCAACTCTCTTCTGGCTGGACTACCGGCATCTGCCACCAGACCCCTGCAACTCATTCAGAATGCTGCAGCTCGTCTGGTCTTCAACCTCCCCAGACACTCCCACGTCACTCCCCTGCTCACTACCCTCCACTGGCTGCCTGTGATAGCTTGCATCGAATTTAAAACATTGGTCTTAGCATACCAGGCAGTCAAGGGATCAGCCCCAGCATACCTCCACAAGATATTCAAACCCTACATGCCAGCCAGATCTCTCCGTTCTGCTACCTCAGGACGCCTGACACCTCCCCCTCTTCGCACCTGCACTTCCAGAACACGTCTCCTGTCTGTTCTGGCCCCACGATGGTGGAATGACCTCCCCGTGGAGGTCAGAACAGCTGAGACACTGACCCATTTCAAACGACGACTGAAGACTCACCTCTTCAGGCTGCACCTCTCCCCATCCCTCCCTACCCCCCTGTAAATGACTGTAAGCTTAGGGTTGTAACTAGGCAGCTGTTTCGTAGGTGACTTAGGTGCATTAACTGTCTTAACGCAGTGGAGAGAAAAAAATAAAAAAATAAAAGCAGTAGTTGTTGCCGTTCTCGTTGTGTTAGTGTTAATCAGTTTAACCTTCAGGGTCCAAGTTGAACTATGCGGTTGTTCCCTGCACTTGGACCGGTACTTCTCTCTAGGGTTTTCGTCATACTTGTTCCTGGTTATGGTTATACACTTTGTTGTACGTCGCTCTGGATAAGAGCGTCTGCCAAATGCCTGTAATGTAATGTAATGTAAAAGTGTGCAGAGTGCAGGGTCTTCCTGTGTCTAAACAGCACACAGCAGTGCTTTGTCACATATCACCTTAAATGAAAGCTGAAAATGAGCTGAATAAGAGATTCCAAATATGATCAGTTGAAAAAAATATATTCAGGACTGAGCATGAACTCAGATACCTGCAATGGGTGTTTTTTAAAGTTTAAAGTTTTTTAAGGTTTGTTCATGAGTTTATACTTAAAATAAAATGACGATGTATGAAACGGTGCCTGATTATAAAGCAGAAATGCCACACAGTGGAGTATCTATACATGTTCCAAATCGTAGTTAATGATATGTTCGATATGAAATATGTCATTAAAATGAAATCGATGATACCTGGAATGAATGTTTTTTTTTACATACATATTTACACTGTTTTGTTCATAGAAACAAAATAGTTTAAACTTATAAAATTACAATTAGTGTCTGATTTTAAAGCAGAAATGCCATATGATCCAGTATATGTCAATATATACATATTTGTGGACCTAGCCATTGTAATTGATGGGACATTTACAGGCCAAAAACATGTTGATGGAGTGTAAAAAAAGCAATAAACTGTTTTAAGGTTTTAAAGAGAGATTAAAATGATTGTGTTTCAGGAAAAATGTTCAGAAATATAGCAATTTGTGAATAGCATCTTTTACCATAAACTGACATCTCAACCATACGGTAGAGGTCTATAATTTCTAAAAAAAAAAGAGTTCAAGTTATGAAAAAAACTGTTAGACATTGTTATTTGGTGCTCTAGCACCTATTTCAATGAGTGACAGATAAAGGGTTAAAGACTGAGGTGTCAGAGGCCTGTTCTTTAAAAACAACAGGGGTGGTGGTGGACGCAAGCTCAGGGTGAAGGGGATAGGATGCTAAGTCTACCACAGGAAGATCGGAAATTTTACATTTTATTGGTGGACCATCGGGAGGATTGGGAAGATGACCCTTAAAGTGGCAATCTCAAAGATTTTCATTAAAATAAATGTCTGTTAAGTCAATATATCTCTGAATTAGGTAACACAATGGTGATTGAGCCTATTGTTATATTAATTTATATTGTTATTATTATTATAATTTATGATTAAAGAACTGGGTGTCTGGAAAAAATCACAAGCGGCGCACAGTTAGTGACGTGTTTTCCATCACCCATCAGTGGTTGGTCTGCCAGAGAGTGTAGGCGGAGCTAATGCAACAGGCTCACTCTTGAACTCACTTGTGATTAATGATTCGCAACTTGCAAAATTCCAAGACGTCTGATTGTAAACGTTCTAAAACTGCATGTGGCGATTTGACAAGGTGGGTCTTTTGAGACCCCAGGGCAGGCAACGGCTCTGCTACTAACCAGTTCACACCGCTGCAATTTTCTCTGCAACATTCTGAAACTGTTTCGTCTTGTTGCGAATCATTGATCTGAACTGGCCTTAACGTTACCGTTATTTACATTGTCATCAAGTTCATCAATATATTATTATGATCAGAATAAAGCCATCTTTACACAGAGCATTAACCCCAGGGTGTAGGTGGAGCAGGGCCGGGTCTGATTTCTGTATAAAGATGTCAAGCCGGAGAAAACTAAATAAAAAATACAGCAGTATGGATTAGTGTTGTTATCATTTTATTACGATTCCTCATATGTTCCTTCAGCCTTGATGTCCTTTATTTGATGAAATCTTCTTTGTTTTTGTTTTATTCTTCTTGTTCTGATTGCTAATTTAACACCCAGCTCAGCTTTATTCTCGAACAGTTTAGCTAGCAAAATCAGAAACACCAGGGATAACATTTTGCAAGGCAGTTGTTTCACAAATATCACACAACAATCATTCACAAGAAAGACAATGTTTATTGTGCATGAGATACATAATTGCACAAGCCACAGCGAATCCCGTGGATTCTTCTCTGCAGTGTAAAGATGTTCATACCAGGCAAAATGTGGATAAACAATGTCTGTGGAAATTGATCACCACTAATTCTACCCCAGGCCTGCTACAGCATTTTAACCCGGCTCAGCAGTGTAAAGACAGCTTAAGTTAGCCTAATGTTAGACAATGAATGAGTATGTACATAACGTTACTTTTATGAGAACCATTTTTTATTTAGTAAATAAGTGTAATAGTTGGCGTGGCCCAGGTGCCAACTGGCTGACATCACACAGGCGACACTGGTTGGATCCAGTTGGATCTATGGGAAGTGAGGTCCAAAAACACACCTGCAATTACCGCTTCTCGCCATTGGTACCGCCAAAGAGAACAAAAGGGAAATCTTTGAGATTGCCACTTTAAATGTCCTCTAGGTGTCATGGTTCTGTGGGTTGTCTGCGTGTCCCATTTTCGACCGCCAGATGGCGGCACTTCAGTTTTTAGTTCTGTCCTTTTACCCCGTTTAATTGTATTATTGTTTTCAATTATTTTATTGTTTTTGGGTTGGCTCGTTTTCCCTTCCCTTTCTGTGGCCTGATTGTTCATTGTGCCCTCCTGTGTCTCGTCAGTGTCGTGTCTATTTAAGTTCCCTTCTTCCATGACTCAGGTGCTGGATCCTTTTTGTGTGCGTTTTGGATTGTGTTTCGGTTTGTGCTCCTTTGTGTACTTGTGACTCAGTGTTTTGCCCTGAGTGTTTTCCACCCTGCCCATGTTCTGTCTTTGCATTGTTTTTGAATTTCTGCATTTTCTCTGTTTTTGCGCTTTAAGAACTTTGTCCATTTTTGACTTGCCCTGCGCGGCTTTGTTTTTGTTGTTTTGTTGTTTTTGCATGTATTAAAAGTAACATCCATGGCTTTGTGCTTACCCTTTGGATTTTGAGTGTTTTTTTTGACTCTGCGTTTGGGTCCATTCCCTCACCCACCCTGACACTAGGTTCTGTTTGTTCATCAGTGACAACATAAATGCTCATGCAAATATTTCATATGGATTGACTTCAGTCTGAAAATCACTGCAGGAGCAGTGATTTCTTTGTAATTTGCTTTTTCATGAAAATTTGGCCTCTCTTGTAGTTCTTTAAAAAATATAATGTTTATAATGCAGAAAGACTCTGTTTTCCTGGATTTCTAGTTCTGTGTGATCACATTTTCATGCCAATTTATCATTTCCATTATTACGGTAAATAGCAATTCAGATTTTAAAACTTCCCTTTTTCATAAACAGTGTTTTAAACATTTCCATTACTCTGCGAGGAATAAAAATCTGAAATTGGAACATTAAATTTATATATTAAAGTGCTAGATTTATTTTTTACTTTTTTTAATATTGTTATGAACCATCTTGCTAATGGCAGATTAAATGTTTTTATGAATTGTTCCCTGTGTAATTGTTTATTGTTTCAGGACACATGAAACATGCCATTCCATTTTACATCCTTTTTTTTTCTTTTCAAACAATATGATAGTGCATTTGTGTGGGCTATAATTAAGGATACCAGTTTGTCTAGGGCACTAGTTCCCAAATTTGATTCTGTGGAACTACTTTCACTGCATCCACATTTTCAATCATAGAATTTTAACAAGCTGTTAATTTTTCTTAACACGAAAAGTGAAATTGAGGGATTATCTATCCTCAGAACCACGCTATGTCAAAAATAGCTATGCATGCCATGCAGAATACAAGTCTCATATCCATCCATCCATCCATAATCTATACCCGCTTATCCTGGTCAGCGTCACAGGAAGTGCTGGAGCCTATGCCAGCATGCATTGGGCAAGAGGCAGGAATACACCCTGGACAGTTCAGCCCATCGCAGGGCACACACACCATTCACTCACACACTCATACCTAGGGGCAATTTAGACTCTCTTCTTTGGAAGGAAACTGGAGTACCCACGCGGACACGGGGAGTACTCCACTCAGTCACCTCCTGGGATTTGACCGTGTGTTAATATGTCCAAAACCTGGTGGTCTGAAATGGTGGGCTATGAGTAAAAAGTGCTGTAATTTCTACATAGTAAAACCAAAATAAAATAATACCCTTTAATAGAAGATGAGAATGCTTTAACCATGTGTGAATTGTTTGATGTAAATGTAGCAACTATTATACTGCAAATATAAGAGGTGTCTTCAGTAAAAATATATCTTGCAAAAACGTACATCATTCGGAATAACTGTTCATACACTTAATTTTTAAGTATTTCCCCATTTTCATCTGTGCCATAAGTCCCTATTTTTATATTTGTTTAGCCGTTCGTTTTACAGTATTGTAAAACGCATAAATTGACAAGGATTTGGGCTGAAAGGATGCTGACTTGTTTCCCCCGAATTTGCACCGTAAGAAAAACTACAACAACCAAGTAACTTGTTCTGTTTCGTTACGTCATGACGACATTGATGCCACATACGCTGATTGGCCACACGGTAATTTTAAACAATGTGCGCGGCCTTGTTTGTCGTGATGGTTGTCATTTGAATTGCAGGCAGTTCGTACATTGTTGTGTATTAAGCGAGGCAAAGTACCATCCTAGAACCAGACTTTCGCTAGTTTCACGTATTTATTGAAGTTTTTAGTTTACTTATGTTTTTAAAGGGAACGAGTACTAGCGTATCGATGTCCCGAAAAGCAACGGTAAGTTACTGTAGTAGTTTATAAGATATCTGGCTAGCTACCTCAATTAAGTTTCCAAACCGGTCATGAAGCTTTAACGTTAAATCACCTTGCTAACAAAGTTAATTACTTAGAATTAACCAAATGTGTGGAGATAACACTAGCTAGTTGACTTCCTGCAATTAATAACAGCTACGATAAGTAAGAACAAGCATTTGTAGTTGGATAAAACAGCTCTCGATATTTTGTTTTGAGTGTTGACTGTGGTGTACACCGGTAGCTAACTATAGTATCGTGCTGGATTTGGCTAGCTTGAGCCACCATGCATTAACTTTCAACCAGAAAGTATATTTATGCTATCTAGCTGGCTGAGGGTTGGAATATGCTAAGATATTTGAATCGCACTAACTCAGTCGTTTATTAGTTGCGTCGATAACATGTGAGTTGTCGGCTAAATTACTGTAGTTATTTACTCGAAGTTGATTCCACAGTTGTGAAAAAAGCTGAGAATGAAGTGTCTGAAGGTGGAAGATTATGTCAGGCGCACAGCATGTCCGAATGAAACGCGTATTCTCTGCCGTGAACTTGAGGTAAGAAGTGTGCATCCGACCGGTGCAATTCAAGTCCGTCAAGTCTTGAATAGTTGTAATATATTTGTGTTCTTGGAGAGTCAATGTACTTGGCTAGGCTGATTATCTAACAGTGAATGAAATGCGTCTTTCTTGCTAACTTGCAAAGCTCGCCGGTCATGAACAGCCACCAGTCCCTGCAGAGTCCTTGCTTGCTTGTAAACACAATACTTTAAAAGTAGAGTGTTTCCTCCTTATTGTCACTGTTGAAAAGTTGTTCTAATTCCTAAGGAATCCTTAAATTTAATGCATGTATCCTTAAAATATAACTGCATATACAAAGTGTAAAAGTTTATACAGAAAATAAAAATCTCTTGAGAGGGACCCATGGAGTAGACATTGTTTAAATTTTTTTTAAAAAAAGGACTTAAATGAAACGCTAGCTGCCAATAACTGCCTTGCCTTGGACAGAGCTTTGTGAAGAATGGGCTGGGAGCGGCGGGCCGGACGCTGTGTGACCGCGTGATCCGGGCCTGCAATGAGCGGCTGGGGGCTGCTTCCCTGAGCGCCGAGCACCTGGACTGCCTGATGGGCCTGGTGGAGCTCGCGCTCCGCGGCTATGACAGCAGCACGCTGTCCGCGCCGCAGTGCGACCCGCTCTACATGGAGAAGATCCTTTTCCACGTACTGAAGAAAGTGGCTACGCGTGGTTCCCAAGCCTGGTGCCAGTTCCTGGGGGACTTGCTTTATGACAGACTGGCCTTGGCTATACTGGTAAGGGAGGATGAAAGTGATGGGTGGTGGGCGTTTTGTAATTTATTTAGTTATATTTAAAAAATTATTTTATTGCTGTTGCATCTCGTGCCAATCTAAAGACGGCACCCCTCCAACCACCTGCCCACACTCTCACTCCTGAGAAGCAAACGGACAGACATGGTGTCTAAATCATATGCTGCCCCATGTATGTTTGAGCTGGAGTTGGATCTCTAATGTAAAGCCACAGAGGTAAACCAGGGCCCTGCAGGAAGTGTCCGAATGGTAAGCTTTTTCTGTCTAATCACAAGCTGTAGGTTGGCTGTTGCACACCTAGCTACTTGG
The DNA here is from genome assembly GCA_039654925.1 of Anguilla pacifica. Taxonomy (NCBI): domain Eukaryota; kingdom Metazoa; phylum Chordata; class Actinopteri; order Anguilliformes; family Anguillidae; genus Anguilla; species Anguilla pacifica. Next base: position 8,165,589 of record CM077296.1, read on the forward strand.
CTGGAGAGCTGCGAGGCACTTTGACAGCTCGCGGCTTAGCACGGGTGGTGGGGGGGGAAAAAAACCGGCAAATGCCCCGCTTCTCCCGGACCGGGTTTGGGGAGCCCTGTTGTGGGCAGCTCCTCAAACGGTGGCTGTATCCGGAAACTCCCCACTTTTCCGCTTTTACTTCCTTCACGCGAGTGTAGACGGGTGAAGGATATTTGGCATAACCCTGGCCTAGTTGATCAGTCCTGGCTGAGATGGAGGAGCAGTGGGAGGTAGGAGGTTGTGCCGCTGCATTTGGACAAGGCCCAATATGTCTTCCTGCTTCCCTCCCCCACCCCCTCCCCAGACTGCTGACCGCCTCCTGCTGGCGCAGAGCTGTTTCGCGGTGCTCTGGAATGAGCCCACGGGGCCCGGAGGAGGAGGAGGAGGAGGAGGAGGCGGCGGCGGCGGCCCTCAGCCGTCCCCCGACCGCTGGATCGCCAACCAGCTGAAGACGCTGCGCTTCCTGCTCCTGCAGCAGTGGGACCCCCAGGCCCCCTCCAAGGTGGCCAAGCACGCCGAGGACGCCTTGACCAAGTACGCCAAGGCCCGCGGGGTCCTCCGGGAGGGCGACGCCCGCCACCTGCTGGAGCAGGTCCGGCTCCACCTGTTTGGGCCTCGGCAGCAGGGGGAGGACCGGGGGGGCTGGCCCGCGCTCTGCGAGGTGTCCCTGAGCGTCTGCCGGCTCCTGGGCCAGGCGGGCTTCTGGGACCTGGCAGCGGGGCACCTGGAGCGGGACGCCGGCTGGATGCGGGGGTCCCCCTGCCTGGCTCTGGCCCTGGACCTGGCCCTCAGAGCCGCCGAAATCCGCCGCGCCCCCTGCGGGCAGCGCGGGGCGGCGCTGACCGAGTGTGCCCGCGGCCTCCGGGCCCTGCCCGCCGAACCGGGGCACCAGGAGCGCCACGCGGTGCTGCAGGGCTGCCAGCTGGTCGCCTGGGTGCTGGAGGTGGGCCAGTACGGGCCACTGGGAGGCTCGACCCTCCTGGCCTGGTTCTCCTTCCTGGAGGGATACCAGGAGCTTTTGGAAAAGCACATCCAGATGGTGAGTACAGACCGCCTGTTTTAGGGAAACGTAACAGACCTCAGCCACTTTCAAACTTTAGCGTCCACATCAGTGTGGGTTGGAAAGGACTATGGATTTCTCAAAAGTGTGTTCTAGTTGGGAAGTTTTGTGTTCTTCTCAACAAAAAAAAAAACAAAAGAAATTATGGATGTTCCTCAGGTAGGAAAATTGGCATTGTATCATAAGCTACAAAAAAATTTGTTCTGATGACAAGCTGTTTGTTATAAAATAGGCCTCATAAATTTGACATTTCTTTCCATCTGTTCTCACAAGTGCTTCTGATACCACCTAGAAGAAGAATGGGTGCTGCTGTTGCTTCAGTCTCCAAAAAGAAGCTAGTGTGAAGTTTTGTTTGGCCCGCATTGTACAGATTTGTAGAGTTTCCCTGAAGTGCAGTTAAATGTTTTTTTTGGCCCTTTACCTAATTACTGTAAAAATGACAAGCCTAAACAGTTACATTGTACTCGTGAATATGGACTGCATGAGAAGCAGATGGGGTGCTTGATCCTTTGTCTGAAGCTGTTATTTGTTACAGTTCTGCCCCAGTCTCCAGGGTTTTGTTTGTCTGAAGCTGTTATTTGTTGCTGTTCTACCCCAGTCCGCAGGGCAGCAGATGGAGCAGAAGCACTACCACACCCTGTGCTGCATCTTGCAACAAAGCCTCGTTGATGCATATGAGAGTCTGGAGGCCTCACAGGTAACTGGAAGGCATCTATTCCACAGCAGAACGCAATGATTAGTACAGATTGGGATATCACTGTTAGCATGTGGTCGCTTTGGCCATTTTTGGTTTAATGAAACCTCTCTCTTCCAGAAATGCTCATTACTTTAGTAGAGTCATGGAAAATTGTCTGAATTTAGGGGGTTGTGCATCTTTGTTTATGGCCTGGTTATACGAACAAGTCCAGCAATATTAGTGTATTGATGGTGTAAACAAATTTGGTGGCTTATTGGTATACATGAATTCACTACCAAACTTCATTGGTCTCTGAAGAGAAGTGTATGACCTTGTATTATTTCTACAAAATAACATGCCTCCAAATGTACGTCCACCTTGCAGAACGGCCCCATATAGCTCAAGACTTGCACAATAAAAATGTTTCTAACGATGTTTCTTTGAGGAACTGTGATTTGATTGGCCGTGGCCTGCGGGTGTTGTTTATTGGCTGTCCCTGGTCCCTGCAGCTGGAGGAGGCGGAGTCTCTGGAGCGCGTCCTGCTCTACTGCCAGTCCGCCGCCAGCCGGCTAGTCGACGCCCTGCGGAAGCTGGCCAATGAGAGCACCTTCGCCAAGGCCGGTAACGTACATCTCATTCGCTTCCCTGGTGTTTCTCGGGCCTCCATTGGCTGTTAAACTTGTTTCTGCTGTGTTGTGTATATTGTGTACGTATAGCATTGTGTCTGCTGTGAGTCCAACTCTCTGTATCAACACAATGTTTTTCATGGTGGAGCAGTCTGAAGACTTAATGAGGAAAGTGCTTTATGAAGTTGTTAAATGGTGTAATTGCTCTGCGCAGTTGATTGTGCGGTTCACCTTGTTTCTCTGTGCTAATGCGTTGCTTCCTGTTTGGTACCTGGCCCTTGGGCTTGCGGCTTTTGTGTTCTGTTTGTGCAGTGCCTTCTGATGAGGGCTTGGAAGGCACTCTGGGTCTGTGTGTCTGCTAGATGAATAAATAGTATTGAAACTTACTGTAGGTACTGGCTCACATGTTAACTGAATTTATTGAGCCCCCTGTGCTTAAAAAATAAAATAAAAAATAAAGACAAAGAAAAGAAAAAAAAAACTCTGAAGTCTTCCTTCTTTGCATGTTCTTTCTGCTCATGAGTAGCTTTGTTTTGTATTTTATAAAATATATTTTAAAAAATACAAAACAAAGCTACTCATGAGCAGAAAGAACATGCAAAGAAGGAAGACTTCAGAGTTTTTTTTTTTTTTTTTTTTATCTGTGTTGGAATTGGAAGTACGTCCATTTTATTTTGGAGTACAATTTAGAAAAAAACGTTACGATTTTTCTATAGTTCATTTCTATTGAGGACAGGCTCCCAGAGGGACGGAGATTAGGGGCTTTCTGGGACTTTGTTCAGAGTCTCGCTGCAGGCCGCTGTGGAGCTGACGGACAGCGTGTAGTAATCCGTGTTCGTCTTTGTCTGGCAGTCTCTGCGATTAACAGCGTGGTTCGCGGGCTGCACAACCGCAAGCTGTACGACCAGGCCTTCTCTCTGGCAGAGATCCTGTGCCAGGAGCTTCAGAAGGACCACCACCCGTCCCTGCCCGTGGAAAAGGTGAGACGCTTCTGAATTTAGCATTTTGAGCTGAAGCTCTGAATCGTGTCTTATTGAACCTGTGTTTTGTAGCTGTCCATGACCATGAAATGCACTTCTGTACGTCGCTTTGGATAAAAGCGTCTGCCAAATAAATGTAAATGTAATGCATGTGTGTGTGTTATATTATGGTTTGGTATATTGTGATTGTGTGATGTTTGATTTCATATTATTGGGTTAGTTTGTCAGTACAGTAACCAGTACTGCGTGGAAGTTGTTCACCAAAACCCCGAATTGCAAAAAATCTATTGATGTGCTTGATCTTATGTTAGATGTGATGCCTCTCCATTGGGAAAGGTCTGCAGCTGCTGTTAGTCTGTATTCTGAGCACAAACGCTGCTTTTTTAACGCTCGACGCGTCCCCTACCGTCCTGCAGCTGAACCGGACCTTCATGCTGGCCGTCCTGTGCTCCCGGAGGGCCGGCCGGCTGGAGCAAGCCCTGGACTGGGTGGGGCACTGGCTGCGGGCCCTGGGGGGCCGGGTCCTGGACCACATGGCCGAACCGGTGTCCCTGTGGGCCAAGATCAAGGCCGACGCCGCCCGGGCAGGCCAGGAGGACATGCGCCTTCGGTAGGTGGGGGGGTCTGCGTGCGCGCTGGGGGTTCCTGGTGCATTTGTGCTAGTGCGGCAGTGTGGTATAATGGCTAAGGAGTTGGTCTTGTAACCTAAAGGTCGTAGGTTCGAATCCCCACTAGGACACTGCCGTTGTACCCTTGAGCAAGGTACTTAACCTGCATTGCTCAGTGTGTGTGTGTGTGTGTGTGTGTGTGTGTGTGTATATATATATATTTGGTATAATTGGATACAATGTAAGTCTCTCTGGATAAGAGCATCTGCTAAATGCCTGTCATGTAATGTTCTGTGGTTTGGTGGAGTGAGTGCTTGGGGTTTATTCTCCCTGGTGCTGCTGTTGGAGAGTTAGAAGGTCTGAGAGTTTTGTGTTCACCGTAAATTTGGCAACCAGCTCAGATTGAAGAAAATCAGTGAGCGACTTAACTCTGTGATCAGCTGCTTTGACTGATCGATTTACTGCCCGGACATGGGGGGAAAATGGTGAAACTACTGAAGAGGTTTAGTCATGTAAGCGCTGTACCAGGGAAGCCAGCATCAGCGTTAGCCATTTTGTGTCTGGGACGAACACGTTGATCCGCTGTGACCTGGTCGTGTTCTTAAACCCCTCCCGTCCCCCCCTCCTTTAGGACCCTGCGGGACGGCCTGGGGCAGGACCCCCCCGGGGAGGGGGAGGCGATGATGTGCCTGCTGGAGGAGGAGCTGCGGGCGTACCGGGCCGGGGGGGGCGACACGGCGCAGGAGCGCTACAACGTGCTCTGCGACCTGCTGGAGCTCTGCCCGGAGGGCGGGGCCCGCTCCCTCCGCCGCGCCGTCTACCTCTGCGACATGGCCCAGGTGGTCTGCTTCCAGGACTTCAGCGAGCAGACCGACTGGTAGGCCCCGCCCCCCCCGCCGAACCCGGGCCGGCTCGCGCACGGCCGCCGTCGCCTTTTAAACGAGTTGTCGTTGTAGGCGTGGAATGACTACTGAACTTTGAGTTGACTGCTTTATAGAAAATGAGTTCGTTGTCAATTTCATTAGCTAGCTAAAAGAGGAAAAACTAAGAATCCACACGACGGGGAACCTTGAAGTCTCTATTGCCCAGCTTTGTAATTGACAGTGCGGTTGTTTTTTCTGTTTTCCTGACACTGCTTGTACTGTACTTAAAATGGGGCACCTCCGAAGGGATTGGCCAGATTTGGCATCCATGCGAGGGGTTAATGGCAAAAAAACAGGCTTATTCCTTTTTTCTTCCTGTACCATTTCCTCATTGCTGTGGCCCAGTTCGGCCGTGGACTTTACCCAGGAGGCCCTGCGGCTGCTGGAGGAGGAGCCAGAGACGACTGAGAACTCTGATAGGCTGAAGGATCACAAAGCACAGGCCTTGCTGTGGTTCTACGTCTGCACCCTGGAGAGGAACTTGCAGGAGGTACGACCTTGCATGGGTCTTTCACGTCAGTTTAGAAATGCCCTTTGGGTCCCAGAGTGAGAACATTAGAAAGTAATACAACAAAAAAAAGAACCAGCACTGAAGTAATTTTTCTGTCTTATTATCCTGTCTCCTGAGTGTTCACTGTGATATGCTGTCTCACTTTCACTGCTGTCTGAACCAATCTCAACCAGAGGTATAACCGCTACAGAGCTGGACTGTAGGTTTGGAGGAGTCATGTAGCTGGTATAACCGTTACAGAGCTGGACTGTAGGTTTGGAGGAGTCATGTAGCTGGTATAACCACTACAGAACTGGACTGTAGGTTTGGAGGAGTCATGTAGCTGGTATAACCACTACAGAACTGGACTGTAGGTTTGGAGGAGTCATGTAGCTGGTATAACCGTTACAGAGCTGGACTGTAGGTTTGGAGGAGTCATGTAGCTGGTATAACCGCTACAGAACTGGACTGTAGGTTTGGAGGAGTCATGTAGCTGGTATAACCATTACAGAACTGGACTGTAGGTTTGGAGGAGTCATGTAGCTGGTATAACCACTACAGAACTGGGCTGTAGGTTTGGAGGAGTCATGTAGCTGGTATAACCGCTACAGAGCTGGACTGTAGGTTTGGAGGAGTCTTGTAGCTGGTATAACCGCTACAGAGCTGGACTGTAGGTTTGGAGGAGTCTTGTAGCTGGTATAACCGCTACAGAGCTGGACTGTAGGTTTGGAGGAGTCATGTAGCTGGTATAACCATTACAGAGCTGGACTGTAGGTTTGGAGGAGTCATGTAGCTGGTATAACCATTACAGAGCTGGACTGTAGGTTTGGAGGAGTTTGACCGTACCGAACCCCCGTCTCCCCCCCAGGCTAAGGAGAGGGAGCAGAGGCTGGCTGCAGCTCGGGAGCAGTCGGGAAGCCTGGAGCCCCTGGGGACCAACGACCTGGATTATGAGGACAAGCAGAAACGGCAGGACAGCCAGCAGGTGTACGAGAGCCTGCGCTTCAACCTGATGGCCCAGAGCAGTAAGTCTTACATGAATGAGTCTGTGGAATGATATGCTGTGTTTAAAACTTATTTACTGACATTTTCTAGGGTTAGGGACTAGTGAGGAAAAATGGTACAAAAATGTAATGAGAATTAAAAAAGGATAGTCATGATAGTCACTACGGAAAAGTAATCTCTCGGAAAGCTGTTCCGCACAGGGGGCAACGCCCCTGGGTTTCAATTGATACAGCAAGGTTCAGGGCCCAAACAGTTCTGCCGCTCTGTTTTTCTGCGGAGCCAGTTTAGGTAATGAGTCCCATAGAACAGGACAACAGGGCTCAGTTGGATCAGACATACATTACAACAACGCAAAAACAATTTACAAAGACAATAGCATGATTTATAACATTTTCTGAATGTACAACTGCATCAAATTATTTTAAGAGCTAAAATTGCTGCTAGTTCTCAAGCATTTATACCACCCTGCGGCCAGTGTTAAATTGGCTGTCCTCATCAAATTTTTTCTTCTATTTATGTATTTTTTTGTGTGTGTGTGTGTTCCAAACTCTGACCAAGAAATGGGACTGGATTTACTGGAATAGCTTTGTATGCTTGTATGGGGTCTGATTTCTGGTTTGTGTGTGATTTTGCCATTGGATTAGTGCCTCGAATTGAGCCCATTGACTCTAGTAGCAGAGTGTAAAACTTGGTACATTTATTGAGTGTCTGTACTGCTTTGATAGGGAGTCATTTGAGTGTCTGTACTGCTTTGGCAGAGAGACTTGATGCGATTTTTGCTGATTTGATAGATGTGATGTGTGTCTGTAATGATTTTACAGGGCGATGTGTGTGTCTGTACTGATTTGACAGGGAGGTGTGGTATGTGTCTGTACTAGGGCTGGACAATATATCGATATTATATCGATATCGTGATATGAGACTACATATCGTCTGGGATTTTGTATATCGTAATATCGTGATATGGCATAAGTGTTGTCTTTTCCTGGTTTTAAAGGCAGCATTATAGTAAAGTGAAGTAACTTTCTGAACTTACCTGACTGTTCTAGCTGTTCTATTATTTGCCTTTACCCGCTTAGTTATTACATGGGCATTACTGATGATTATTTATCAAAAATCTCATTGTATTATTTTGTGAAAGTACCAATAGTCATCCCCACAATATCATCACAATATCACAATATTTTTGACCAAATACCTCGATACCAATATTTGATTTTGTCCGTATCGCCCAGCCCTAGTCTGTACTGATTTGATGGGAGACGTGATGTGGTGTGTGTCTGTGCTTGTCAGAGCAGTGCCAGTCTCTGGACCGGGCCTTGGAGCTGTGGAGGGCTCTGTTGGCTGCAGGGCCCAGGCCAGCCGTGAGGAGCAGCAAACAGACTGGGTTTTCCATTGTGCTCATGGGGGCCTTGTACAAGCTCATGGGGAAGGTGAGGATGCTAAAGGAAATCATGGCTGTTTGTCTCACTCAGGTTTATCATCTGAAAGTATCGTGAACCTGGCCTGGTTGCCACTGATAGTTCTGCCCTTCTTCTTGGGATGTACTGTAATAACATTCCTGATAGCTGCTTCTGAGGGCTTGTATTAAGATGGTCTAATTTGCATGAAATATTGTTCCAGCCACTGCAGGCGCTCGAGAGTTACCAGCTGGCCGCTGGTCTCGCCCGCGGAGCCGGCGACGCCCATAACTGCGCCAGCAGCCTGTGCCAGAGCACGCGCCTGCTTCTGGAGCTGGGCGCCCCTGAGCTGGCACAGGTGAGTGCCCGGTCTCACACTCAAATCCGACGCACTCTCTAACCGCTGGGTTCCTGTGTCCTGGGTCTGTTCACAAGAGAGCCAGGCACATTAGTGAATATTTAGCGTTTACGTCTGAAAATCTCATATTACTTTACAGAGGGAGGGAGGGGTCGTGCCTTATTTAGGCAGTTAAACTGGTTTCCCTGTGCTAGTGGATGTGATGAGACTCCTATTAGAGCAAAGGTTCCTGCAGGATTAGGAAGCAGAGAAAACCGGTAAATCCGTGACCCTGATCCTAGCGAGCGGAGCTGTTCTCTCTCACCCTGATCCCAGCGAGCGGAGCTGTTCTCTCTCACCCTGATCCCAGCGAGCGGAGCTGTTCTCTCTCACCCTGATCCTAGCGAGCGGAGCTGTTCTCTCTGACCCTGAGCCTAGCGAGCGGAGCTGTTCTCTCTGACCCTGATCCTAGCGAGCTGAGCGGTTATCTCTGACCCTGATCCTAGCGAGCGGAGCTGTTCTCTCTGACCCTGAGCCTAGCGAGCGGAGCTGTTCTCTCTGACCCTGATCCTAGCGAGCTGAGCGGTTATCTCTGACCCTGATCCTAGCGAGCGGAGCTGTTCTCTCTCACCCTGATCCTAGCGAGCGGAGCTGTTCTCTCTCACCCTGATCCTAGCGAGCGGAGCTGTTCTCTCTCACCCTGATCCTAGCGAGCGGAGCTGTTCTCTCTCACCCTGATCCCAGCGAGCGGAGCTGTTCTCTCTCACCCTGATCCCAGCGAGCGGAGCTGTTCTCTCTCACCCTGATCCTAGCGAGCGGAGCTGTTCTCTCTCACCCTGATCCTAGCGAGCGGAGCTGTTCTCTCTGACCCTGAGCCTAGCGAGCGGAGCTGTTATCTCTGACCCTGATCCTAGCGAGCGGAGCTGTTATCTCTGACCCTGTGATGTGCAGGTGCAGCTGGAGCAGGCGGAGCAGCTGCTACAGCCAGGCAGTCCCGGTACAGAGGGACCGACGCCTCTGGACGTTCAGGCTGTACTCCTGAGGGCCCAGCTCTGCCACAGCACTGGCCAGGTAAGGGGGGGAGCAGCTTTGGGGAATATAAGCCTTTATAAAGCCTTTAATGGAACACTACATTAATGGGTGAGAATTGGCCACAAATTGGCAATCTTGCACGGAGAGGTTAAGGGTGATTCTGACTGTGGTGCCTGAGCTCGGCTGTCTCTCCCCAGGTGGAGTCGGGCGTCTCCCTCCTGAACCAGGTGCTGGAGAAGGTGGGGGCGCACCCGAGGTCGAAGGCGTGGTACCTGCTGCGAGCGCAGGCCCTGCAGACGGTCGGCTCCTACCTGAGCCTGGACGTGTCCGTGCTGCCCCCCCGCCTCCGCCAGAGGATCGCCGATCACGGTGCGTCAAACGTCCGTCTCCGTGATGGCCACTCCCCCCCTCCTCTCTGCAGAGTTCGGTAAAGACGCAGTGCTGGCGGGCCCCATCAGCCCACCCTCGGCCCCGGTCCCCGGTCGCTGATGGCTCCCTGTGGGTCCGTGGGCCTGACCTAAGGTAGTCCTCACCCAGGGCAAGGTGCTGATTCTGGAGCACCTGAAATGTGCGGTATTCACTAGCAGCTTTGCTTCAGGCTTGCCGTGTGGGGGTTTAGGCCAGGGTAATTAACCTAATTAAGTACCTAATTATTCCAGGAATACCTCTGCCTCTCCAGGACCTCTGCTTGCCTAACTGTCCTGAACCGATTTTTCTTCTTTTCCGACATTACATTGCATTTATTTAGCAGACGCTTTTATCCAAAGCGACGTACAAAAGTGCATTTCATGGTCATGGACAACTACAAAACACAGGTTCCCTAGCTCGTTAACTGTATAAAATTGCTGGAAAATCTTTGGCGTTGCATTCCTCATCATGAGTTTGGTTTAAAAACAAATAAATGAACAAAAAATCCTTCCCGTGACACTTTGGATGCATTACATTACAGGCATTTAGCAGATCCTCTTATCCAGAGCGACTTACACAACTTTTATATAGCATTTTACATTGTATCCATTTATACAGCTGGATATATACTGAAGCAATTTCGGTTAAGTACCTTGCTCAAGGGTACAACGGCAGTGTCCTACCCGGGAATCAAACCTGCGACCTTTCGGTTACAAGCCCAGTTCCTTACCCACTGTGCTACACTCCGTCCACAGGCTGGCCTGCGTTGAGGGGAGGGCGTTGCAGACGTTGAGTTTGTTTTTGTTTTTCTGCATTTCAGGCTTGAAGACTGCTGACACGGCTCTCGACGAGAGCATGAAGTGGCTGTGCAGTCTGGTGGTGACCCTGGTGGGGAACGGCCTCTACGGGGCGGGGAACGCCAGTGCCGACACGCGCTTCGTGGATCAAGGTGAAGCCGCGTCGTGCATAGGTCTCGTAGCAGACCAAGGTGGAGAGACGCCTGGCTAATGATACGTTTCTGTAAAACCTTTTGGGATTATAGCCGTTTTCTGACCAGTCGGGCTTTGCTTGTTCTCTTGATGTTCTCTTCTGTGGTTTGAATAGACGCGAGGCTATTATAGGTTAGTTTTAAAAGCTAGCACTGTAAAAACTGGACCTTGATAGGGACATTCAATTTACTGACATTTGGGTAGAAATCTGTTATTTCTTATTTTATTATAGATAAATACATTTATTTTTAATTACATTCACCAAGTCACACACAACTCTTATATAAGGCCAAGTTAGCTTCTTATTTATAGCTCAAACTTGTAGTACTAGGAGCCTGACCAGGTTGACCCCTTGATTTAATACGGGTCTGCCCTACTTCCACAGACGTGCCTTGATAATAAACTATTGGTTGATTTACCTCCGGAAGAATCGTGACATTGTATGACTGAGGTTCTGATTTGAGGTGGAAATTTAGGCCAACTGAACCCTTGACCAGGAACATAATGCTGACAAGCAGACTTGTTGGCACCAATCTGGTTGCAGGACACTGATGTGAAGCGTAACCTCCCTTTGCCGATGCTGTGGTGTGTAGAGTTGTGGTGTTGAGTCGGCGTGCGGTGGCTGATGCTCAGCGCTTGTGCCTGTAATGCAGGGGACAACGTGCTGCTGAAGTGGCAGGTGCTGTCGGAGGTGCTGAGCTGTTCGCTGGGCGTGGTGGCGGTGAGGAGCCACTGCGGTACCGTCCCTGAGGCCAAGGCTCGCTGCCTGGAGGCCCTCAAACTGGCCACCAAGCTGCAGACCCTCAGCCAGTGAGTTACGGGTGCTGGGTTCATAAAACTTCTGGGTTATCGGTGCTGGGTTAATGGAGCCAGTGGGTTATGGGTGCTGGGTTAAAACTAGTGGTTTATGGGTGGAGGGGTAATGGAACCAGTGGGTTATGGGTGGAGGGGCAATGGAGCCGGTGAGTTATGGAGGGGGAGAGAGGTAGAGGGTGAGTAGGGGAGAGGGGGGGAAGGAGGGTTGTGTGTGTGCAGCTCTCTGACCGCTGGAGCCCCCCCCCCACCCCCCCAGCTGTGCAGAGCTGTTGGTGGCGAAGGCTGAGCTGGAGCTGCAGATGGCGGAGCTGGAGCTGAGCGGGATGGACCTGGAGCAGGTGGAGGGCCTCCTGGACCTGTGCACCGGTCAGTACCGCCCCGGAGACCGCCACACTCCGCTACACAAGGGGGCGCTAGAGAACCGCACCAGCAAACTGCTTTGCCATGAGGGTCTGAGCGCGGTGGAGCTTTGTTCATTTCCATTTTATCGAGTTGGACAGATGCACGTTAATTTATAACAGTGACAGAACCTTTGCAGGCGCTGTTTTATAACTGGGCGTGTTTGGGGAAAAATAATGAAAAAGTTTATCCCAGCCAATCAGGATCGAGTTTCCAGCCAAACCGTTGTACGTTTGTTTTGTCGGACAATATTTGTGAGTTGAAGAAATTGTATGTGTGATATCTGACACTGACTGTGTTTGACCTGATAGGCTAAGCATCAAGACTTCATTATGATGGAAAAACTTGGGTACTGATGTGCGTTGTTGCTCGTGTGTGGAATTTCTATATAGCGAGTGGGGCAACCCGACCCAGGATGCTTTCAAAAAATGTATTCTTTCCCGTGCTAAGAGTCGATTTGGAATCGATCCCATTTATGTGGTCACTCGATCTATGAAAAAATTGGAAATCACCGTCCCTAAAAGGGAGTAAATTACATCATTTGGGTTCAAAGGTGTAAATGCACAAACTGAAATTCACAGGGCTCTACAATGTTTTACCCTGCATTTTTGACCAGCCCTACAAATGAGAATATCTGTGAGTGAGTGACTGATGAAGTTACACTATTGGTCGGCCGGTTCGGTCCAGCCATATACTAGGTTTTGACTTTGTCTTGTTTCCAAGGAGCTCGTTCTCCTAAGATGAAGAATTTTGGAGCACACTAATGTAACCAAATTTGATTTGCTCCTGAATAATTTTTCCGCTTGGTGCACGTGGGTTTTCCGGAGCAAATGCACCTAAAGTGGGAGCCCTGTAGAGCCCTTATCCAGCTTAACCCCTTAGCGCACATGCCAAATCTGGCCAATCCATGCCCATTTAGGCGGTACCGACCACTAGGGGGGGGTGTGCGCTAAGAGGTTAAGGCGTATAAATAAATGTGATTTCCCCGGTGCTTTGGCAGATTTCGGCGGCACGGAGAAGAAGGCGGGGCTGAAGATAAAGGCGCAGAAGGGCCGGCTGCCCAAGAAGGCGTCCCTGCCCCCGGGGCCGACGGAGGAGGAGGAAGACGGCGGCGCCTTCCTCCGCACCCGGGCCTTCCCGCGCGAGCCGGCGGAGACGAGCGGGGAGTGCGGCCTGTCGGCCTCCCCGCCCCTGAAGGCCCGGCCCGAGCGCTGGCTCTCCTCCCTGGGCCACGCGGCCGGCTGCGCCTGCCCCTGCTGCGCCGAGCCGCGGCTGGGCCGCGTGGTGGTGCGCTGGGCGGCGGCCCGGGCCGAGCTCACCCGCCGCCTGCGCCGGGACGGGGCCGAGGGGCGGAGCCGCAGGCTGTTCCTGGCCGCCCTGTCCCGCGCCGGCGCCGCCAGCGCCAGGCTGGCCGCCGGGCTGGTCCGGCTGCTGGAGCCGAGCCGCGGGGGACCGGGGGCCTGGCAGCCCTCCTTCCTGCACGACCTGACCGCCAAAATCTACCTGCGCATGGCGCTCTCCGGCGTGGGGCCGCAGGCGGGCGGCGGCGGCGGGCGCTCCTGGGAGCCGCTGGAGTCCGGCCTGGCCTTTGTGGGCTCGCGCTCCGCCCCCGAGCTGGCGCTCGTCCGCGCCGGGCTGCTGGCCGCCCAGGCCCTGGCCTCCATCCTCGCCCTGGCCTCCAAGCAGGGCTGCCGGCCCGAGGACCTCTTCTCCCCCCGCTGGGCGTGGAACCCCCTGGCCTCGCCCAAACACAAGCCCAAGCCCTTTCCGTCGGCCAGGAAGACCAAAGAACCCAGCGCGCCGGAGGCCAAGAAGGCCAGGGAACCGGGCGCCGGCGCCACCGCGGTGCCCAAGCTCAAGATAACGTTCCCCTCCGGCAAGCCCAAAGCCGCCAAAGCCTCCCGGGCCCCCCCCAAGTCGGCCTCCACCCCTCGGGACGCGTCCCGCGCCTTCGCCTTCGACGACGAGGTGCCCCGGATCGCCGTGTGCACCCCGGTGCCCAAGGTGCGGGCCCCGCGTGCGGCGGGGTGCGGCGGGGCCGCCAAGCCGGGCCCCAAACTCCAGTTCCGGGTGTACGACGAGTCGTCCCCCTCGGTGGACAAACTGGGACCCGTGCCCGCCGCCCCCAAACGAAGCACCAGGTCCCGCTTTAAGGTGAGGAATGGGGGGGGTTCTGCTGAACCGGGTCCACAGCATTGGAAGACTCTCCTGAGGTGTAGATCCTCCTGATCTGATTGTACAATGGATCAATACCATGTTGACTTGATTGATTGATTGGTCCGTGGATGGATTGATAGATTGTTGACTTGATTGATTGGTTCAATGGTGGATGGATTGATAGATTGTTGGCTCGGTTGATTGGGTGGCTGTGGCTGTGATTGACAGGCGTTTGCGCCGCCCCTGTTAACAGGTGGAGTTCAGCGAGGAGAGCGACGCGGAGGCCGACGCCCCAGCGCCGGCTGGTCCGACACGCCCGCGCACAAAAACCGGCCCCGCCCCCGCCAGGCCCAGCGCACGCGCCCCGGCCCAAACACCGGGAACCGCCGGCGGCGCCTCCAAGCCCAACGCGCGCGCCCCCGCCCCCAGGAAGCCGGGCCGGCCCAAGAAGAGCACGGCCCTCCCCGCCGACTCCGCCTCCTCCGCGGAGGACTGCGCCCCCGCTCGCTCCGCCCCCAGGAGGGGCCGGCCCCGGAGACCCAACACGGGCGACGAGGAGCCGGAGAGGATGAGGAGCATCCAGGAGGAGGAGGCGCGGCAGGAGGAGAGGAGCCTGGAGATGAGCGTGGAGGAGCTGCGGGCGTCGGACACGGAGGAGCAGGGAGCACAGGGTGGGTGCGGTCAGGATCAGTACTGATCTTGTCTGGTGTATTGGAACCGGTCAAATACCCTCAAAAAGTGCAAACCCTGCCTTCTGGTCATATTGGCAGGCTCAATTACACCAGGCAAGATCAAGAACCATAGCACAGAAAAGTATTTGAATCCAAAACGAATACGTATTTGACCCAAGTCTGCTTCACACCAAAGGAGTCAATTAATTTATTTCACACAGTTTTCAACAAAGAGTTGAAAAAAAAAAAAAACAACAATCACGGTGAAATAAATGAGGGGGAATCCTTTGTCAGTGGGATAGAAAACGGGTTTTAGTAGATCTGAGAGTTGATTGATGCTTTTTTTTACCGCAGACTTTTTTTGCACTTTTTTACCGCACTTGTTTTGTTGCAGTCCATGCATGTTGGAAATGAGAGCTACCGCATTTGTCCTGCCAGGCGACTCTTGATTTAAGTTATTCTAGTGGACACCGTACCTCTGTGACTTACAGCTCAGTTACATATAGCGCCAAACAACGCCTCGAGGGCTTGATGCCAGATGCAGCTCATTTACCATGTGACACTCACCTTGTGCACTCATGAGCACCACTGTGAGCATTACACGGACCTGCAGTTTCACAAAAGCTGACACATTTTTTGAAGTCAGAAAGGTTTTCAAGTATTCTCTAACCTGAAAGTTTAGCTAGATGGTGCGTTAAAGAGCTTGATGGAGCAAGGTTGAACCTTTACTCTATTTCATGCGTTTCTCATGAGCCTAATAGCAGTGCTGGCTCAAAGCAAAGTCAGGCCCCAAGATGTCTCGTTCTCCTCCTACAGTCTCATCCCATGTCCCAACAGGTGGTCTACCGGACGTCCCGGACAAGGATTTTGAAGTGTTAAGAAGGGAACCAGTGCTGCATCAACCGATGGAGGGCCTTTGGGAAATTAGGGGTGGGGTCCCCTCTGCCCCCCTGCCCCCCCACACAACTTACTCCAACACTGGGCCTGGTGAGACCTGAGCTTTGGGATTAGTGTGCATATCACTGTATCGTGCAAAAGCCGCCACTCGAAATTGCCATTGAATTGTTCAGAAGTACCAAACTTAGCTTTCTATTATTAGGTACAGCTGCTCGATAATTCAAATACCCTGCTTCTCTAAACAGCCAATCGTGGCTGCAAGTCAATATAGTAAGGCTGCAGACATGAAGAGATTTAGTTGTTTGGCCAAATGTACAAAGATATATTTTTGGTTGTTTTTTTTTAGTCGAAGGGTGGTTATCCTGTATAGAATTATGGCATTAAACGTTTGGGCTGCTTTAAGGGGTGTGACTTTCTGCCGTGGCCTGAAGACTCATCTCTTCAGACTATACCTGGACTAACTACCACCACTCTGTATATTTCACTCTAAATCCACCCCCCCCCTTTTCATGACACTTGTTACATGTTCCCCCATCCCAGCACTTTTTGGTAATTTGTATTTGTCCTAATACTGTAGCTTATTCTTCTGCCTAGTTGGCTTTGCAGAGGTTAAGTCAGAATAGTGTTCACTGTATGAACTAAACTGTGTTCTTGGCTAGAAATAGCTGTAAAAAATAAGTATTGTATCTTATGGAATTTGTGTTTTGTAGTTGTCCATGACCATGCAATGCACTTTTTGTACGTCGCTTTGGATAAAAGCGTCTGCCAAATAAATGTAATGTGATGTCCCACAGGTGGTCTGTCTCTGGATGGAGTTCAGCACCTCCTGCAGGAGGCCCTGCTGTCCTTGCAGCACCTCCCCCCTCCCGGCCTCTACCCCCAGCTCTGCGCCCTCCTGGCGCTCTGTCTCGGGCAGAGCGACCCCGTCGCCACGGCAATGCTGCACGCCCAGTCCCTGGGCCTCACCGCCCGGCACCTCATGATCTGCCATCTCTCCACCCGGCTGTGGTGAGCACCTTGGTGGTGAAGGCTCATGGGACATACTTTATGGGGGGGGGGGGTGAAAATGTACACCATCGGTGCCACTAAAATGTCAACTTGCACTGATTTGGGAACACCATTGGCTGGATGACTGGAGCCTAACTGACTACTGTTATGCAGCACAAGCGAATTACAGCCAATATCAGTTCAGAAATTATAGCCGCAAGCAGCAGTGAGCAGGTTTCAGGCCTCAAAGAAAGAGTTTTATTTTATGGATTTCATTTAAAGGGATAAAGAAGTGGTGATAATGGTAAAATAAGTGGTTTTGATGGTAAACTACATTTTTAATGGCAGTTATAACTAGTTACAACCACCTTTTTTGAATTTGAGAAATGAATCGTCTGTTTGATATACCCACCTTCCTCTAACTCTCCATTCTATTTTATATCTTTCAAAACAGCACAGCTGACTTAATTATATTGCGTGCAACCTCTGTCCAAAAATGTATTTTTTTCAGTGGAGATACAACAGTGAAAAGCTACATTCAATTATTATTATAGTAATTATACTATTTATCCATTTAGTTACTCAGGCTATAGGCTTGTGTCCAGTCAGAGTAATTGATGGGAGAAGTTTACTGGTAATTTCTAATAGGGTTGTCCCCCCTAATATGAACAAGTATTCCCAATATACTTGTGGGTAGATATCACGTTGTCATGGCCATTGGAAACGTAGAAAAATAGCCAAAAAATAATAATAATAGCCCTGTGCTAGATCATGTGTACTTGGTTTCAAGGACAGCCATTCTTAACCAGTGCAGCAATGTAAAGACAGCTTAATTATCAGCTCAACGGGATCTCTAGCTTGATTGAGGTGTGCTTTGTTAGGCTTGAAATGAAAACATACAGGATGGTAGATCTCTAGGCATAATATAGCTTAATGTGAGGGCCTCTGGTGCATTTTGAGTGTCGGCGATTGTCATTCTGCGATTGAGCTGTGCTACGCAGCTGGTGTTTTAATGGCATGGGAGGAGCAGCTAGTTAATTTTTGATTTCAGTGTTTCTGTTTAAATATCAGCGTTCCTATTTTGGATTTCAGTGTTCCAGTCGCCATAACTGCATTTGTCATTTTATTTGTTGTAAGGTAAGGTTGAGGACAGATCCGTAATGAAATTTCCTGTTGCCCCATTGCCCAGGAAACTGAGGAAGGCGGCGGCCCCTGATCTGTCGGCCAGGCTGAGGGGTCTGAGTTTGGACGACCCCGTCCCGCTCTCGCCCCTGCAGCAGCGCCTCGCCCGCCTGGAGGCCATCTTCGCCTTCCCCACCGTCGAACCCGAGGCCTTCCCACACCAGCTGGGCCACGAGTTCGCACAGCAGCTCCAGCACATCCCCCCCGGTGAGTCCACAGCACATCCCCTCCAGCACATCCCCTCCCCTGAGTCCACAGCACAGTCCTCCAAGCCTCTTGCCCACCTAAAGCAGCAGATGGGCCAGAGGAGGCACTGTTGCCCCCCCTGAAATCCCCCCCCCCCCCCACCACGGCAGCCTGTTGAGACTCTGACCATCAGACATTTTACATCTCCCTCTCTGATTTCTCATCAACGGTAATGAAAATGGATACAGCTCTCGTACATTCAGTGATAATGTAACTGATGATAACCCTCCATGTTTCTCTGACCTCCCCAGGGGTGACTGTGTGCCTTCTGTCCGTGGTCAGCGGGCAGTTTGGGGAGATGGGCGACACCATTCTGCTGTCCCGTCTGGAAAGGGGTTCCCCCCCTATCACCATGCGCATCCCCACTGCGCAGTGCGAGGTACGCAGCTCCCGCACCCCTGCCTGCCCCCATCACTAACACCGTTTCTGCAGAGCTCTGTAAAAGCTGTGCCTTAGGACATTAACACTGTTTCTGCAGAGCCCTGTGAGTGCTGTGCTTTAGGACATTAACACTGTTTCTGCAGAGCCCTATAAGTGCTGTGCTCCAGGAGATGGACAGTGTGCAGAAGCAGCAGAAGGTGTTGAGCAGTGTGGCTGACAAAGCTCAGTGGTGGGAGGGACGGAGAGCGCTGGACCAGAGAATAGAGGTAAAGGAGAGTGACAGATGGGTTAATGGGGAAGGACGTAAAAGTGTCATTTTGCACAAGGATCTGCTTTTTTAAAATTATTATTTAATTCGAATAAACAAAAAATGAATTCAGATATTTGCAGAAATCGGAGAACCCATCTAGACTTGACATTTTACCTACTGTCCAGAGCAGGGGTGTCCATTTTTATCCGAAAAGGGCCAGTGTGGGTGCCGGACTCTGTTTTGGCCCAGGAGTAAGAACACCTAATTCTATTTAAGCACGTCTTGAATGAAGGCCATGATTAGGTCATTCCTGATGCTGGTCCCAGTGAACCTATTAAGTGCCATCATATTGATGTCCCCTATTTGGCTAGTACTTTCTTATCAGTCCTTCTTGTTCAACTTGACATTTGAGGTAGTCCCTTTTGTTAAAGCCCCCGCACCTTGGTCGTCTTGCTGTGTAACTGAAATTTTATTCAGTGATCAGATTTTAAAGGAGGAATGGCAGGGAGTCTCCTACCAATTGTGCTGTGTGCATATACACACGCTCGCGCACACACACTCACACACGCACACAAATTTAACCCAGCCTGCCTATTCACTCCAAATAATTGATCAGTTGTGTTGAGTAAGTGTGGGAAAGAGGTATGGTTCCTCCTATGGCTCTCTGGGCCCAGTGCTGGGGGCCCCTGCTGTATGTGACTGAAGTCTGAGGGTGAGAGCGTGAGGTCACATGATTGGTTTCTGTGCTGAGGGACAGAGTAGCTTGCCTCTGATTGGTTGTTTCTTTGCTCAGAGGCTGCTGGACGAGATGAGGGACATTTTGGGCTGCTGGCAGGGCCTACTGCTGCCCCTGACCTCTGACCCTCATCTCTCCGCCCACGCCGAGGCCCTCCTCAGGACTCTGAGCGAGTACGGAGCGCAGACCACCGAGGAAACGCTCAAGGTTTGGGCCGTGGCTACGCACCGCTGCCGCACACCCCTGCCGCACACCTCGCAATGAACTCATGTTCAACGAAGGAATTGATCCCATTTTATATTTTCTGTGCTTTTCAGCAGCTTTACCGTGACTGCTCTGTGACTTTAGCCAGTATATTCCATGACAAAAACCCAGCCTTGATGATGACCATTCCCTTCCAGGCTGTGCTGTCTGCTTCCCCGCTCCTCTCTCCACGAGACCTGCAGTGTCTGGCCCGCGGCCTGTGTGCGGGCAGAATGGAGGAGTCCCTGGCTGCCCTGCAGGGGGCGGTGTCTGCCCTGAAGGACAGGACCGAGCCCCAGGGCCATGTCGTCCTGGTGCTGGACAAGGTATGATGACATCAGTCTTCCCCCTTTTTTTCTTAGTGTGCAGTCTCCATCATGTATCGCAATGGGGATTTCAACATAATTAAACGAAAACGCTAATTTTTTTTGTCATTAGTCTAGCATATAAACTAAAGTAGTGAGATTTATAACCACCTGGTTGTCAAGAATAAGGCAAAGACAACCATATTGGGGGAATGCGTGTGTGTGTGTGACCCGTGTTTGTCTGGGTACAGTATCTCCAGAAGCTTCCGTGGGAGAACATCTCATGCCTGAGATCCCGCACAGTCACCCGAATGCCGTCCCTCCACTTCCTGCTGGGTCACTGTGCTCTGAAAGAGGTGAGCCTCTAGGCCGAAAAACTCCATCGCAGTGCGTGTGTGCTGACACGCCCACTGACCCTGCTGCTGTGGGGGTGCAGGGGGTGCAGTAGTGTAGTGATGCTACTGTGGGAATTACGGGTGCAGTAGTGATGCTGAGGGAATTGGGGTACCTGGGACTGCAGGTTTTATGCACTGATGGTGGTGCTGCCATTGTACCATGGCACGAGGAACTTTGCCTGACCTTGGCTAGAAATAGCTGTACACAATAAGTATTGTGTTTTATTGAACCTGTGTTTAGTAGTTGTCTGTGACCATGAAATGCACTTTTTGTACGTCGCTTTGGATAAAAGCGTCTGCTAAATAAATGTAATGTAATGATCTGCTTCAGTACATATTCATGTGTGTAAATGGATTGTGTGGTAGGAATGTAAACGGTGTCACTCTGGATCAGAGACATCTGCTAAATGGATATTGTGTAAGTGTAAAAAGTATGAACTGCGGTTGAGTGCTTCTTGCCCTGGCTTAGGCACAGCGGTGGCTTTCTGACTCATTCCATTGGTTCCATTGGGGGATGAGGAGGTAAAGAGTTACTGAAAGTGTCGTATGTGCAACATAAAGATGAATGTACCTCTGTGGGCTCCCTTCAGATGGACCCGGAGTCTGTCCTGAGCGGCGGTGTGGATCCGCAGCAGGTGTACTACGTGCTCAACCCCGACGCCAACCTGAAGGACACGGAGGAGCGCTTCAAAGAGTGGTTCACCAGGTGAGCGCGGGAGGACGGCCGACAGGGGCGGCTCGACCAATGAGCACCGCTGTCCCCGGTGGCCAAATTCCTCCCGTACATCCCTCGGGCGATTGTGTGCTGCCCCCGGAGGTGTGCTGGCCACCAGTCGGCACTGACGCGGGTGGGATTCGATCCAAAACCACGGCGCTCGCTCTCGCGCTGCAAGTGGCGCTATTACAGTTCTGAAAC
The DNA here is from genome assembly GCA_039654925.1 of Anguilla pacifica. Classification (NCBI taxonomy): domain Eukaryota; kingdom Metazoa; phylum Chordata; class Actinopteri; order Anguilliformes; family Anguillidae; genus Anguilla; species Anguilla pacifica. The sequence continues at coordinate 8,186,734 of CM077296.1, forward strand.
GGAATTGTCGTATTTGTAGGGTCAGATTATCTTTGAGGAAATGTCAAAATCACCCTTGGGTGGTTTCGCACAAGATTAATAGAGCTTGTTTTTATTCTGTCTAATAACATAACGACTCTACAAATGCTATATTTATGGCGCTGCTGGGTAGCTCGCTCGGTGAGTGAGCTCCATGGTCTCGGATCGAACCCGTGCCAGTGCTGTGTGTGGCTGGCAACCCCAGGGGAGGTTTCATTACTGGCTTCGTGTCACTCAGGGATGTAGGAGGAACTCAGTCGGTAGGGATCTATAGCACTGTTCACTGCTTGAGCGACTTCAGCTGGCCGTCCGGGCTCACTGTGGTTCATACACGGGTATCTGATTGGGTCTCCTCCGCCCCTGCTCTGTGCGTTTGTGGCTTATAGCTGCGGTGTGATAAGAAGCAGTTGGCTGACACCGCGCGTTTCAGAGGAGAACCGCGGATTGCCCTCGCTCTCCCAGGCTAGCATTGGGGGCTGCATATGAGCATGCTATTGTTGGTAAATTGGACATGCTAAATTCGGATTAGAGATGCCAAATTTACTTCCACAGTTCAAAATGAAGAAGTATTGGGGCTCTTTAAGTTGTAGAATATATGGTGACCATCCAAAACTGCTATTGCAGCCAGTGGAAAGCATTGTACTGATGTAATTTGGATATGACGTGCCAGAACCATTAGCTTGTGTAAAATACTGGTTGTGTTTCCTCAGAAGGTTGATGTTGTGTGTAACTAGCCCTCCTCTCCTTTAAGTGAGTCTGCCTGGCAGGGTGTGTGTGGAACCCCTCCTTCTCCAGACCAGCTCCAAGAGGCCGTTGCCACCAAGGATCTCTACATGTAAGTGTGTCGCTTTCAGTTTTGCTAACAATTTTCTTTTCTCCGTTTTATTGTGTTTGTGTGTCTGTACATTCGGCAGTTGTAATAGGAACATCATACATATGTTTTAATTAAATGCACTTTATTTCCACTGCTCCATATCTGGAACCCTCCTTCTGGAACCTTCCTCTTGGAACCTACCTCCTGGAACCCTCCTTCTGGAACCTTCTTCCTGGAACCCTCCTTCTGGAACCTTCTTCTTGGAACCTTCCTCCTGGAACCCTCCTCCTGGAACCTTCCTTCTGGAACCCTCCCTCCCTTTCTGCAGCTACCTGGGCCACGGGGCCGGGGCGAGGTTCCTGGACCGGCGCAGGCTGCTCAGCCAGGAGCTCCGCGCTGCCGCCCTGCTGTTCGGATGCAGCAGCGCGGCCCTGGCCGTCCGCGGAGAGCTGGAGGGGGCCGGTGTGATACTCAACTACCTCATGGCCGGGTGGTAAGAGAGACGTCTGTGTTCTGTACGCTAGCAGTTACTCACACGGTCCATGATAAAAAAAACGGGCTACGTAAAACAAAACATGCATTTCTCCAATCACTGTAGAATCCTACTTATTTTCTTGTGGAAATCTTTACAATTTTGCTGAGCAAATACTCACTTATCTGTATTCAATTACCTGCTCATAAGCTGTCCAAAGGCGGTAGACACGTAAGGTGCTCTTCAGGCAGATTGTAGAACCAGTCGCATCCTCAGCCAATCGGTTATCGGTATCAGCCGATGCTGTTCGCGTGGATTCCATATCTGTATCGGTGCTAAAAAACACGGATCGGAGCGTCCCTAGTTCTAGCCTCGTACAGTAGTATTGTGATCAGCACTGTATTTGTATCCACATTGTAATGTTGCATCAGTATTTTTACCAGCATTGGACAGGAGTCTCAGCATTGTGACTGGCAGTGATGTATGACCTCAGTATTGCTATGTATATTGGATTAGTTTCATTATAATGATTGGTATCCTATCATGAGCTTGGGTATGTCTTCTCTTCCCTAATGGCTGTGCATGTATAAGTGTGTTATTTATGTGCGTTACCCCAGCCCGCTGGTGGTGGGGAACCTGTGGGACGTGACGGACCGGGACATCGACCGCTTCACCACGACCCTCCTGCAGTGCTGGCTCTCCGCGGGACGGGGGGCGCCTCTCCTGGACCACATGGCCCCATCCCGCCAGGCCACATACCTCAAGCACCTGATCGGGGCGGCCCCCGTGGTGTACGGCCTGCCCATTTCTCTGAAATAGGGGAGTGGCCTTACTCTGAATCCTCTACCCCCCTCCCCCTACAGTTTCAGTGATTTCTGCCTTGATCACATCGTCCTTCATGTGTCTGTAAATCAGAGTTTATCTCATTGCAAATGATGCCTGGTCTACATATTATTGGCATTAGCTAAAAAGCTAAAGGGAAGCGTTTACCATTCATATTAACAGTGTGGCAAGCATTATAGGTTTTATTTTTTGACAACGGATGGGAAAATAATTTTGGGCCACACTGTCTTCCCTTAATTGTGTATACTTTTTTGCTTTATTCTGATTTTACCAAATGTGTTTTATCATTCAGTTCCTCCTCCAGAAGAGATGGAATTAATACTTGGAATATGTATTTCTTAAATAAGTTTTATTTTTTGTTGATGTAACTTTTATTTGCCTTTTTAAAACACCATAGTCCCGGTGGCTTCAATTCGTTTTTAAATGGACTGAGACTTTCTTTAATTGCATGCATTTTGAAATGTACATTAATGTATTAATAAACTCTTGTATTAAATACCTCAGTGCAATGATTACTGATTTTGTGCATATGTCAGTTTATTTATCATGAGAGGTGCTTGATGCCCATTGGATTGATGCAGCTTTAATAAGTGTGTGTGGCACAATAGAAGTGCCTATTTAACTAGACAGGAAAGCACGCCTTCAGCTAACCTAAGCTTGTGAAGTCCCGGAAGTAAGCCTGTACTGCGCATGCAGAGGGCAAAACACTGGAGCTCCCTTTGAAATTAATGGAGAATATCAGTTTTGATGGCAAAATGTAAATTTCACAATGGTACTCTGAAACACTTAATGGTAGTTATATTTCATATGAAAAGCTACCCTCTCCAGTTCCTATGTATACTCTATATATAGGCTTCTTCATTCAAAATCAAGGTCACCTGGGTCTGCTAGCATTTCTGTACATGCCACAGAGCTTGATAGGATGTTAATTGCTTAATTGTATCATGTAGTAAACCTGTAAGGAAGCATCTGCATTTGTTATGTTTCTCTACTCATTTATTCAGGTTTTCTTTTATCTGTTACCTGTCTGTGTATATACACACACACACACACATATATATATATATATATGCATATACCTGCTAACCAAGTGAAATGTCAATCCTTTTCTCACATTTGCAAAAACGATAGTCAAAAGTGGAACTTTATGGTTGACATGGGTTCCATTATGTCTTCCGTAAAGCAAGTACAGCATTTCACAATAAGAATATCATGCCTAGGTGGTGTCAAACATGGTGGTGGTGGTGTGATGGTGGGGGGGGGGCTTTGCTGCCTAGGAACATGGACAACTTGCCATTACTGAAGGACCCATGAATTCTGCTCTGTACCAGAAAATAAGAAAATAAATTCTTAAGGAAAATGTCCAGTCCTCTGTCCATGAGCTGAAGCGTAGTTGGGTTATACGGCATCTGAATGGCTGAAACGAAATAATATGAAAGTTGTTGAGTGGCTCTGTCAAAGCCCTGACTTCAACACAATAGACGTGCTATGGCAGGGCCTTAAATGAGCAGTTCATGTTTGAAAACCTGTCAATTTGTCTGAATTAAAGCAGTTCTGCAAAGAAGAGTGGGCTAAAATTCCTGATATCAAATTATAGGAAGTTTAAGGGGGCAATGGTTTTTTCACATCATAAATGACGTGCAAATGTTTTCAGTAATTAAAAATAATCATATCTTTGTGTGTAAGAAAATATCTTTACCTCGGAAAAATATGTGATTTTTTTTTTTCTAATATGCAATACATTAATATTTGAGTGGAAGTGCTTCATTTTTGCTATCAAAAAGGAATTGAGCTCAAGGGGGAAACTGGCTATTTGTGCGAAGAGCATAGATATCCGCAGGGGGCGACATTACATCCAGTGTTGAGGTTGAGAATCGAAAGCTGGCCAGTTGAAATACTGTGCTTCCGGTTTTCGGACGGTTTATATTTGCGAACGTTTTCTGTCAAATTAACAGTTCTTTAGCGGTATAATAGATTAGAATTCTGACCACAGCATATGCATCAGGTTACATTTACTAGAATTCTGAGAGTTTCCCCATAAATCCTGAAGCAACTTAAAATCTGTGTTTGTAAAATGGCACATTACTGTTTTCATGAGTTATTAAATGAATGAGTTATTAAAACATGTACATTTTACAAAACATTTTTTTAACTTCATGGATATAATTAATTCATGTTTTATTAATATTGCTTTTTATAATTATAATAAAATATTATGGATTCATTAAACATTGTATCAAGGGCAGGAGCAAAGCCAGCTCAACTTGTAGTGTAAATCTTTAAATATATACATATTATAGGAAGCTAAAGTAGAATATCACAGGAATAGAAAATTCTTAAATGCTGTACTCTCAACATCACTAAACTTGCTAAACTAAGTAAGGAAATTTCTTAATGTATTTCCTGTAGTGCTTATTGAATGTGTGGAATTCAAAATCTTAAAAAACAGGAACTAAATCATTGTGGTGTGATGAATCAGATTTTTCTAAATGTCTAGTTTTTAAATAATTTGTTGGGGTTTCTCACTGCTGTATTACTGTACAAATTGTTGCTGGGTTGTAATCATTATCTCCATGCAAATATTTCTCTCCTGTAAAATCAAAGGATTCTAACTCAGTAAGAATGTGGTGGAATGGGTTCCTTAATGGTCTACTATAAAGATCCGACAAGTTTCAAACAGAATATCCTTAAGCCCTAGGAATTATGGCTGGGATTTAACTACATCCACACTCATTTGCATTTTAGGAATCACAAAAAAAGCAAAGAATTCAAAATTTGTTAAACCCAACAGTATTGTAAATTGCAAGTTCTAAGGGTATCTTTGATGTGTATTTTGCAATACTGGATAATATTTGATATAATTATAGGATTGTTTATTGATCACAGGGCACATGGTCCATTTTACCTCATAATTTGCCATTCTATGGAATTTAGGAAAGAGTCTTTGATCCGCCACATCAAAATAGGATCTGCCTCATCAAAAATGAAAAAAAAAAAAAAAGCAAGTCTGGCAGAGGCACCTCATATCAATTGCAGAGGATGCTACGTGGCTATGACGGGTAGCTGCATCAGCAACATGGTCAGGGCAGTTGTACCAATAGTTTAAACTCCAACCATAATTCCAAGGGTGATGGAATTAAGAGTAACCCAAAACAGAGGGGCTAGTGACTAGGAGGTGAATCGGGACCCGGGTAACAATAGACATTCTGAAGAACCCATTTCAGCCAACTGACTGTGTTACAATTCTTTGCATTTTCTAGAGAGCAATATTTGTTCTGGCTCGCAGACTATAGCCAAATGTTGCATTAATAATAAATTTTGTTAACAAATTAATGAAATTCATTTATGAAGATTTGTTTGCTGACACAAAAACTTGGGAAAAGCCGCAAATGTGAGCTATTATTGTGAAATTTTCTTCTCTCTCGCGCGTACCGGAAGTTACTTATCGCCTGCTTCACACTCCTCAAGCGTTCAACATGGCGGTGAATCTAACCGAACTATCTCTCCCACAGTTGGAAGGTTTGAAGGGCCAGCTGGAACAGGTACTTATTCACAAACATCTTTTTCATGTTTGATTTTGTGATCAGGTTAAATAATGCAAGAAACAAACGAAATTTTAATCGACGACAGATTCTGTGTGCAACAAATTGAAGCTGAACCCGGCCTCTACTTGGCTAACATGCCAGTTGATGCACAACGTGCTTGGCAAACCAGCAAAAAACGATATAAGAAACCTTAGCCGTGAGTTCTCTTGATCATATTTATCATCTCCTCTTGATTGTGAGCTGCCTAAACAGTGCGCTATCGAGTCATTCTGTGTTCGGCGAACTGTGAAGCCAAGCCTGCCTGCTTGACTGTGTCAGTTGATGCTCAATGTGCTTAATCTAGCAAGCAAGCAAAAACCATATCGTGCAGGAAACCTTAGCCTTGAGTTCTCTTGTTCACATTTCTCATGTCCTCTGCCTAAACGGTGTGCTGTCGAGTCATTCAGTGTTTGGAGAACTGCTTTAACTAGCCGCCTCGTTAGTCAGATAGTAGTGGTTTATAATACAGACATTAAACGAATTTGTCAGTGTATATCACAGTATTTTATGTACTGTATAAAATGCTTGGCAAAATAGCGTGCGAGTTTCCCAAGTCAATGTATAATCATCCTCAGTGACTTGTGATTAATTTAGTAATCAAATGATCATTTTGCAGGTCGTCATTAATTTCGTTTATTTCAGAGCTGTAAACGCATAGTAGACCGAGCAAGCAGTGTTTTACATAAAGTAACCACAATGACTGCTGTCCAGTGGTTTTATAAGTAAATTAACAAAACTATTTTACAGGAAATCGAGTTCTTGACTTCTTCAATTGGTCAACTGAAAATAGCCCAGACAAAGTATGTGGAGGCCAAGGACAGTTTGGGCGTTCTCAACAAGGACAATGAAGGTGGGCCATTACAACCAATTTGACAGGATGGATAATGTTACAGCTGTACATGGCAGTGATCTTATCTGAGCAGGGTACTGTGGTACTGTTATCAAGGGCAGGAGCAAAGCCAGCTCAACTTGTAGTGTAAATTTTTAAATATATAGGCTACACATTATAGGAAGATAAAGTAGAATATCACAGGAATAGCAAAATCTTAAATGCTGTACTCCAAACATTGCTAAACTTGCTAAATTAAGTAAGGAAATTTCTTAATGTATTTCCTGTAGTGCTTATTGAATGTGTGGAATTCAAAATCTTAAAAAACAGGCACTAAACCATCACCTCCCATTCCTCTTTTTCTTCACCCAGGAAAAGAGCTTCTGGTCCCCCTCACCAGCTCTGTATCCTTATGAATTCTCTATGACATATGCACCCTGCAGTCTGGCCAGCCCCAGCTTGTCAGACTTGGGAGTCTGAGATGAGCGTGCCTGCAGTGGGTTATGGGTAATATGGAGAGGAATGCTTCCACTGTGGGTGTTTTTGCGAGATATGGGCCAGTTGGTGTCTTTTTAGTGGCTGAACATAATGGTTTTTGGGTGGGGGGACACCATTGGCACTCTGGACACAGTTATGAGGGCTGTTGGTGGATTAAGGCTGTAATGTTTTGTATTTGTCTTTGGCCTCTTTATTGTCCAGTTTCACTCTAAACTGCATTGGAAAGAGAAGGTGTGTGATGTTACAAATGTTTCTGCTGTCAAATAGAAGCAAATCGGTATCAAGACAATAGCTTTGTGATAATAGACATAGGAAGTTTTCAACTATAAGTATCAAATCAAATCAATTTTATTTGTATAGCGCTTTTTACAGAAAGCTGTCGCAAAGACTCTTCACTGCTGGGGTGCCTGCACTTTTTTGACTTGTGATCTACTTTTCCAGCGATAGCTTTTCACTATGTCATGTCTACGCTCAAAAAAATTAATCTGTGCTTGCACACAAAAAAACAAGTTCAAGAACACACACTACAACTCCATTAAATTAAGAAATATGCACTTTAAGAAGATGACAATGTAAGTAAATAATACAATCATTTTGAAGGTAAACAAAAATACATAAGAAATAAGGAGTAAATAAAAAATAAGTAAATGGAAATTCTCAGAAACAGGGAAACTGTAGGATCTTATCAAACTTCTCAAGAAAACATGCATTCTTGCAGTTGTCAGTAAGTCTCAAGGAGTCCATAACTTACTTAAAACCAATTTTAAAAATATTGACTTAAGGCATATTCTTTTGGAATTTTTGCTTATGAATAAAGAATTTAGCTGCAAGTACAATACTATTTGTAATCTTAATTTCTTGATTACTATAACGAAAGTAGCAGACAAGGTCTGTTAGCCAAAGAAGGCTGTGACAAACTGATTAAGTTGAAGATGTCACATATACTTAATTGCATGCAACCAGTGTCCACAATTTTATTAAGTAAATCTAACAATGAAGTTAATCTAACATGCTTAATATGGCTGAATGTTCTTAGTATGTTTCATTTTGGAGGGCATTGTCGCTTGGCTTTAGATAGGCACTAATTGATATGTGTGAAAATTCTAAACGTATTTGTTTATTTTTTATTGTTTTGTAAGAGACTGTCCCATAGTGTTATGAAAGTCTTCAAAGCGGCATTGCATCCCTTAACCCTTCTCCTTAAGATGTATGTTCCTGGGACTCTCAGTGATGTGGAGCACGTGTTGGTGGATGTAGGAACAGGCTATTATGTGGAAAAGGTGAGATGAAAATCTGAAACTACCTCCCGTATTGACTGTGAGAAAAAGAGTCTCAGAATATGAATGAATGCATGAGTACCCAACTAATGCCCAACTTATGGGCAGTTTAGATCGCTGGTTTTGAACATTCCTGTCTCTGATTGTATCTGTTTTTGATCTTATCTGTGCTTGATTTTATTTTTTTTATTGTAGTTATTATTATTACATACTATGTTGGTTTTACTGTTGCTATATTCTGTGATCTTTTATTATACTTATTGTGTCTTAAATGTTTTTGTAATCTCGGCTACATTGAAAATGAGGGCCTGGCCCTCAGTTGTACCTCTGAGAATTAAATAAAGGTTATGATGATGATGATGACATTGCACCATATCATGGCAGGTTTTACGAGGCTTAGCCAAAAATTAAACCATATACGTTTATTTATTTTAATAAATTTGGCACCCAACATGCGGCTATGCATGTTCAATTCACACCTTTATTTCAAATGCCCATCTTTCTACATCTGAAGCTGCATTCACACGCAAAACCCCCTGCCGATTTGGGAGGGTGAACTGCTTTTCTCCTCTGAAACACCTGGTGTTGCCAGCTGCTGCTTTTCGCACTGCACACCACAGTCCATGGGTCCCCAGTCGACCTAGGGGTTGCTGCTAGATAGTGTTGAAACATGGACCCCTAACCGCCTGAACCCTCCTGTACCCTGGGCAACACAACCCCCAGTTGCATGATGCCCTGTGGACTAAACTATGTACATAAAAATGGATGTTGATTTTCTTGATTGTTTTACCCCAGAACGTGGAGGAAACCAAAGAATTCTTCAAGCGCAAAATTGACTTCCTTACGAAGCAGATAGAGAAGATTCAGCCGGCCCTGCAGGAGAAGCATGCTATGAAGCAGGGTGAGATTTTTTATCTTGTTTCTTTAGCCCTCTATGAGGAGTTATTCTCCAGATTTAGAATGCTGAATCATACTTATCATATGATCAAACTGGCCCTGCTATTACTCCAGCATCCAGTAAATAAGATGTTTGTTGACCAATATTTTTGGGAAAAAGCTACCAGTGGTTATATGCCAGTATTCCATGCTATTAAATGTAAATGTCAAACGATTTACCAGCATGGGGCACAAAACTGCCGTTAATTGACATTGACGTTCATTTTAAACCATAAGATAAAAAAGTACATAGAAAATCAATTTGTGGTCAAGTGCAATGCAATGCCCTGTAGTGTTTTAGTCTTTTGTGCAAAACTACTTGGAAAGTATTGATCATTGAAAAATGAAATGAATTTTTTTCACGGCACTGTTATCTAATGAGCCTTGCTATCACAATGATTTTTTTTTTTTTGCTGTGTTATGTACTGGAGCTTTATATGCGGGTTGGGTATTTATGAATTTTTGAGTTCTTTGTGGGAAAAGATTGCTGCTCTGTTTACAAAATGTGTGACCTTTTTGTTCAGATTATTGTTTATTAGTCTACAGCTCATTCCTATCTTTTAAGAAATACATAGATATATATAAATAATTTTAATAAACATATTAAAAATAAATGTGATGAACAACCAGTAAGTGGCAGCATAGACTGACAGTTTGTGACAATGTTGCACCTAAATAATTTTCTCTGTTTCTTATTTTCCAGCTGTAATTGAAGTCATGAACATGAAGATTCAGCAACTGCACAGTCAACAGACATCACAAGCTGGGACTGCCAAGGCCTAAGAGAAATTCTGGGTGTGGGAGGGCCAAGGGAAGAGGGAAGGCTTATTAAGAAGTAGTTAGCGGACTTCAACACAGAATATTGCAAGAAATTGTCATTGGAACAAGTAACACTCAGAAGAAGAAATTGCACTCTTTTAAGCTATGTTGGTTAAAGGCAAGAGCTGGAATGCACACTGTTTAAGTCAATTGTCACTGAAAATGCATCATTCAAAGGTGTCCCAGGACATTGTGTAAATAGTCCTGCTAGGGCCTGATAGGAGTTGAGTTAAAGAAGTATCCCCCATCCATATGTATGTGGGATGGAGGAGCAAAAAAAGACTGGAGAGGGAAGAAAGTTACCATTTCCTTTCATTCTTACTGTGTATTACATCTGAAACAAAAAGGTTTGCAGTGGTGGGAAAAAGTGACGTTAACACACTGAGGGGCAGGGTCTTGAATTATTTGATAGTGTTCAATAACATGGTCATCTTGCCTAATAAACTCTAAAGCCACAAAGACTCACTACATATAAATGATAATGACGCACGTCCTCAGTCGGTTAAACAATTTGGTTGGAACACATGCTCCCATTTGGTTATGTTTAGTTTGATAAACAAGGTATTCTGCATATGTGTATCAGATGACATTGTTTTTGCGTCAGTGGTTAAGGTTTTGTGGCCTGTGGAATGTGATTAAATATTGCTGCAGTCACTGCAGTCCAGTCATTTAAGAATTTTCAATTAAGCTTTTTTTCTTGTTGTACGTTTCTGTGTGAACAGAGGTGGGATGGCTCATTGCACTCTGGATATCACATTAAATTGACGATATTTGGTGATTTCTTCAGCTCTTGATTGTTATAATACACTCTCAATTGAATGCAATGTCTGAAGTTGAATAAAATGACTGTACTCTTATGTTCTTGTATGTTGAAACACCTGAAATACAGCAATGGACAAAAAATTGCTCAAGTTTATTTCAAAGGTCCTGTACTGTACTGTAATGTAATGACAAAGATCTAATAATCAAAAATCTAATAAGACATAGAAGGACACTTAGTAAAGTCGTTGTGAAGGGAGGTGTACAAAAGTATTGAAAACAGGTGTGGCAATAATTTTGGCATGTCTTTTTAGGAAAGAAAATTGTTGAAAACAAAACCTATTCTCTGAAGAATGTTGCCATCCAATATCTCATCCAAAATTATGGCCATTAATATGGAGTTGTTCCAGCCTTTTCTGCTATAACACCCTCCACTCTTCTGGGAAGGCTTTATGCTAGATGTTGGAGCATTGCTGCAGGGATTTGTTTCTATTCAACCAGAAGATCATTAGTGAGGTTGGGCACTGATTTGGTGATTAGGCCTGGCTGTTCAATTGATCCCAAAGGTGTTGGATGGATCCAGACACTCAAAATAGTAAACCTGGATCTATATTTCTCTTCAAGATCATTTTGATTCCCTGTGATTCAAGAGCACCTAGTACTCGCGTTTTATACTGTTTTCTCCCATGTGAGCGCTTGGTTGTGCTCTCCATTGCCTGGTGTTGGATGGAGTTGAGGTCAGGGTTCTGCAGGCTATTCAAGTTTTCCCACACCATTCTTGACAAAACCATTTCTATATGGACCTTGCTGTGTGGCTGGGGGCATTGTCATACTGAAACAGAGAGGAGCCTTCCCCTAACTGTTGGGGAAACACAGAGTCATCTAGAATGTGGTTGTATGCTGCAGCATTAAGATATGCAATTCACTAGAACTAAGGGGCCTAGCCCAAACCATGAAAAACAGCCCCAACCCCAGACCAAGGGGTGACCAGATACTGTTAGTCATATAGTGTAGTTTATTACTTGTGTTGCTTATTTAGGCTTTTTTGCCATCCTTATCATTGGCCCCAGTAATTCTGGACCTGACTGCTATCTGAAGGTACTTTATATACATGTGTATATTGTCAAATGTTGTATACGTGTGTATATGTAACTCTAAAAATATCACATAAACAATTGGACTAACATACAGATCCTCACAGTGAACATTGTATGAATTTAAAAAGTAAGGAAAACCCCATTGAGGCAATGTGGGAGAAATATTCCCTGATACTTTCATTAACAATCGAGGGGGACCTGCCTGTATGACCATCTCTGCATATAATTTTTATTGAACACGACTGCTAAATGATTTCCAAAAGATAGTCGTTACAACGTTAGTCTAATAAAACTTTTAATACATTTTGAACGGCGTACTAATATTCCTGCTACACAATATAACTAATGTGTTTCCCCATTTCTTTTCACTAGATGACCAGCTTGATAAACCGAACAGGCCTGTATAGCTTTGCATTGCAGAAAGGTGATGGTTGTCGACTGTCGCTATGCGGACTGGAGAAGTGGCCCGTACGTTGCTATGCGGCGTTGCGAGTGTTAGACGGTTGCTAGGGAAGGGAGCGAGAGCGAGGGAGGGCTTAACGGCGCGTTGTGTGACGGGATGGTGGCGGAGTGGGAATTAGCGTCTTATCGGTAACGTTAGCACTTTTCTGTGCTTAGGAAAGGTGTTCGTCCCCTGTGCCCGTTTCGTTGTCCGGCCATGAATGCGGGTGCTGTTTGGTAAAAGGAAATTAACCAACAACGCGTATTTCTAGTTGCCTCCTGTCCCGTGTTCACTATTTGGCTGGTTTGTTAATTTCGTTGATTTTATCGCTTTTGGATAAATAATTAAAGACTAGCTAGCTAATTGGTTAGAGTAAAGGGCTGTTGCATTCGCCCGGAGAGAGGTGTAGAGCCGAGAGGAGAGGGAGCGGCTAGTGGGGGAAACGGGAGAGAGCGGCCGATGAGTTCGGAGCAGGGTGGTCAGCCGCAGCAGCAGGAGGAGGCCGAATTGGGACCGGACACCCAAGGGGAGGGGGATAAAACACCCAAAACCGGCAGAGAACAAGGCGACATGGTGAGTTGGGCCTTGCCCTGAATTAGTCTAAGTAACGTTAGCTAAGTAGCTGCTAAGCTAGTTGGCATGAGGCAAACTCTTATTAGCAGTACCAAACGACAGTAGCATAACCCTTCCCACCGCCAACCGCCGATCCGACTGCAGTCGCCTTTTCCAAATATAGTTAAACTGAGCAGGCGGAACTAGAATAACTTGATAGCTGGCTAGCGCAGCTGTTATTCGACAAGTTATCTGGTAGCTGGCTAAATGACAATATGTCGATATTTCCCCCCTTGGCTATCGACAACTTATTGGCTAGGACGGCATACTAAAGCAAACTTGTGAATCGACCTCGCTAGATAACTAGCCACTGTAGCGCACTGAAGGTGATGTGTTCAGCTTGGTAACACACGTTTGCTAACGTAACGTGTTAGTTAGCATTTCGGTCTACGCCGAATTAATGTGGAAGTGACCGGCGTGTTTGACATGCATAATTTATCATGTGGTAGCGTTAATTGAGAACGAATCTAGCAAGCTATTGCGGAAATTCCAGAAAACCCTGTTCAATGATTTGTAACCGTTTGCCGGCTGCCTAGCTAGCTTCCAAGTCAACTAAACTAACGTTAGTCTAGCTAACGTGATTTTGTAGCGTTCGTTCAATGAACGCTTTAGCTAGGAGCAGCTGTTACCACAGAAGTGTCTTTCACGACGTTACGAGTCTAGTCGAAGTTGTCGCTTCAAACACTGGACACGATGTTTGTAATAAAAATTTTAAAAATATGTAACGGTATTGGCTGTTTAACTAAATGTCTGACATATAGTGAACATTTTGATTTAGTGTTGATGTGGAGATTAATAGTGACAGTGCGCTAGCACGCCACACAATACAGCGAACGCATTGCGAACTTCTAGTTCAGGACTTTCTCCTGCACGCCACCCCCGTACCCTCTTGTGGAGGTTTGAGTCGCAGTAACGATTATATGTATTATTCATTTATCAATTAAATGTATTTTACGACAGGTGTGTCTCGGGAATTGGCTAATAATTGATTAGTAGGCCTCTCCTTTCTCGGTAGGCCTCTACTGCTAAGTACTAGTTGAACTTCAGTAGGTAGCAGCTAGTAATTTTGTCTCTGGGCATAGCTAACTAAAGTCTTTTTTCAGGACTAGTAAGTTAACTGGAGTTTTGAACTTGTTTGACGAATGGTAAATGATATCTGACGGTATTAGCAACAGTACGTGTAAATTCTTTGAAAAGTGTATTTGCATGACAGAAGCTGGTGCACGTTCACACGTGATGTGTCAAACGTGTTTCTCATTGTTAGCACTTTAACATTAGCTTGCAAGTTAGGCTATGCTATTTGCCTTCCTCGTGACTTACATTTCAATGTCAGTGCGTCTAGCAGTGCAAGTTGCACGGTCCATTCTACTATTGAAGGTTAAGTATGGCTGCAAGTCATAGTAGAAACGCTGCATTGCATGCATATCTCTACTGGATTAAAAAAAAAAAACTTTAGTTAACCTGACATGTACACAAGATCACTGTAATCAGTTCAATCCACTATGCAGCCCAAGACTTGTGTCAAATGGCCGTTGGACTATATTCTGGTTCTGTCTCATATTTTTGTCAAAACTAGGTATTAACACGGGGATGCTATTTGTCCTGTCATTTTGTTATTTGATTGATGAAATGCCAGAAATAACATTTTCTTTGAAACCATTGATACAGTACAAAACAATGCAATGCTATGAGACATGAAAATTAGAACTGGATATCTGAAAACTGCTAAATCTTCTGATTGAACCCTAAAGGCTTAGTCTAAGCTGTGGATGTGCATGTGCTTTGCATTACATTTATTTGGCAGACGCTTTTATCCAAAGCGACGTACAAAAAGTGCATTTCATGGTCATAGACAACTACTAAACACAGGTTCAGTAAGATACAATACTTATTTTGTACAGTTATTTCTAGCCAAGAACTCAGTTTAGATCTCACAGTGAACACTATTCAGACCTAACCTCTGCAAAGCCAACTAGGCAGAAGAATAAGCTACAGTATTAGGACAAATACAAATTACCAAAAAGTGCTGGGATGGGGCAACATGTAACAAATGTCATGAAAAGGGGTTTTTTCTTTTTTTTTTTTTTTTTTTTTTAAAGAGTGAAATGTACAGCATGGTGGTGGTTAGTCTAGGTATAGTCTGAAGAGATGAGTCTTCAGGCCACAGCGGAAGATGGGTAGTGAGGGGGAGGTTCGGAGAGGGACGGGGAGTTCGTTCCACCACTGGGGAGCTATGGTGGAGAAGCTCTGTGATCCCTTTGTTCGGGTGGGAGGGGTTACAAGGCACCCTGCTGCTGCAGAGCGGAGTGATCGAGCAGGCACATAGGATCGAATCATGTCCTGCAAGTAGATGGGGGCTGTCCTGTTGGCTGCAGTGTAGCCAAGGGTCAGGGCTTTGAACCAGATCCTGGCAGTGACCGGTAGCCAGTGGAGTGATCGCAGCAGAGGAGTGACATGGGAGAATTTGGTTGTAGATGAGTAGGGCAGCGGCATTCTGAATCATCTGTAGTGGCTGTATGGCACAAGCTGGCAGGCTTGCAAGGAGAGAGTTGCAGTAATCAAGGTGAGAGGTCACCGTAGCCTGGACGAGCAGCTGGGTGGAGTGCGTATGGTCGAATCCTTCTGATGTTGTACAGAAGGAATCTGCAGGACCATGATGTTGCCTTGATGTGCTCCTTGAGGTCCAGTTGGTCATCCAGGACCACCCCCAAGCTCTTGGCAGAGTGAGAGGCGGTCACTGTGGTGCCATCAACCGTGATTGAGAGCTCACGTAGTAAGGGGGTCTTGCATGGGAAGAAGAGCAGCTCAGTTTTGTTGAGGATGAGCTGCAGGTGGTGGCTGGCCATCCAGGTGGAGTTAGCAGCCAGGCAGGAAGATATCTTATCAACCTGTGTGGCCGAGGGGGGGAAAGAAAAGAAGAGTTGCATGTCATCTGCATAACAATGATAGGAGAAGCCATGCGAATTAATAACTGAACCAAGAGATTTGGTGTATAAGGAGAACAGCAGAGGACCCAGTACAGATCCCTACAGCACTCCTGTAACAAGGGGATGAGAAGCAGAGTCAGACCCCTTCCAGGTGACCTGGTAGGTCATCTGCAAGATAGGAAGCGAACAAAGACAGGGCAGTCCCAGCAATGCCCATCTCAGCCAAGGTGGAGAGGAGTATTTTATGGTTGACCGTGTCGAAAGCTGCAGACAGGTCAAGAAGGATCAGGACAGAGGAGAGGCATTGAGGCTCTTGCAGTGGCAAGTGCCTCCGTCATAGCCAGGAGCGCAGTCTCTGTTGAGTGCCCGGATCGGAAGCCAGACTGGTGAGGGTCTAGCAGGTTGTTCTGATGGAGAAAAGAGGTTAGTTGTTTAAGAACTGCTCGTTCAAGGGTTTTGGACAGAAAGGGTAGAAGCGATACGGGTCGATAATTCATTACATCGGAGGGGTCTGAGGTGGGTTTTCTGAGAAGTGGGGTAACACGAGCCATCTTAAAATCAGAGGGAACATGACCAGCGGAAAGAGAGGAATTAACAATGGAGGACAGATAGGGAAGGATCTCGCTGGAAATGGATTGGAGAACTTTGCCATCACTGTGACCACAACATATCTCTGCAGAGTGGCAAAACAAAGCAGTAATGTTTGGTGAGGGTTGGTTTTGTGTTGGTTCCGTCAAGACCACAGATCTATGCAATAGTAAATGGTAGGGAATTTCTTCGTTTCAGCGATGCACAGACAGGTGACAAATTAAAGGGAAAAATCTGAATAAATGGGTGGAGAAACATAAATGCAGATGCTTCCCTACAGGTGTACTGCATGATAGTTTAGGCATTAATATCCTGTCATGCTCTGTGACATGTATAAAAATGCTGAGCAGGTGCAGTTGACCTCAATTTTAGATCAAGATTGAAAGAGGAAAAGATTGAAGTGACTTTGAACCATGGTTCATCATTGGGGCACAGATGGCAGGAGCTTCAGTCACAAAGACTGCTCGACTGGCTAGTGTTTCAATCGGAATAGTGACTAGAGTGACATAGCATTTAGATCTATGGGAAAGACAACAGTAAGTAGGGTCAGAAATTGTGGATGAAAATGCACATTCGATGACCGTGATACTCGGACATTGGTGCGAAATGTCAGGAAAAACAGAAGAGCAACGCTTCTCAGGTGACTGAGAATGTTAATGTGGGACGTGATCAGATTGTGTCAGTAAGAACAGACTGTGGACAGCTACATAGAGAGGGACATTATACTAGGTTTGCAGTGCACAAACCCCAAATTACAAAGATGAATGCATATTTGAGAGTTCAGTGGTGCAATAACCACAAGGCATGTCGGGGTAACTGAATGGTTTGAGTGTGAAACTTATGTGAATCATGTTATGGCCTTCGCAGTTGCCAAATTTCAACCCAGTTGAACACCTAAGGAATATTTTGGACTGGCATGTTAGACAGCACTCTCCAGCACCATCATCAGAACACCTAATGAGGGAATATCTTTTGGAAGAATGGTGTTCCATCCCTCCAGTAGAGTTACAAAGACTTGTAGAATCTATGCCAAGGCGCACTGAAGCTGATATAGTGGCTCATGGTGGCCCAACACCATACTAAGACACTTTATGTCGGTTTTTCCTTGAATTTGTCACCCGTCTGTACATGTTAATGAGTTTTTAATTGATCTTTCCAGGGGGAAGCCACTCAATGCTCCCTTATACTAGTATTGTCATTTTGTTTTTGTAGAGTGGACAGAAATGGTATATATGTTCTTTGCCATATCCCCCTTTTCTCCATGTTTGGAATATCAAAAAATTTAAGTAAGCCTTTCATTGATGCCACAACCAGCATTAATTTGGGAGCGCAAAGACTGCTTCCTACATCCCTTTAACAGTTCTTTGATTTAATTAGTTTAATTTTTGATTCAGTTTAAACGACTAACTTGAAATCTTGGAAGTTCAAAAGTTTCATTATTTGTACAATTTATAACTTAGAGGAATTTGTTTTTATATTTCTGAAATATAAGTGAAATGGACATTGCATGTTTCAATCCTAATACTTTGAAAAACTAACAATTAAATTAGCTGAGCAGTTTGGTTGGGCAAGCAAAAAAAAAAATTATTAGAGGCAACATTTGTCAACAAATATTAGTCTGCATGTGAGAACATTCATGATGGTGAAGTCACATTATGGTTGTGAAATACTTCCTTTCCCACTAAAATTTCACAAACAATATTAAATTGGTGTCTGTAAAGTCTGTTATCATATCAAACTTTTAAATGGGTAATAAACATTTAATCAGGTTTTTCGAGTTCTAAAGCTGAGTATCTTGTTTCCATTTGATACATCACACTAGTCCTATAGTAAAAATAAATATATTAATAAATTAAAATCTAATTAAGCCCTGCCACTATCTTTTTTGTTAAAAAAAACAAAAAAAAAAAAACAATGCACTGCCCACCCAAAGGTGAAAAGCTGTTTCATTTCCCATGGAGCTCAGCCCAAATTTGTGACGTAGAAGTAGGTGAAAAATTCTAAAAACCTGTTTTCACTGTGCCATTATGGGGTATTCTGTGTAGATTGATGAGAATGAAAATGAATTTAATCAATTTCAGAATAAGGCTGTAGCGTAACAAAATGTGGAAAAAATGAAGGGGTCTGAATACTTACCAAAGGCACTGTACATTGAATTTCCTTTCTGACACCATGGCATTTGGCCCCTTGCACATAGACTGTAGAAAAAATATGGCCAAAGTGACTGTGACATCAGCCGTTGACTTTCCATGGGCAGTTTTCATGCCGCCATGTTGTACAAATTGTGGCCGGAGACTGCACAGTAGGCAAAAGCTGTGACCCTTATATGGTCATGAAGTCTCTGCCGGGCCAGTGTAAATGACAATCTGGAGCTGTTACTCCAGAGTGTGTGAGATGCTGCCCCTCCCCGAGTGACTTGCAGTCATGCAAACTGTCCTTGATTGGTCCTCTAAATATTAAAATATTGTCAAAATGACACAACCTGTCACAAGGGTTGTCAGAAAAAATAGGCTCTATTGAAGGTAATCAGTGTTTGCTGAATGGCAGTGGAACTATGGCACTGGTCATCCCAGTTTTCTGACCTGAGCTCAACTTAAATGGCGTGGTTTGAAGAAGGTCGTTCACAATCACAGGACAGAAAAGGTCCTAATGAATTTAGAAAAATAGTGCATCGAGGAATGGTCAAAGACCCCCTCAATGTGTTTACAAATATGGTATAATATAGAAGACATTTCAGTCGTGTTATCATTGCAAAGGGAAGGTGCACAAAGTTCTGAAAGAGAGGTGTGAAATGGTAAATGTATAAATATGAGAAGTTATTTCTATTCTATTAGTTCTCATTTCTCTAAATGAGAATAAACCCATAACAATTTAACCTCACCAATCTGTCTTGAAGTATCATTTTTGCAAAGTGAAAATGGCCTTCATAGTCAGGAGTGCAACATAATAGTTAGGGAAATGGGCTTTTAACTCTGAGGTTGTTGGGTCAATTCCCAGGTGGGGTACTGTTGTACTGGAGCAAGGTACCGGATATCTAGCTGTATTGACATAGAATGTATTTATACAGTATAAATACATTCTGTGTCAATTTAATCTGTGCAAATCACTTTGGAGGAGAGCGTCTATCAAATGCCTAAAATATAATGTAAGTTATTAATTGGAAACGTATAACCCACCAATTTTTTAAATAAAAATGTAAATTATCATGCATTGCTAACAGACCTTAACTGAGAAAACGGCTGAAACGTTTGAGTGTATTTTTTATTTTATTTTATTATTATTAACTGAAAGGACGCCTTTACTGGTGTTGCGACCTTTTGCCCAGCTTCTTACAACCACCCGTACGTGGGGGGTGGGGGGGTGGGGGGAGTTTTAAGAATAGTTCCGGAAGAAGGCAGGGCTTGCAGATTTGTGGTGTTTTAACCAATGGCAAGGCCGCGATTACGAGTGTGTTTGACAAGCGTGGCGAATGGAACTCCGGCAGTCAACGTGACTTTAACAGGGGAGAGAGCAGTTCTGTGAAATGAGAAGATCTTGAATGAGAGCCGGTGGAAGTTTTTTTTTTTCTTTCTTGCTCGGGACTTGCACTTTCATTAGCGTTGAATAAGTCGCAGTTGAACTTGGAATTTTTTAGGAGAGAAGAGAGTGTACACAGTTCTATGTAAAACAACTTGCCGCGTATCATAAATACTGGTAAATAATGATTTTGTTCGTTGAGGTGAGCATAAAAAACTTTTAATGTCAAATTTAACACGCGGTGTTACGGGCTGCATGCTGGGTAGCTACATCGCTAACAGATTCCTAGCCATGCTCTTCCCACTTTTTTCTTTAAAGCTTCTGTGGGGGTAGTTGCTGAGTTTGTGAGAGATTTTATATTTTGTTCTAGTAAAATGAACCGTGTGGTTTCATCTAACGTTCTTTACTAACGTTCGTATTTTGGTTTCGCGCCACCTTGCTAGCTTGCTAGGTTAGCAAGCGCAAACGCCACAAATTAACCCTCGCTAACCGGCAGACTGCAAGTTAGTTCCAGCTGAAATAGCTAGCGACCAATGTTCCTAACCATTCTGTTCTTATGTATGTATTGGAACCATGTCATTTTTTAACCGCTGAAAGCAAGAGGGTCCAATGTACCTGCTCCACGTTCAAACTTGTAACTTGGACTGCTGATATTTCCCATCGATAATTTGTAACGTTACCACACCGAGTACATTGATGATCTCTACCTAGCTAGCTTGAACCGTGTCAATGCACTGACTGAAGTGTCACATGCCCTTTGTCAAAATTGGCAACTGAAGAGAATGCCGGAGGCTTTGGCAGACCGTAGCACAGTAGATGTATATTTAGCAGGCTAAATTGTCACCTTGACCGTTTCACATTTACAGTTTAGTGAGCAACTAGACAGCAAACTAATCAGATTAGCTTTAGTGAAAGCAGAACTATTTAAAAACGCGTTGAGCCCTGCGTGTATGGACGCAGGGTACTATTGTATGCTTTAGGATCTTTTGTGTGGTTTTTGTTATGATGGATCCCGAATTAAAACCAGTACAATTTGGGAATACTCCAAATCACAACGTCACAAGTCAAACTTCAGCATAAAATGCAGGAGATATCCGCACTATATCTGGGTTCTGTTTGCAGGTATAGAATAGTTTTGAAATGTAAGGCTTTAGATTTTCGATTTTAAGTCCCATATCAAGCTTTCTTTTATGCCGTGTCTACATTTTTAACAAGTAATGTAAAACTAATTTCAGCTATTGAGGATTTTTTATTCAGGTGCTTTGGAGTTACAGTAACAAAACTGAATCCATTCAGAAAATTATGACACTTAAAAACAGTTTATGTTCAGATTATCATTTGGTGCAAAATTGCCGTGCAGTAATGGGTTCCATCATTTATTGTCCTGTGGCTTCAGGGTTTAAGAAGTGGGTGCCGTATTCAGGCTGCGGCTAGCCTGAGCCGAAAATGGGGTTTGTGCTGGGGTTGAGCCACACGCTCTGCCCATTTACAAGCAAGCAGAGCCTTCTAGTAGCTGTTTCTACTGTTCAGCCAGCTCGAACAGGCACGTTAGCCTGTAACAGCTACCTGGCGTCGCGCGCAGACGCAGCGGCTCGGTGCTCTCAGTTAAACAACCCTTATCTTAAATAAAGTGTCTTATCTTATCTTCTAAAGCTCAGTTCTCTGAAACTATTGGTCTTCACAATGTTTTTTTTTTTTGTAATTGAAGACTAATACCTGGGAAGTTGAGCTCGGTAAATGTTGATCACTGTTTCTGAGTTGAGTGGTTTGTGTTACTGTACTTTGGGCGTTTAATCTTGGGGTTCATCGCTTAAACATTCACATTTGGTTAAAAATGATTTTATTATCCTGTCCTCCTGCACTGACTGTTCAATTCAGTTTTATGTGCAAACTCGCGTAGATTTGTATGAGAGCGAGAAGTTCATTCTCCATGTTTTCTGTTTGGTCATTTGCTTCCACCCAAGACCTCTTGTTTAGTTTCTTTTTTTTTTTGTTGCTGCTGTCTTGTTGTATAGATGGTTATATTCCATGGTTGCCTAAAGGCAGCTTAGGCCTTTTGAATTCCCTTACGCGAGGTATCTGTTTTCCCCACACGTGATGGAAGTATTCATTTTTTGCATTATCTGTGTGGAAATCAAGGCCAAGGGCACAGCTCTTGTGGGTGTGAACTGTACATCACAGTGGAACCATTATATTCATGGATTGCATGCACTGGTAATATTTGGGTGTAGTTTGTTTTTCCCAAAAAAACGTTACTACTTTTCTTTTGAGGCCATCAATGGTTGCGGTAAAAAAAAAAAACGGTCCCGCCCCCTGAAGCAAAGATTAGACGAGACGGGTGTTTTATGGAGAGAATTTGCGCAGAGTTGTAATGATCGTTTTTTTCTGGTTCGTCTCGTTCTTCTTGTCAGGTGACCTCGAAGGGAGCCGGCCTGAACCCCAACGCTAAGGTGTGGCAGGAGATCTCCGCCCTGCCCAGCGACGCCCCTGTTCCGCTCTCCGATTGGTCACCGCCCAGTCCCACTGGCACCACTGAGGGTGAGCTCACAGTGCTGGGTATTTCTCTCTCTCTCACACACACACGCACACATACACATACACATTCACAGTCAGTAAGTCATACACACATACTCTGTTACACATTAACATACATAGGCATGCAAACACTCACTCACAGAAACGCACACAACACATACTCTCTCAGGTGTGCCCATTGCCAAATTGACTCATGCACACACACATACACGTGCACACGCTCTCAGAAGCGCGCGCACACACACTCTCACAGTAACATGCTCTCATACATGTGCGAGTACTCTTATACATTTACACGTAGTAGTGGGATCTCAAAGCTTTCTGCCATGCAGGTAACTTTGCTGCGTTTTTTTCACCGCTGTAAATTGACGTTTCCCTCTTAGATTGGGCTCGAGGGGAGTGGACACTGACTCGCTAATGGCCTGCGTGTTTCTCTGTTGCCAGGTCACCCCGAGGCCCCGCCCACTGAATGTAGTAAATCCTACATCATTGGTCTTGACAGTGCTGGGGAGAGCGGTCCCTCCGCGCACCCTGAAGGCAGCGTCAACGGCGTGGACTCTCCAGACTTGGCGTTCTCCCCCTACGAGCCAGCGACGAGGCCGGATGGTCAGTATTGGGGAAAAACGCCGTCCGCCCAACCCAAAAGAATAAACAAAATGAAGATGCTGAGGTCGAGAAAAAGTCATTTGTTAAACTTGCGTGGAGGTAGTGCTGAAGGGAATCAGAAAGGCGAGCGCGATGGCGCCGATGCTAGCAGGACCCTGAAACCTTTTCCATTAGCGCGGTTTTTCTGTGCCGCCGATTCGCTCGGGCAGCGTCTGCACGCGAGCTGACGGGCTCTGTCCTTACAGGCGAAGGGGAAGGAGAGCCGGCGCAGGATCGGCCCGTCTCTGCGGAGAGCCTGCGCGAGTCTCTGAAGAAACAGCTGGAGTTCTGCTTCTCCAGGTAGGGAACCGTCCTCGGGTCGCCCCCTCGGTCACCGGCTCTGGCTCATTTCTGCTTCTCCTTCGCTAATGTGCGGTTCCTACATTTATTGCGAATCAGGAAAGAGGGCGTGCACTAGCCCACACCTCCCTGAGACTGCTTTCTGTAGTCCTACCACTCAGCTGTCTGTTTGGGTACCGAATCGGTTTACTGCCAATCCAGCAAGGCCAGGGCAAGCAGGGTGTCAGGCACCCTCTCCACCAGAGGAGGCGCTGTTGAGCGATGTGGCCGGGAACACCCTGCCGATTGTAACCATCGCTCTCGGTGAATCTTTGGTGTCGGCAAACTTGTTGCCTGGCCACCGTCGGGACTGGCCCTACCCAGACCCTGGCACGCGTCGCTGCTGACAACAGGCACCTGGTATTTTTAATCCTGTATTAATGTGTAAATGGCTTTTGTCATGCCCCAGGGAGAACCTCTCCAAGGACCTATACCTGATATCTCAGATGGACAGTGACCACTTTGTTCCCATCTGGACCATCGCCAGCATGGAGGGCGTCAAGGTCCTGACCACGGATGTGGACCTGATTCTGGATGTGCTGAGAGGTGAGTCTCTCTGCCAGTGTTCTTGCAGCATAATGACTGGTTCTCACTGCACAGGAATAGGGAATAAGCTCCAGAAGGTCTCCCATGTGCTATGGACAAAGTTTTGCATGATGGCTGCATTTCAAAGTACTGCATTTCCGGATCACTGGAAGTCAGTCTCCAGCTCCCTCGAACAGAAAATTGAGCTTGCGCAAAACGTACGGAAAACATACTACTGACTTTTGAAAGGTATTGGGCCCCACGAATTGAGCACTGCCCTTGGATTTGCATGAATGGCATTCACCTCCTGTGGAATTACGTCACATCCAGTGTTTCCCCTAGAAAAGGTTTATTAGTGGAAAGGGTGGCACCCCATGGTCACCTCCAAGGACTGGATGTTTGGCTGTTACAAAGCCTTGCTTTGATTATGGGTACTGCTGCTACTGCAAGCTGCTATGTTTGTCCACTTTTGCTATATTGAGCCGAGGTATTTGCTAGATGAGTATTGCAACTAACAAGGAACTAACTGTAAACAAGGAGGTGGAGAGAACCCTTGCTGTGGTAACCGTAAGCTACGTCTCATCTCATCACTTGGATGCAAACGGGTCAGTTTTAGAATGTTGGAAAACCACGGGTTTTGCAAAGTCGCATTGCAGATCTTTGGTCTGAACTAGCCCGTGTGTGGAATGTTGCTAAAGCAGTCTTTAGAATAAAAGAAGAAGAATATTTAATTTAAAATAGGACATTCAACCATCTACCCACGGTCAGGTGAATATCATAACCAGTCATGACATCCAAGCTATGAGCAGCTACAGCTGTCTCCTGGATGGCTTTATTATGATATAAAGTTTAATTTCATGACTAGTGCACCTTTATTATAGCTCACTTGTGTTTTATTTACAAGTTTAAATACAAGACTCTGCAACCAAGGTCATTATGTAACATGTTAGCTAGCTGGAGTAAGTGGTAAGATTTTGTGGTAAATGTCACTTTAGCCTGCTGAAATAATTTACAGTCTTTGTTTTGAAGAGTTATTGATTTTTGTAAATCTAAATGGCCGTTGTGATTCAGCTAATATATATTGGGCTGACCCTGATTGGTTTAAGTCCTATAATGAAGCTCTGCAATTTGCAGTCTGTACCTGCAATATACTGCCCTTCAGATACAAAACGAGACGTGGAAAACATTGTTGGGTTTTACGTTAGATAAATGCTTCTCGTTTTCTGCTACCAGTGTGTGTCGGAGTCATTGGACCAAACTGACCTAATATTTCTTCCCCCCCCCCCTCCCGATGGGCAGCCTCTCCTATGGTACAGGTGGACGAGAAGGGGGAGAAAGTGCGACCGAACCACAAACGCTGCATCATCATTTTGAGGGAGGTGCCGGAGACCACGCCCGTGGAGGTGAGGCGGGGTCTTTCATGTTTTGCAGATTCGTTCTGCAGGACTGCTGGCTTTCAGGTTCACCTGTGCTTTATTACCTAACATCTAACGTCTCAGATTCTGTGGTAACTTAGTTTATATTTATGGTTGTTGCTTTTGTTGTTGTTTTTTGTTCCTGGAAAGTTTGACTGAGGGTCAGTGACTCCCCGTGCCAGTATTTTAGGAGAAGGGATTCTCTCCCTTGTGGGGTGAGGCGGCCACAAACGAAACGCTTCCCCGCCCTCACGTCCGCCTCGTTTGTTTCCAGGAAGTCGAGGCCCTTTTTAAAAGCGACGACTGTCCGAAGGTGCTGAGTGTGGAGTTCGCGCACAACAACAACTGGTACATCACATTCCAGTCGGACACCGACGCCCAACAGGTGAGCGTCTCCGAGCCTGCAGCTGTGGCTTAAGCTGGCAGTGTACTCAGTAAGAAGAAAGAACTTCAGGATTGAGGATTGAGAACCACCGGCGAACATGGCGGTACACTCCGTGAGAACACCGCACCGTTTAAAGTCACTCCACGCCGCTGGGGCGTGAATAATTACGAGGCAGCTATTAACCGGGGCTGGAACCTCCGTCTCGCGGCTATGAAGAGAAGGGCTACGCGAGATCACAACACAAAACAAAAAGTTTAAAGTGGCTTTAGTTTGTCTAGCTATGCAAAAGAAGAAAAAAAAGCGAAGGAGATGGTACGTTTGCCCTCTAAATCAGAGTAGGATGGAGAATGGACAGTTTTGTCTGTACATTCGGCAAATGCGGAGTTTAGACGAGGGGGTCCACTTCTCTTATTTCCGAATGTGAGCTAGGCGTTTTTGATGACTTGCTGAAATGCGTAGCTCCATTCATCAAACATGCGGGAACTCACAGAATTTCCATCTCTACAGAAGAGAGACTGGCGTTGACTTTCCGTACATTAGCATGTGAAGTCTGCCCTCTGAAGTCTCAGCCGTGACGTAACCAACCATGTGACATTTGGACCAATAGCTGAGAGGGGGAGGCCGGAAAACAAGAAAGAAGTTTTCCAAAAGTTCTCCCTGGAGGCCGTCGCACACACGAACACACAACACCGCGTCTTTTTGTTCTTCAGTTGTTCTCATTGCTTCGTTTTGCTCAAATAGTTCTACTTCTTACGGAGTATACTGCCTGCTTTAGTCAGAGAGACACTGCTGCTGTTTTTAAATGGCCTCAGAAACGATTCCTGACCTTCGGTGTGCGTTTTGGGGATTGTTGTGAAGCCAGTGTGTTGTTTCCCCGCAGGCATACCGGTATTTAAGGGAAGAAGTGAAAACGTTTCAGGGAAAACCCATCATGGTGAGTAGCTCTGTGGCATTGGAAGCATTGAAGGTGAATTGTGCCTGCATGTGTGCGCATGGCTTTGATAAGACGGGGGGGGGGGGGGATTCCAGCCAGCAGTAGTATCTGTTGTGTAAAGTGTGCCCCCCCCCCCGAGCCTTTGCTTCTGCAGACCGTGGGCAGCACTTCCTGTTTCAGTTCAGTGCCGTATGAAGTAGGGCAAAGGAACGTACCGGGACGATGGTTATCGAACGCAGTAATGGACATCGCCACCATATGGCGTATTACCTTTCTTTCCGCCTTTTTATTTTAATTATACCTGAAGCGCTAGTACTAGTGTATGAGGTGCAAATAAAGAGAAGACCAAAGGAAAGGCGATACCAGACATGGCGGCGATGACCGTTATAACTTTCGACAATTATCACTGTGGTGTATCACCCAGCCATAGTATGAAGGGTCAGCACTGCCCAGGATACGTGGAACCGATAGTTGTGTGTGTGTGTGTGTGTGTGTGTGTGTGGTTATAAAAGTCTACACACCCTTACTGAAATTGCAGGTTTTTGTGAAGTAAAGCCTGCCGTCCATCCATTTTCACACGCTTTCACACAATCTTTCACCATCGTGCAATTTTCACGTTGTTGTATTTAACATTGTTTTTAGGTTTATGTAGGAAGTCATTTAAATAATCTGCTCTAGCGGGTAAATTAAAAATGTTTAAATGGCGGTAAGGAGCCCCCTGTGATGATCAGTATCGCGCTTGGAAGGATCCAGGTCACTGCAGCTGTGGAGGCTGTTCTTTTTCCTCCTCCTTTTCTTCCTCTCTTCCATCTCTCTTTCCTCTGCTCACCTCTCCTTCCTTCTCTCCCTCCTCCTTTCCCTCCGTCAGTACAGTGGTCCTGCCCTGATGACCGTGAGATTATGAGATCTGAGGGGAAGCTCACACACGCATGTACACAAACGCGCGCACACACACACACACACACACACACACACGAACACACACACACAGACACAGTTCTTCCCAAAAACAGGTCGTTTCTTGAGACTAAATGAGTTCGAAACGTCCTCTGCTACACGATGTCGCGTTCACATACGCACACGTTTGCCAGTGTGAGGGCGTGACTCGCACTGCTCCCGAATGGCAGGCGATATCATTGTGAGATTCCAGTACGGTCACTGCGGCGCAGCCCTGCTCTGAAAAGCTGTGGATGAGAAACGTCTATTGCGGGGGACAAACCCATGCTTTACATCATGACCGGTTCACCATGCTGGAGTTGAGCTGACACTCCTATCCAGAATGACGTAGAAATGCCAGCGCGGGTGCGGAAGTTCCCTAGTAGGGGAAGCGTGGCCCTGAGAGCCACCAAGTGCAGGAAGTGCAGGCTTGACTCCACTCGTCAGCTGCTCAGTTGAGTATAAAACTAAGTTATGCATACATACTCTACAAAAACAGAACTCAGCAGTTGGGGAGTTGTGCCTGATTAGGGCAGGCTGTAAGTGTAGTTTTTTAAATATGATTCTGTTTGGAACTGTTGTTACCGTGTGTCTGGGGTTCTCAAGAGTCTGTTCAGGACGGTCAGGTGAGCAGAAAGTGAATTTAACCCCTTAAAGCCGGCTTTTCCTGCATTGTGTTTATACTCTGCACTTTATCTCTCTCTCACCCTCGCTTTCACCTCTCTTCTCTCCTGCATTTACCTCAATCTTTCTCTCTTTCTCTGCCCTGTCTTTAACTCTCCCCACTCTCTCTTTCTCTCTCTCTCTCTCTGTCTCTCTCTCTGCCCTGTCTTTACCCATCTCCCTCTTTTGCTCTCCCTCTGTCTCTTACTCTACCTGTCCTTTTCTCTCTCTCTCTCTCTCTCTCTCTCTCTCTCTCTCTCTCTCTCTCTCTCTCTCTCTCTCTCTCTCTCTCTGTCTCTCTCTCTCCAGGCTCGGATAAAGGCCATCAACACCTTCTTTGCTAAGAACGGTTACCGCAGCCTGGAGGGTGCTGCGTTCTCCCAGCAGACGCAGTCCCCGTCACAGTACAGCTCGCCCGTCTACATGCAGCAGGTCTACAGCCCGCAGCAGCAGTACCCCCTCTACGGCATCGTCCCCCCGACCTGGCCTTCCTCCCCAACGCCGTACTTCGAGACCCCCCTGGTGAGGCCCCTCCCTTCTCACGGTGACCTAGCTCAGGGGACCGGCTTCGTGTCTGTATTTGAACCATTGAGTATTCCCATATTAAACCTGAAACTGAAGAGGGATTTCTATGCTTTCGGAGATCGAGTGAATCGAGCTTTTTGTATTTGAATGGAAGGCCTATTTACCGGACTAAACATTTAATTTACTCTCCTATTTTTGGAGCTTAGTAATAAGGTATTGTGTCGCTAATACAGGGCAGAGCTTTGTATATATGGTGCAACAGCCTGACGTTAGATGAACACTTTCACCAGTCCATTGGTCCTCTTCCACAAGAGCATGCAGTTGTGATGTATTTCTGGTATTGGGAAGCGGTATTCTGACAGGGTAGAAGGGTACATACAGCATATGAACTGGAGATTCTGTTTTCTGCATTGATAAGGTGGCGTGTTAGCTGAGGGGCTCTCTGGTGCATTCTGGGTAAGCTCTTAAAGGCCCCCCCCCCCCCCCCCTTTGGCTGCTCAGTGCCAGGCTGCTAACGATGTGCGCGCGCGCGCCTCTGACATTCCAGGCGCCGTTCCCCAACAGCGGCTTTGTGAACGGCTTCGGCTCGTCCGGGAGCTACAAGATCGGCGGCGGCGGCTCCCTCGGCGTCGGCGGCCGGCCCTTCCCCCGGGCCCGGTACGTAGCGTCCGCCCCCGCGACCGCTCCGCTCTGCTCGCCGCCACCGGCTCACTTCCTGTCTGTCGGCTGCCTGAAGCCCCGCGAAGACGCGAGCTCGCAGTGCGTTTCTCCCCAGCGCCAGAGGTGGGAAATCCAGGTTCAGGAAGTATAAAAGTCCTTCCCCAGTGTTTTGTTCCAACCACCTGGATTTGCTGATTAGCGCTATTCTTCAGCCAGGAGGTAGAACTGATTAGTGGAATCAGCTGGGCTGAGTTCACGGGTGGAAGAAACACACGGCAGGACTCTTACTTTCTGACCCCTGGACTTTCCACCTCTGCCCAGCATGGCACAGGCCTGAGGTGGTCAGCTGCAAGCTGGCTAATGGGGCGATATCGCCAAACCTTCAGCTCATTGGGTAGAGAGAGAGAGAGCGTGGGCAAGGCCCGTTTTCACCTAAATTACTTCATGAAGTTTTGGGCAGATTGGCAATAATGCATGTCCTTGGTATTTCAATGTGCTCTCAGTATAATACTCTTTTGGTACTGAATGTAAACATTTTTTTCTGCCCAGTGTTGAGAGGGTTGCAAGAAAAGGCCTTGGTTTTCTTGCAGTATTTGTAAAAAAGAAATAAATAGAAACTAAGAATTTCTTCCGAGCAGAGTTGGGGGGGTCGATTTAAGTTCAGTGAATTTGGACAATCAGGGCATGAATTTAAACTTGAATAATCATTCATTGAACTGACTTGAGCCCTGTTTCCAAATAATCAATAATTGTGACTGGTGTGTATTTAATTTTGATTTCTGATTATGGCAAATCTCCTTAACGCCAGTACCTTGACTAAAAATGGTACGCTAACTTTAAATGCTCTAATTACGAATAGCCAGTTAGCCTGACCCCCTTCCTTCCCGTTGTTTTTGTTGTCCCCACAGTGTCCCGCTTTATTCAAGAAAGAATGTAATAAATGCCTTCAGGTATTGTTATTTTGTCCGTATCCACATAACTCAAAATCATTCATCCTTCTCATTGATCATCTCTTTGGTTGGTCAGTCTTGGGTTCAGTTGTGACTCTTCCTGACTTGTGTTTTCTGCATTTTTTTTTTTACCTCACAAATCCATAGGCGGTGTCTGCAAGTACAGTTGTGTTGTCCTTTAACTTGATCTCTGGTTTCTTTCACTGGCAATTTTACTCGACCGAGGGACTTTTTATTGTATTATTTGAGTCATCGTCACTAACCGGTGTTTCCTTGTGTCTTTCGTTTTTTAAATTGCTTTTATTTTTGTTTTTCGTAACAGACCGCCTTTGAAAGTTCATTCTAACTTGCGAACTAGCACTCCCTGCAACATTCATGAGTATGTCTTGAAATTTTAGTTTGAATAGTAAAATCCCTGAGCTGTGAAAATAATTGTTAATGTTTATATTGTACACAAAGAACAAAAGAAATGTCTTGATATTAATCTGAGATTGTGAATGTATTATTTTTATCTTGAATGCTCCTGAATGCTTTTGCACTGCTCACTACGGAAGTGCAAAAGAGCTGTGTCCATGTTTGCTTCATTTCGCATGCGTTGCAATGAGTGTTCCTCATTCAACATTGAGTGTTCCCCATTCAATATTTAGTTTGTTCCCCATTCTACATTCTTACTGTTCCGCATTCAACATTATGAGTCTTCCCCTTTTGACATTCCGAGTGTTTCCCTTGTGACATTCCGAGTGTTTCCCTTTGGACATTCCGAGTCTTCCCCTTGTGACATTCCGAGTCGAGTGTTCCCCATTCCACATTTCGAGTGAAAGCACACAAGGTTTGTACTTCATGCTGTCAGGTTTGTTTACCCGGAAGCCGCAGAGTGACTAGTTCTAATAGCGTAGGTTTCTGCAAATAATTGCAAACGAGCCCTCGTGGGCGAGCACCTCACCCCAGCAGCGTTGCTACGGCAGCGGTAGGTGCTTGTCACCTGGGGCCTGTGTGGCTGCCTGTGTGTTGCAGCGACTGATTTTTTATTTTTTTATTTTTTTATTTTTTTATTTTTTTTTACAAACTTCCTCCTCAAACAGGAACCACGTGAAGTCCCACCCGAGGCCCGGCGACGGGGCCCCTGCCTCGGGGACGGCCTTGCCCCTGCTGCAGGGGCCGGGAGGCCCGGCCCTGGGCCCGTCCGAACCCAGCCCCCCCTTCCCTCCGAGAGACGGGCACCTCTCTCCCACCGCGGCCAACGGCGACGCCGGCGCGGCGGGGCGGGGCAGGTGAGGGGCCGCCACAGAACGGTTATTTTTCTTTGGTGTTGGGGCTCGTTAACAGCAAAAAGCGCTGTAGCTATGTTAAAACCTGGCATTAGGTTGGTTTCCCTCGCATATTCCCAGTTTAGTGGTAGTAGGGCTTTCATTGCTGTGATGTTTGTTCTCTATGTTTAGCCGTTGTTGATGGATTGGCTGGTCTTAGCATTAGAAATATTGCTGCCAAATTTTATGAACTCCCGCCTGCTATTTTTGGCGAATCGCACAGACCAACCTGAAAGTCGAAACCAGTGCGTCTGGCAGGATTGTTCTTCAGGGTCACAATTTGTGGTGGCCGTCGCACTAAGGCTGTCGCACTGCTAGCATCACCATGCCCAGCTGCGCTGCGTGCGTGCAGCCAGATGTGAGGTGTGTGTGTGTCTGTGTGTCTGTGTGTACATGTACGTGCGTGTGTGTGTGTGTGGGTTGTGGTGTATCAACCAGGGAGAGAGGGGTTAAGTCATTTCTGTCTTATCGCACATTGGCCTAGTTCCTCAGTATGGTCATTTGTGCTCCTGTAGTCCATCTGCACCAGCTACACACACACACACACATACACACGCCCATACACACACAGCAGTTAACCTCTACACCTGACCCAATCAGCAGTAAGGTCATGAGATTTGATGGTCTTTGGGGGGAGAGTCTATGATTGAGACTGAACCAAGGTACAGATCCTGAGGGGAAGTAAACCATGATTTTGCTCCTTCCACAGGAGAGGCTCATATCGAGGCATGAGGAGGAGGAGAGAGGAGGAGCGGACTGCTGTAAGTGCCTTTAATATGCGTGCGTACGTACAGAAAGCAACGTTGCACAGACGCACACTGGCTGCATTGCAGGGTTTAACGTTTAAAGTCATCTGGAAATGTGAAGGCTTTCATTTCGATGTTTAATTAGATTTTAATGGCTTGTATGTCCCTATGTTAGTCGTAGCTAACTTTAAAGAGAGTTCTGATCGACGGAACTCCTCCCTGTTTTTCCAGAGGCCGCCGCCCCTCGCCGAGACCCAAGCCCCGCCCCCCAAGTTCGACCTGGCCTCCTCCAGCTTCCCGCCGCTGCCGGGCTGCGTGGCGAGCGCGCGGGGCGAGCCGGCGCTGGAGAACCGCCTCTCCGACGTGGTGCGCGGTCTGAGTCGCCCGAAGGTTAGCCGCGGCCCCGCGCGGGCCTCCTCCCGGTTAGGGGAGGCCTCTCCTCCCACCCACTCGCAGGCTTCAGTTTGACTGCTGCGAAAGTTTTAGGGAAGTGTGTAATTGTCTTCATATTACATTTTGTCCTTCGTGTCAAACAGCTCACTGTTTGGGGGGGAAACCCATGCCCTGGAGAACTATATAAAATTTTGGTGACTGGTCTGCTGCCCAATAAGTTAGGCAGGGCATACCCCATTCCTGTATAACACTGAGATCTTGGCCTTTTATGGCTTCCTACAAGATTACTGACAATAACCACAGACTCTTAACTCCTTACAAACATTTTGTCCTGCATTGTTCATAGTGCTGGATACGCTCTTGCCTGGCATTACATAATTTCCCCACATCCAATGAAGATATTCAGTGTACTCAACGGGAGTTTTTTTGAACTGCACCTTTTAAGCTCTGCTTCTTTAGCAAAATGCGATTAGTGGGCAGTACCATTCACTGATTGCGTAATTAGCTGTAGCCTTAGTAAATAAGATATGCGCTCTGAGTTATATATGTACGTCTAGCACCAGGTATCATAAGTCTTTCTTTTTGCCTTTTATCTTTCGTACTAGGAACCAATTTAGTTGCCCTTCTTTGAACCTTTTCCAGAGCTTCTATCTTCCTTAAAGCAGTCCGGGCGACCTTACTATATGTGATTTATCTAGTAGTTCTTCATCCCCTATCTCAATATCTGCTAAGGCATTCTGAATGCTGAATGTACCTTTTAGCCTATTAGCAGCCTCCTCTCTGGTAACAAACGACACCCAGGTGCCTCACCTGTTAACAAAAGGCTGACTATCTTTTTTCCAATATGCAGGCAGGGAGGCAGGGAGGCAGACAGCAGTTGCTACAGATTATAATGTCCTGGGATTGGTTGCTTCAGTATGAATGTTTAATCAACATTTAATTCCTTGGTTGCATGTTGCACAACGTTATACATATTTGGTACCTACATTTAGCTAGATACACTAAAAAGTACACCAAAAGTATGTGGACACCTGAGATCCAACATCTCATCCAAAATTATTGGCATTAATTTGGAGTTTGTCCACCCTTTGCTGCTATAACAACCTACACTCTTCTGGGAAGGCTTTGTACTAGATGTTGGAGCATTGCTGCAGGGATTTATTTCCATTAAGCCAGAAGAGCATTAGTGAGGTCGGGCACTGATTGGCAGTTAGGCCTGGCTCGCAGTTAGCTTTCCAGTTGCTGAATGGGGTTGAGGTCAGCGCTCTGTGCAGGCCAGTCAAGTTCTTCCTCATCGTTCTCAACAGAACCATTTCATCTTTGAAAACAGACCACCCCATAGTAGTTCAGATTTTAGCTAAACTCAATCTTTTACATAAACAGAACTACAGCATCATTTTTTGTTGGGTACCAGGTCATTGTGTTATCTATGGAAATGAACAGGCTGACATTGGTGCAAAGGAGGCCAAAACTACAAGAGTCAGGGAATGTTTGCTACCACCATCAGCCCTCAGACCTTGCTTGCATGCTTACATCATAAACAAGTGGCAGGCAGAATGGGACCAGTGCGAAGGTAACAAACTGCATGAAATTAACCCAGAAATTGGAAAGAGACTTGTGTTTTCTTTTAAAAGCCCATGGGACCAAATCGTTTTTACAAGGTGTCGGATAGGTCACTCAAGACTCACCCGTGCCTTTTTATTGAAGGGTGAAGAACCACCATCATGCGACTCCTGCAGCATTCCCTTGACTGTCAAGCATGTTTTACTGAACTGCCCTGCCTTTAATACCACAAGACAACGGTTTCATTCAGGAAGTTCCATGAAAGATGTTTTTAACAAAGTGTCCCCTGAAGGAATTTTAGAGCTGTTATCAGAAGTACACTTGAAACATCTTTATATAGGTTTTATTTAATTTTCTGGTTTTCTATTGAACGATTTCTAATTTCTATATATTGAAATATTATCAGTGCCATGTTCTCACCATGAAATGGCCTTAGATGCCGACATGGCTCTAAATAACAAAAAAAACAAAAAAGAAAACAAAACCATTTCTATGTGACCCTTGCTGTGTGCCCAGAGGCATTTTCATACTGAAACAGGAAAGGGCCTTCCCCAGTCTGTAGGGGGAAGCACAGAATCATCTAGAATGTGATTGTATACCATAGCATGAAGATTTTCCTTCACTGAAACTAAGGGGCCTAGCCCAAACCATGAAAAATTGCCCCAGACCAAGGGATGTCCAGATACTTTGTGTATAGCAGTAGGTTAGGTTACTTCCTGCACACTTCATAGATGCATAGAATCCCTAGTGACTACATAACTGCTGTTTAGTGATATGACTGTAGAGTCCATTGTCGGAGAGAAGCTATGTGTATATATATGTATGTTCAAATTGTTATTAGTGTATTTTATAGGTATATGTCCTTAAAATTAGACTGTTTTCATGGTCGGTTAATTGTATGTGTATGCAGTTGTTCTCTGAATGACTACCTTGGTGTTGGTGTTTCTTAAGGAGTGGCACATTAGCAAATGATATGACTACAGTATATTTATGCTTAGCAACATGGTGATTTCTCTCAAGTGGAATTTTTAGTGGACACAATAGTAGTACTCATGTTACAGAACCAGTCTCTTGCATTAAGTGTGATACTCACCAGTGTGTTTTAATGATGGCCTCTAGATGGCAGTGTCAACCTATTATACAGCCTAGGTCTGAAGCATTCATTCATGTGCATGCAATTTAAAAAAAAAAAAAAAAGTGTTATCAGCAACACTGGCC
The DNA here is from genome assembly GCA_039654925.1 of Anguilla pacifica. Classification (NCBI taxonomy): domain Eukaryota; kingdom Metazoa; phylum Chordata; class Actinopteri; order Anguilliformes; family Anguillidae; genus Anguilla; species Anguilla pacifica. The sequence continues at coordinate 8,222,504 of CM077296.1, forward strand.
CAAGTTACTTGAACTAGAAAATTTTAAAAACATTTGGGGTACGGCTTGTTTGTGTTATCACCGGTGCTGACATTTGTATTACAAACCGGTAGTAGGGTGACTGGATCACGAGGAAGGTGGCTGCTTTCTGTGTGAGAGAGTTCATCTGAAGTTCAATAAGCGCGTCGGTCAGAAAAGTCATCCTTATGCGTCTGAGCGTTTTCAGAATTTTGACTTCCTGTTGTAATTTTGCCTCACCGTCTCTAGCCGGAAGTGAAGGATTCTGCCTGCAGTTCCTCCGACGCCCAGGAGGAGGCGCCGTGCATCCCCAGCCCTTCCCAGCTGGTCTGCAGACCCATTCCCCCCACTTCTGATCTGCCCGCTGCCAGGTACAGAGGGGCTGTCCGCTCTTTCGTCGGCCTAACCGCCAAGATGTCTCATCTGAAGAGTGTTTGTTGGCCCTGCTTCTCCGGCTCATGTCCCACAGTGCTTTGCACCTAACCGGGTCGACTCTTTGATTTGAGATTAGCACGCCCAGCTCCTAAGAAAAACCATTAGTCGCTACTTCTGATGAATTCTGATCTCATCTACTTGCGTCTCCTATTGGATGCGGAACTTCTGACCTCTAACAACGCTAAGCTAAACTTGACTGAACCAGTAGAAGCGCTATTTTGGTTCAGAGAGTTTTATTATGATGGTGGTTCCAGCACTTCAGAAAGATGATGTACTTCAAAGGTAGTTTCGTACCTCTCATCCTACAGTAGCAGGGACCCGGAGTGCACCGTGTTCAACAGAGCGGTGATTTCCTCCTTCCTTTTATACAGTCAGAATGTGAGCTCGAGCTGAGTCACTGAAGTAAACACTCTTCCTCTCTCTCTTCATGCAGTAACTTGAATAAGAATCTGAAGATTACTCATCTTGCATGCACACCAGAGTTGTCCGCACGTTGTTTTCTCTGTTACCCCCGAAAAACGGTGAATGTGAGCACCTGGTGGGGTTCGAATTATAGAGCTTTTGTGTTTAAAATTTTTTAAAATCTAAATGCACATTTAAAAATTTTTTTTTTTTACATTTTTTTGCTCGAAATGGAACTTTTTAAAACTCAGTCACGGTTTGTCGGTATTTGTCTGATAAAATAAGCGCTCATTTTGGTTTGTGCTGTCATAGGTTTGCTTAAACCTAATTGGCTCTTTCTTCTTTTACTCAGCAGTGTTTCCCATCATGACTCAAAGCTGGAAAAGCCTGATGTCCAGAAAGCAACCATACTTACACCGGGCCCCGCCCCTGGCCCCACCCCCGTGTCCCCTCAGCCCAGGCATGCCCAGTCAGGCTCCGCCCCTAAACCCTGGAGCTCCTCCTCCTCTGCTCCCATAGTGCCCGCCCCCAGCTCCACTCCTGGACCGGTAAGCCATAAAGACCAGCTTTGTTTCAGAGGTTAGACGCAGTGCTTATGCGTAGCCAGTTACGGCTGCTCTCTTTCTCCTCCAGCTGTTTAAATTGGCTGTGCATGCTCAGAGTACTACGGTTTTTAAACTGCCCGTATTATTTTTGTTCTCCCTCTGCCTCTCTCCCCCCCTTTATCTCTCCCCCCTTCCTTTTCCCCCTCTCCCACTCTCTCCTCCCCTTTTCCCCTCTCTTCCCTCTCTCCCCTTCTGTCCTCCCCTCTCTCTTACCCTCTCCCTCCCCTTACCCTTCTTTCTCCCCCTCTCTATCTATTTCTCTCTCCCCCTCCCTCTCTCTCCCCCTCTCTCTCTCCCTCCCTCTCTCTCCCCTTACCCCCCTCTCTCTCTCTCTCTCTCTCTCTCTCTCCCCCCCCCCCATCAGGAGCTGCGTAAGCTGAGTTATGCGGAGGTGTGCCAGAGGCCCCCATGCAGCCCCTCCCCCGCGGCCGTGCAGCCCCTCCGTGAGCTCCGCGCCAACAAGGCAGAGGACCCCGCCCCCAGCCCCGCCCCCGAGCCCGGCCCGACCCCCAACGGACCCTGCCACAGGCCCGACGTCCTCCCCGCGGACAGATCCGGAGAGGGCCGGCCCTCCCGGGCGGGCGGGGCCCCCAGGGCGGGGCCCGCTGGCCTCAAGACGCGAGAGCAACAGAGACGCCCCCCCGTGGCAGGACACGGGTCCCCTCTGCGGGCCCCCCGGCGGGGCGGCAGGGAGCAGAACATCCCGCCTAAATCGCCAAAGTGAAACCGGAGGAACTGAGTGCAGGGAAATACGAATATTACATACAGATATATGCATATATACAGGAGGCCAGAGAGAGGGGTGGAGAGAGTGTGTGTGCGTGCGCGTGTGCGTGTTGTCAGGCGAGAGCTGCTGGAAGCAAGGTGTGTGTGTGTGTGTGTGTGTGTGTGTGTGTGTGTGTGTGTGTGTGTGTGTGTGTGTGTGTGTGGGGGGGTAATCAAACTGAGTCAAAGCAAACCTAAAAACGAAGAAAAAGTTGTGACTTGAACTTGTTTAATCAAAGCAATCAATGAGGAGGGAGAAAATGAACTCATCTCAATTCTTGCTACCTTCGAATGTTTCTGTGCTCCTCTGAACGTCCGTATGATTTTTAAAAAATGATAATTTATGGATTTTTTGTTTTATTTTTTTGACGTTTGGAAAGGAGAGTTTCTGGCAACAGAAACAGACGAAGCCATTTTCCCTTTCAGATGGAATGTTTTTGGTTGGAAGAGAAATGCACTACGAAGGGGAGAACATGGATGCCCATTAGGCAGTGCACCCTCCACTTTCAAACGGGATTATTGTGATTCGTTTTTTTATTATAATTTTTATTTCGCAGAATCACTGAATGGGAGAATTTGGAATGTAATTTGGAGTGATTGTGAAGGTTGATTTGCAGTAGTGATGATGGTTTTACTGTTATGAAACAGTAGTTGTACAATTTAATTTTTAGTTTTTGTGGGGTGGGGGGGTGGGTGTCAGTTTTTTTTGTTTTTTTTTTGTAAAGAGTGATGGTTTTAACAGGCAACAGGAATTGGGAATAGTTACATAGCCGTTGTAGCTCAAGCTGTCATTGCTTGTCGTGAAATCTCTTGTATGGATGAATCAGCATTTGAAATCGGTTCATGTGAGCTCTCCTAACTCAGCTGGATCACAAGCAGTTGAGTTCTGAAGATCCGTCCGAGCGGTTCTGATGGTATCCGCTGTGCCCAATTTGTGAAGCACGGAGGGTTGCTGTGACAAATCACAGGGTTCACAGGTTTTCGTGCAAATTTGGCGAAGATTAGGCCAAATAGCAGTGCCCCTGTCATGTACATTAGGCAAGAGGGGTGATCCAATAGCAGAGCCTTAGCCATGCAAATTAGGGTGGAGTTGGGCCAATACCGGAGTCTGAACCCTGCATTAGTCCCGCCTCTTCTGTTCCATGCATTCTGACTTTTTTTGTGTGTGGGGATTTCCCCCCTCTTACAGATTCTGAATGTACTAAACCACTGGTGATCAGTCCTAAAGCCCCTTTTTTCAACTTGCCTCTCAAAAGTCGCTTTTCCACCGCATGGCTCGACTCGACTCTACTCGACTTTTTTGGTTTTCCATCGGGCAAAAGTTGTGGATAGTACCTGGTACTTTTTTTGGTATCGCCTCAGCTCCCTTGGAACCTCGATGGAGGTGATACCAAAAAAAGGTGATGTGAAAACACTGCAGACCACTGATTGGTCAGAAACGGCAGTTTCATGCGGCGTCGTTATGACGACCAGCTACATTGACGGAGGTACTATCCGCAGTGGAAAACGAAGTACCTGGTACCAAAAGCGAGTCAAGTCAAGTTGAACCGGTGCCATGCAGTGGAAAAGCAGAAAAATTTGGTCCTTCAGGACCTGGACATCTGTTGTATCCCAGTTCCCTGCCCAGGTGTAATTGCAGCTTTTTTTTAATTATCAAAAAATACTTTGTAGCTCAAGTTAGTGAGTGTTAATCAAACAATATTATAAATATTTGACACGACTGACATTTGTAGAAAGACAAAATTTAGGAGATGTTGCTGGTTAGGCTCATTGAAAGGATGAGGGAAATTAGGTAACATAACATGTTATAATGACGAGAACAGGCCATTCAGCCCAACAATGCTCGCCATTTTCCTAACTAAATGAAATAACGCTCTGATTACCTGACCAGTACTGCTGCAGGTCATCGTGTCTTAGATGTTCCTGGTGAGGCTCATTGGAAGGATGAGGGGAAATGAGGTCATCGTGTTTGGACTGAAGCGTAGCGACGCGTAGCTTCTTGGATTCTTGCTGGTGGGAGAACTGGAAAGGCTGTTCTGAGTGTCTGGGCTTCGTCAGCTCCACTTGTCCTTCCCTGACCAGTACCGCTGCAGTGTGTGTAGGAGTAAGACCAGTACCGCTGCAGTGTGTGTAGGAGTAAGACCAGTACCGCTGCAGTGTGTGTAGGAGTAAGACCAGTACCGCTGCAGTGTGTGTAGGAGTAAGACCAGGATCGCTGACACGGCAGTTTGCCTGGTCGTCTGTCGTTTACACTGAGATGTTCTGATCTTTGTTTTGGATGGCCAACATTTAAGCATTAAAATTTCTAAATATATATTGACTAAATTTATTATCTGTCATTGGAGTGGTCCTCCACGATAAAGCTCCTTCGAAAGGTCAGACTTTGGGAAAATGGACCAAAGCATACCCTTCAGGTAGTCTTTACATTCACACGTCCAAACTGCACTTGGAATACTGGTGTTTGCCCCAGCCGCAAAGCACCAGAATATATTTGACAAAAGACAAAAATATATTTGCGTTTAAGTTCTTATCAGTGTTTCGTATATTCAGAACCTTCTCCGTATGTAACCCTCACAGTTCATAAGACATCAGCTTAAATTGGGCACTAATCTGAGTGATGCTTATACAAGCATCTTGTAGATTGCTGTTCAGGAACTTGGGTTTTTTTTTCCCCCCAGCGCCACTCAAATTCTGGCTTTGGTAAAATAAAGAAAAGACTTTAGTAGACTGTTTTAAAATGAGAACTGGAAATATTACGTGTGGTCATATTACTGTGTTTAAAACAGTTGCTTGGTGTAACTTAAATGGCAGGAATGTTGCACTATGCAAGCAAATGAGATTACCTTCCAGGAAAGTGAAACACCTGTCAGTATTCTTCGTTTCTCTAAGGAGCTGTGGCATTGAATTACCCCTGAAGTACGGCTATCGGAAAATTGGTCATTTTACGTGGCCGTAAATGTATACATATTTTTTAGAAGCTAGAGCAACCAGTGCTAAATGGTGGCCTAAATGGTCCCCTCACATTTTTTTTGGTCGTCTCCCAGACGACAGTCCAAGCTGTTCCCCCTATGTCTTCCTTTTCCGACAGAGGCATGGATTTTTGTGATTTCCTTTATGGACTGTAGGCTAGTATCTGTTTTGTAATTATAAATGTTTTTCTCCCAGCCTGTTGTGTAGCCACATTAGCCACATGTTTGCTTAAAATGAGTTTGCTTAAATCCACGCACAAACACTTCCAGGCACACCTTCCAATGTCCTTTTTGTAGACTTCGGTGTGGACACTGAGTTATGTGTTAGGGCTACTTCCTGAAGTAAACTACTGACTTATAAGGGGGGGGGGTGAAATTTCAAATGAATTTGCACAGGGTGTTGGTCCTAACATGGTACAGTCACATGCTGTTTGTGTAGCTGAATATTTAAACAGCCCTTGTTGTCCCGGTCTACCTTTATTTACGTAATCGCTGGAAAGTGGCAGTGGTGTCATAGGGTTGGCAGTTCAGTGTAATGGCTACGAAGTTGGTCTAGTAACCAAAAGGTTGCAGGTTCAATTCCCCGGTAGGACACTGCTGTTTTACCCTTGAGCAAGGTGCTTAACCTGCATTGCTCCAGTATATATCCAGCTAATGTAATGGAGCCAGACAAAGAGCCAGTATGCCCTCTCCCCCTCCTCATGTCATCATTCATGCCTTCACTAGCCTGCAGTGTTATCCAGATCAAAGGCTGGTGTGCAGGAGCAATTGGGCGAGTTGCTCATCTTCGTTTGTTTTCGTTTTTTTGTTCAGCCCAGAATTAGGACAGCCCTTTTTCTGGATGGTAACTGGTGACAAAACATTGTGTGGCTTTGGGTTATTTTTTTCCCCTCGGCTGTAGTATTCATTTAAAAAGACTGGCAGAGTTTTTAGACTTCTGTTACGGCTTTTAATTTTAATCCCTAGGTGCTCCGCTCTTCATCAGTGCAGTTTGTTTGGTAGAGTTTGTTAAAGCTGCATGTGAAAATAGTGTTGGGTTTCTACGTTAATGTGGTTTCAGACTTCCATAACCATTTTCAGTGCATTGAGGTGTAGCATTGCAGTAAAACATTGAATTAAAACACTAGGGCCAGTTGTTTTAACTTAAGGGCAGCTTGTAGTCATAAACTTGTTTTAAAGATTTTTGTGTATTGTGTGAAATAATTTTGGGTGTGCACGTGTAAGATGACATTGGTTTTGCGGAAATTCGCTTAAACAGGGTTGTTTTACAACGGCGGCTAGGCCCAAGTAGCGAGAAGGGGAAATTTATTACTATTATATGTGTGAAGTGCTCCATGATGCTAAATTAGAAAAATCTTAATCGAAACAGACTGTTGCAACAGAAGTGTTGTGATCTCATTCTGGCTCTGAAAAAGTGTTTTTTTTTTTTTTTTTTTTTTTTTTTTTTTTAATCCTACATTGTGTGCAGAGTTAGTGTGTGCTTGTGTGGGGAAAGATGTGTGGTGTTTTGGGGGTGAAGTAGCTCTGTGTGATCTGTGTCAGTCTGCACTGTGTCTGGAGGTGCCTGTGGTCCAGTGCTGCGTTTGCCCAAGGTTTGTGAGTACCCGTGGTGTTGCAAAGAAATAAATCTGGGCCTTTTATCCCAGCACTTCAACGTAAACCTTTTAACCAGAAGACCTTGACGCAAAAGTGACCTAAGTGCCTTGCTGCTCTCATTGGACTGGCTGTTTCAGTGGTACGCAGAGAAAAATGAATCCCCCTGAATTAGATGGCGTAAGATTTGTGTTCCTGTCCACCTCACCTCAGCAGTTATGTTGGGGCTTGAAAACTGGTGTTTATTGTAGGGCCGGTAAAATCTTTAAATGATGATGCATTCAACGCCGTTGGGCCCTTATTGGGCAAGACCGGCTCCGTAGACTATACTTTTTTTTTTTTTGTTGTTGTTTATAAAATTATTTTTATTATGAGCTAAAAAGGCTCTGTTCTAATCATGTAAGTGGCTCTCTGCCGTCGGGTGGATCCGGTGAAGACCAGCCCCAGAGCACAGACGGTTTGGTGGGTGTTTGGCGCTCGTCCTGTTCGCGGGTTGAAGCAGCTTGCGGCAAGCACAGGTAATCTGGCTGGACTCGTGTGAGGGGGAGAAACGACCTAACCAGAGGTTGCGTTGCTCTCGCATACTGTTTTTTTTCTCTTCAGAGGTGCATCTTGAAGAAGCTCTCCGTGTAGTACAGAGGCAACGTGAACATCGATGCTGAGAGCAGCATCACCCACATTGGAATGTTGGTGAGGTTGCAAGCTCATTGTTTTTGGTCCTTTTTCAATGTAGTTGGCAAGGGGAGTGTTTTGAAATCCACAGTAGGCCTTTAACATCAGGAGTGTGCTGTTGTAGGTGTTGGGTGCGTGTGGCTGGAGTCAGGTGCGTGCGGTTGTAGGATTCGGGTGCGTGCGGTTGTAGGTCTGTATTGTATAAATGGTTGTATGTCATTTGAAGCAGTCTGTATCCTGTGACACTACATCTATTTGAATCAGTCTACCAGGCATTCGTGCCTTCACCAAGCAGTGTAAATGAGTCTGTTAGCTGTGTCAAGTAACGTTGAGTGATTTTGTTTGTTCATTTCCTTCATTTTTATTTTTTTCCCCTTTGTTCTTCCCAACTTTGGGATGACCGGTTTTCTCCCGCGCCTATTGGTGAATCTTCCACTATTGATTTGAGAGAGCCTGGGGCTGAGGAAAATGCGTCCCCTCATCTGGAGTGGGGCTGTACCGTATATCCAGTCACGGTTTTTAAGGTGTAATAACCACTGCCATCGGACGTGTAGGCCATTTTTTGTCTTTGTTTTATTGTTTGTTTTTATTTTAGAATTCTTGATGTGGTAGTAAACAACCAAACATCAGCGGCCACATGAAATGCTTCCTGGAAAAAACATCACTGAGATCTATTCAGGGTTGACAAGACAGCTAATCAGCAGCAAGGTTATACAGCTTCTTGTGATTTGTGATTTATTTATTTACTTTTTTATATCACGCTGTAAGCTGCAAGTCCTTGCTGCTGATTGTCAATCTTATCAGCACCCAAAAGATATTGGTGTTTTTTTAACCACTTACAACAGTTCCTTAACAGGATAAGCCATCCAGCAGCACAGCTGAAGGGATTTTGAGTAGTGGTTATCATTCTGAGAAGAAGGGTATTCAAAGCATTGCTTAACTGTTCATTAGGTGGTGGTGGGGAGGGGTGATTTAATTTCTCTTGCTTTCTTTGAGTGGAAATTAAGTTGTTTTTGAAAGCTCTATCATGGACGTGATCAGGAAAAGACATATAGATTGATATTGACATGGTTTGTGTATATGAAGGCTGTTACACTGATTGGTCATATTTTAATGGGAACTATCATTTTATCCTAGCGCAGGAATATCATATCAGTAGCTGCAACTAGAGATATGTAGACCGGGATCAGCGGTCACATGGGGACTGAACTGTTTAATGTGGGGTTTGGCAGTGTGGAATTGGCACGCTAGGGGTAAGCCTTTTAGGCTTTTGTTTGTGTGCTTAAGTACAGAATGAATGCTGTCTTTAGAACACCCATTTTTCCATACGCATATTTTTCATTATCGTGTCCTATCCAGTCCAAAGCGTTTTCGTTTGGACATGCGAATGACATCACCATTTACTTTTTTTTTTTTTTTTTTTTAAACATGAAATGATCTTCCTTTTCAGTTCAGGTAACCATTGACTTTCTTATTTATTTTTTTGTGATCTGAAATTTTCAGTGTTTTAAATGGGGCGGGGGGGGGGGGTGTGGCGGAAGGGACTTGAAGTCTTTGTCAACTACCAGTGGTCCCCCAAGAAAGAGTGATGTTGATGCCCAATATCATGCTGGGGTTTATTTTGCTTTTGTTTTGTAGGTGTTTTGTCAAATATCTGTATATATCTTTGTGTTTCTGTGTTCACACATGATCAGCCTCTTGTAGATTTTTCAAGCCCCAGACCAAGATGGCTGCAGTTTCCTTTTCATCTGCAGCAAATTCAAGCCTTGGAAACAAGTTTGGCTTTAGCCTCTTTAGGCAAACAATGACTTTAATTTAGCAATTAGTGACAGTTCTTTTTTTTGGGGTGGGGGGGGGTTATTTCAGTTGTAGTGTGTCTTTTTGATTGGGTCACATAGCTTTTATCTGTGTAGAAGAGCACAGCTTTTGGTGTGCTAGGAGACAGGTTCATTTTTCCTTGTCAGATGCCGTTGCTATCGTGACTGAAATCAATGCAATTTTTTTTTTTTTTTTGGAGAATTGGGCAATGTACACACAACCTCTGGAATTATACTTTCACTGCACAAGCTGCTTAGGAGTTGAAGTGTATTTTTTGTTTTGGAGCACAAATCCCCAGATGCCCTCATTATGGCCAAGTTGACAGGCCATCAGAAACCTGTGTAAATATCTAAAATATCCTTCATCGCACTCGCAGGCTATCTGGGCCAATCAGAAAACATAACACTGAAACTGAAATCATATTGAAAATGTGAACTGTAAGTGTTGAAACACCAAAAACCAGCAGGCCAAGGAACTGAGTAAGGTTCTCGGCCTAACGGATTGAGGATGGTTGGGTTATGGGGTCATTGTTGTGAAACTTCAGGAGTGCGTACAAAGAGAACTTGACACATTTAAGCGCGCCATGGAAAATTAGAAAAGAAAAAACCCGGAGTGTAGCTGCTACGCAATTTCAGCCATAGAAACATTCATTTTAACAGCCTCTCAATACCAAAGCTGACACACATATGGTGGGAGGTTTGGAATGTCTTGAGTGTGCGTGTACTTGCGTGTGTAACATTGAATTTGTTGACGATACCCTTGCACTACTGTCGCTTCAACCCGTACTCACGTAGATTTCACTGCGGCTTTGTACTGTAGAGACTAGGTGCGTGAGGTTCATGCAATGACTTGCTTTGTTTAAAAAAAAAAAAATTAAAAATAGGTCCTTCAAAATCTAACATGAGTTATCGTACCGAATATCAGAATGCTGATTGTGTTGTATCATTGCAAAGGTGGGAAACAAAAAATCTAATAAAAATTGAGCTGTAACCTTTTTAATAAATGTTCTTGTTTTACTGTTTTTAATTTTTATTTTTTTACTTAGCCAAGCCTGTGGACAGTAACACTGTTGTGCAGTAAGCATCCCAGTAACACTGTTGTACAGAAAGTATCCTAGTAACACTTGTACAGAAAGTATCCCAGTAGCACTATTGTACAGAAAGTATCCCAGTAACACTCTTGTACAGTAAGTATCCCAGTAACACTATTGTGCAGAAAGTATCCCAGTAACACTGTTGTACAGTAAGTATCCCAGTAACACTATTGTACAGAAAGTATCCTAGTAACACTTGTACAGTAAGTATCCCAGTAGCACTATTGTACAGAAAGTATCCCAGTAACACTCTTGTACAGTAAGTATCCCAGTAACACTATTGTGCAGAAAGTATCCCAGTAACACTGTTGTACAGTAAGTATCCCAGTAACACTGTTGTGCAGTAAGCATCCCAGTGTTAAGTTCCACTGTGTCCGCAAGCTTCTGCTAAACCATTACACCTTCCACAGCCTGGCAGCCCTCTGGCAGGCCCTCTAAGATCAGTCCCCACATTTACAGAGTGTGCTCTTAACGCTGGGTGCCTGCTCAGTACTGAGTGGAGGGAGGCTGTAGTTCAGTCAACCCATGTACACCACCCTACATCTGCCTACACCCCCATACACCTGCCTACACCACCATACACCTGCCTACACCACCCTACATCTGCCTACACCCCCTTACACCTGACGACACCCCCATACACCTGCCTACACCACCCTACACCTGCCTACACCCCCTTACACCTGCCTACACCTGCCTACACCACCCTACATCTGCCTACACCACTGTACACCTCCCTACAGCACCCTACACCTGCCTACACCACCATACACCCCCTTACGCCTGCCTACACCACCCTACATCTGCCTGCAGCACCCTACACCTGCCTACACCACCATACACCCCCTTACACCTGCCTACACCACCCTACATCTGCCTACACCACTGTATACCTCCTTACAGCACCCTACACCTGCCTACACCACCATACACCCCCTTACACCTGCCTACACCCCCATTCACCCCCATACACCTGCCTACACCATTCTACATCTGCCTACACCACTGTACACCTCCCTACAGCACCCTACACCTGCCTACACCCCCATTCACCCCCATACATCTGCCTACACCACCCTACATCTGCCTAAACCACTGTACACCTGCCTACAGCACCCTACACCTGCCTACACCCCCATTCACCACCTTACACCTGCCTACACCCCCATTCACCCCCATACACCTGCCTACACCACCCTACATCTGCCTACACCACTGTACACCTCCCTACAGCACCCTACACCTGCCTACACCCCCATTCACCCCAAACATCTGCCTACACCACCCTACATCTGCCTACACCACTGTACACCTGCCTACACCCCCATTCACCCCCATACACCTCCCTACACCACCCTACACCTGCCTACACCCCCATTCACCCCCAAACATCTGCCTATACCACCCTACATCTGCCTACACCACTGTACACCTCCCTACAGCACCCTACACCTGCCTACACCACCATACACCCCCTTACACCTGCCTACACCACCCTACATCTGCATACGCTACTGCACACCTCCCTACAGCACCCTACACCTGCCTACGCCACCATACACCCCCTTACACCTGCCTACACCACCATACACCTCCTTACACCTGCCTACACCCCCATTCACCCCCTTACACCTGCCAACACCACTGTACACCTCCCTACAGCACCCTACACCTGCCTACACCCCCATTCACCCCCAAACATCTGCCTACACCACCCTACATCTGCCTACACCACTGTATACCTGCCTACACCCCCATTCACCCCCTTACACCTGTCTACACCACCCTACACCTGCCTACACCCCCATTCACCCCCTTACACCTGCCTACACCACCTTACATCTGCCTACACCACTGTACACCTCCCTACAGCACCCTACACCTGCCTACACCACTGTACACCTCCCTACAGCACCCTACACCTCCCTACACCCCCATTCACCCCCATACATCTGCCTACACCACTGTACACCTGCCTACAGCACCCTACACCTGCCTACACCCCCATTCACCCCCAAACATCTGCCTACACCACTGTACACCTCCCTACACCCACATTCACCCCCAAACATCTGCCTACACCACTGTACACCTGCCTACACCCCCATTCACCCCATACACCTGTCTACACCACCCTACACCTGCCTACACCCCCATTCACCCCATACACCTGCCTACACCACCCTACATCTGCCTACACCACTGTACACCTCCCTACAGCACCCTACACCTGCCTACACCCCCATTCACCCCCAAACATCTGCCTACACCACTGTACACCTCCCTACACCCACATTCACCCCCAAACATCTGCCTACACCACTGTACACCTGCCTACACCCCCATTCACCCCATACACCTGTCTACACCACCCTACACCTGCCTACACCCCCATTCACCCCCTTACACCTGCCTACACCATCCTACACCTGCCTACACCACTGTACACCTCCCTACAGCACCCTACACCTGCCTACACCACTGTACACCTCCCTCCAGCACCCTACACCTGCCTACACCACCATACACCCCCTTACACCTGCCTACACCACCATACACCTCCTTACACCTGCCTACACCCCCATTCACCCCCTTACACCTGCCAACACCACTGTACACCTGCCTACATCACCCTACACCACTGTACACCTGCCTATACCACCATACAGGATTCGGGTCAGGATTCATTCATCATACTCGATCTCTGGCGGCACGGTGACCGCAAATAACATATAGGAAATTTGGCTAATGCAGTTTCTTTTGGCCCAATTTTAACCTTCATTTTCAAGGATCACCAGAATATTCCGCCATTTTCAACTTAATCATAATCGTTTTAGTATATTTTTGGACATGGAATTAATACGTATTCAATCTGAAGCTTATGCAGCTGATTTAAAACTGAGGAATCATTCAATTTTATATAATTCAAATTAAAATATGGATAATTATAAACAGTCTTTTAACCATGCAGTGTTTATAAATTATACAATCAAGACTAATTATTTTGGTTATCAATAAAGGGAAGGCAATTAATATGAATATAGTGTACAAAGAATAAACATTGGGAATTGTATATCCTTTGTCGACTATAATTTTTTACCAGCTGTATAACAGTTTTAGGTGTTGAATCAGTCATATTCCTTTTGACTGCAGAATAAGTTATTTCATACAAAATTTTTGATATAATGGTATATTTTCTAGTGGATCTGAAATGTGTGCAATTGACCTGATGTCTGTTTCTATCCAGTTTCTATAATAAATGGATTTGTGCCTAAAATGTAATGTATCAGTTCCGTGCCGGTGTACATTCTGGTTCTGATGTGGTCCCACTCACTGATACAGTTCATTGCTTCTACTGAACTGTTCTTATACATGTCCGTATGGGCTCCTCATAGGTTTCATTTGGCATCACTGTATCATAGACCGTAGAAAGCTGACTCTTCACAACTTGGCGGGGCATGCCCCATATCTATACAGCACTGAGAGTTTGGCACTTTTCAGGGTTCCCCACAGAAATAACCGCATCAGCCCTTAAAAACATTCATTTCGGTACATCCTGTACCCATTTTAACAGACAATTCATAAACAACTTCACAATAAAGCTCCAAAGGGATTCTTCTTCTTCTCCTCCTCTTTCATCATCTCCTCCGCCTCCATCTCCTTTTTTTTCTCCTTCTCCTTCTCCTAGGCACAGGCTATATTGCTGTTCACATGGTTAGTTGGCTACGTTACAGTGGGTTCTTCACCAACCATGTTATAAAGCTTATATATACATTGTGAAAACTGGGCTTCGTTACTTTTAATGACATTAATCATACAGCAACTTGCTTGGGGTTAAAACCTTGGACAGCCTCAAGGAATTACTGCACTGGATTAGAAAACCATGGTGTCTTTTGGGGTGCGTTAGGGTTATAATTTTCTCAGCAACGGCTTTGAGTATTTTGATGTGTCTACCACATTAATACACCACGTTTATTTAGGTTTCAGATATTCAGAGCATTAATCGCGATGTGTGTTTGTTGAGTCATTGTTCGGTATTCATTTTCCGTTGTTGTATACCTTATTGTATAATACTTCATATATTCTGATCTCTCTACTGTCAAACCATCCATTTTGATTACAGTTGTTTCATGTTCTGCATTACATTTGTGCTGTGCCCTTAAACTCTTTTTGCACATCAACTCCTGCAGCTGTGTCAGCACAGCAATGTTTAATGTGCTGTCCGTTTCTCTGCTGGTGCTGCAGCCAGGAACTCAGGCCTGTGTAAAATATCATGCAGACTGCGCTTCTGTTTCTGCCATAATACATAACAGGAGCTAGCTACGTATCCTACTCACATTCTGTCAGTCATTTCGAGACATTCCTTCTCTTTTTTTTTTTTTTTTGGCCCACCACCACCCCCTACAACATATTCCAGGTGTTCCCCTTGTGCATACACACCCACCCAATTTATACTTCCCATATACAGATAATAGTAATACTAAAAAGTAGAAATAATGGTGCTGCTGATATTTAGTCTGCCCCTTCGCCCTACCCCCAGCCAGCCCACCCCTTCACCATGTGTTAAACATATACTGTACAGTGCCATGAAAATGTATTGCCCTTTCCTGATTTAATCTATTAGCCTATTGTATATTTGTCACACTAAATGGTTTGATCTTTAGACAAATGTAATGTAATATTAGACAAAGGAAACCTGAGTAAAAGCAAAACACAGTTTTAAAAGTATTATTTCATTTATTTAATGGAAGAAAAGTTATCATACCCATATCAAAAAATAATTGCTCCAGTTACTAACAAAGGACAACGAAAGCAGCCTCGCAAACGACAGGTTAGAGCGGTCAATTCATCTTGCGTTTAATAATAAAATGTTACCTATTCAATACCAGAAGAAATCCACTTCACTGAGGCTGCTGCGTCAGTGGAGCACTGAAGTGCCCTGGAGGCTCAGTTTTGATCAGTTCTGACTAACGGAATTTTGAGCCACTATAGATATAAGAGATTGGAGACGAGTCCATAGACTTCCTGTTATAAAAAGGTATTAAAATGTAATATATCCCAAAAACATCTGGACCAAAACAATCATTGTCTCACAAACTAGTACACATAATTAAATTGTTTTTTTTTTTTTTAATTGACCAATCAAGTTTTCTTGGATTGTCAAACCAGTTTAGCTTTTTATATTTAAGCAGAGTGTTTTAGCTTAAATGTATCTCTGATTTAAGTAAATGGGCAGAAACAATTAACTGTATAAAAACAAGTTCTTATACAGACATCGGGTAGAAAAAGCTCTTTCGCACACAGCACGCATACTTCCGGGTGCTTCACTGCCTGGCCCCTCCCAGCCTAACTTTCAATCTCGCGAGATTTCACGAATAGGACAGTGTCGGATTCCAGTGGATAGAGGGAAGAGGGTGAGAGAGGGGCGCTTGGGTGAGTTTGTAAATACTTTACAGACTAGTGACAAAACACACGGTTGTAAATCATCCAGAATATGAGCAGAGAGGCTCCGCAAGTATCAGTGAGGTATTAGTGGGACAATGACAGCCTCATGATGTTTCTCAGTCGCGGTCACAAGCTAACATTAGCTAGTTAGCTAGCTAGCTTGTTATGTTTTCAACTCCGCTCTGTCGATTTTGGCTCTGTCTTTTAACATTTCGCTTTTTTAACCTAGTGACGTCTTTTGGAATATGACTTGCGAGACAGTTATGTAAATTTTTGACGCTAGGAAAGGGGCTCTTCAAGCATGGTGAATGGCTGTTGGGTTTGTTGTGGCACATTTGCCATTGCACGGGGCCTTCTGGGTTGAAGCATTTGGTGAAGGGGGAAATTCCAACCATTGATAGGCACTTCGAGGACCCAGTTATATTCAACTGTGAGTCACTATTGACAGGTACACGTCCAATGAGCAGGTGGTGTTTCGCTGTTCTTCTGTAATAAGACCAATCAGGAAGAAAAATAGGCGGATGTTGAGTGGATTAGGGCAGGGTCATGGTGGTCCTGACACATTCTAGTGGGCTGCTAGCTAGCTACTAGGTAGCTATTAGAAACGAGCTACCATTAGTTAATTTGTTCGTTAACGTTATATAGATTGTTAGCATACACGCTAGCTAACGGAAGTAGAATTAATTTCGCGATGCCACTGAAACTTTAAAATAAGTTCTTCCGAAGAGAATTTATTCACCACAATCCTCACAGGTGACATTAACCTTTAAGCGATTTTTGTATGTGTTACTGGCGAGTTTGGTTTTCCTATTATCCTCAGCAGTAAATCTAGCCCTACTTTGAATGCTTTTGTTAAATTGGACCACTATATATCATTTACCACCAGACTTGCAATGCATAGGCCATAATTTACACGCGATCAGTTGGATTCTATTATTATTATTCTTATTATTATTCTTCTTATTATTATTCTTATTATTATTGTGATGATGATGAGGCAGTCACCCATATCCAAATCGAATTCCAGTGCACAAATATATTCTCATTCAAGTTTATGAAAGTTTAACTTGTCAGACATTTTTGGTTAAAACAGTTTAGTAACATTGCATCACTATCGAAATCCTGAATAGATATCTCCCCTTTCTTTTTTCAATAAATTTAATTCAGTTCACTTAAGTTTTAATTGTACAGCACTTTTTACAGACATACTGTCTCAAAGATGCTTCACAATGGAAATACAAAAGAAATTCAAACAAAAAAACATGATCTGCTACTTGGTCAAGGATGCAAGAGTAAGCCTACAACTTCTGCTTTTTTTTTTTTTTTTTACATCAGTTACGTTTCAAGTACGCTGAAAAACATGGGGGACGATCGGCCTTTTGTGTGCACTGCCCCAGGCTGTGGACAGGTAAGTACCTGCTCTCAACTTTGGTCCTGGAGCTGTCCACGTGTGTGTGAATCACCAGCCTCTGCAAAACACACTATAGACTCACTAGACCTGATAACTTAAGTTTAGTTGTTTATTGGAGGAGGTTCTTGTGGGTAATGTTCTGTTCTGGTGATGTCTGGTTTAGTGGGCTTACTTTAATTGTTCTGACTCCTCTGTTCCTTCTATATATATTTTTAAGATAAACAAGAAAATAAGATTACTTACGTTCAACAAGAGCCAGTGCTGAGGATACAGAGCTGAGGATCTGGATAAAACATTGATAATCTCTGGTTAAAACTTCTTGTCATCATTTCAACACAGTGTCAATAATGTACAGTGAAATTGTACTGTGATCTTGGTGGGTATTTAAGGTAGTGGATGCATCAAACCTTGCCTTACAAGAGACATACCCTCAGCTGGGTAGAATCATCCATATTTGGAGAGATACATGACTTGTTCGATTTTGTTTTCTAATTTGTTTTCAATGTAAATTTTATAATGGGGAAAATAATCTGTTATTTAAATGGAGACCGTCATTTACTTTTTTGATGGCCAGTTGGTAGAAAAGCTACCGTCTTGAGTTAAAGTGAGCCTTTTCAAACGTTATATTGCCTTTCTTTAATCTAGCAAATGCTCTTCTCCAGAGCAGTTTAGAATGAAAGAGAATGTACGTGTGCCCATCTGAGCTATATGAGCAACATTATCAGACCTGGTTAACAGCATTTCTTAGGCCATGCAAGTGTATGTGCATCATCACCAACCACTACATGGAAGTTAAGTTACAGTGACAAGAAAAAATATTGACTGATTGCCTGATTTTCTCTGTTATTGCTTATTTGTCACACTGAATGGTTTCAGATCTTTAGACAAAATGTAATATTTAACAGCGTGAACCTGAGTAAAGGTAAAGTACTTTTTAAAAAATATTATTTCATTTATTTAATGAATGGCCAAAAGTGTGTGAACACCTGACACCCAACATCTCGTCCATAATTACGGGCATTAATATGGAGTCGGTCCACCCTTTGCTGCTATAACAACCTCCACTCTTCTGGGAAGGCTTTATGCTAGACGTTAGAGCATTGCTGCAGGGATTTGCTTCCATTCAGCCAGAAGAGCATCAGTGAGGTCGGGCACCGATTGGGCAATTAGGCCTGGCTCACAGGTGGCTTTTTAATTGATCCCAAAGGTGTTTGATTGGGTTGAGGTCAGGGCTCTGTGCAGGCCATTCATGTTCTTCCACATCGTTCTCAACGAAATCATTTCTGTATGGGCCTTGCTGTGTGGGGGCATGGTCATGCTGAAACGGAAAAGGGCCTCCCCCAAACTGTTGGTGAAGCACAGATTTGCCTTCACTGGAACTAAGGGGCCTAGCACAAACCATGAAATATAGCCCCAGATCACGGGATGTTCAGCTACTTTTGGTCATATAGTGTACCTTGTACAAAACAAGTTCTCTTGCATATCCTACCTTATGCTTTAACGCACCAGAGACAGACCTGCCTATTGAGCTCTATTTCTTTGAATACAAAGTTTGTTGTTGTGACATCCCTAACGCTATTGGATATATGTATAAATACATGCTGCACGTAAATGCTTTCTTAGGCTGTTGGTGACCAAGTCAAGTTGTATTTGTGGTTTTGTTTGATAATTTGTAGCTACTGGTCATTTAAAAATTGTGGGTGATTTACTTGGATTCACAGGAAATTTGCATTTGACCAATCAGAGAAGTACAGGACTGCTAGCTCCACCCAGTAGTTCCTGGTACCTTTTTTTGCTACCTCTGGAAGGGTAGCAAAATTTAGTTCTGAGAACTTTACACGGTACACTTCTGCTGGCAGTAATCATGGTTTCATGGCATGGGACGGTACAGCAGTGGAAAAGGGGGCTGTGCGTGAGAAAAAAGTGCTCGGGAGTGAGAGTAGGAGAGAAGGGGGGATACACAGATGCCACCTGGTGGCAGAGCAGAGGGATCTGATGGTGATTAAAGGTAGACTGAAGCTAGCTGTCCAGTAGGCCCTGTGGTTTCTGAGCAGAGGGGTCTGATGGTGTTTAAGGGTAGACTGAAGCTAGCTGTCCAGTAGGCCCTGTGGTGGCAGAGCAGAGGGGTCTGATGGTTTTTAAAGGTAGGCTGAAGCTAGCTGTCCAGTAGGCCCTGTGGTGGCAGAGCAAAGGGGTCTGATGGTGTTTAAAGGTAGACTGAAGCTAGCTGTCCAGTAGGCCCTGTGGTGGCAGAGCAGAAGGGTCTGATAGTGTTTAAAGGTAGACTGAAGCTAGCTGTCCAGTAGGCCCTGTGGTGGCAGAGCAGAGGGGTCTGATGGTTTTTAAAGGTAGGCTGAAGCTAGCTGTCCAGTAGGCCCCGTGGTGGCTGAGCAGAGGGGTCTGATGGTGTTTAAAGGTAGACTGAAGCTAGCTGTCCAGTAGGCCCTGTGGTGGCAGAGCAGAAGGGTCTGATAGTGTTTAAGGGTAGACTGAAGCTAGCTGTCCTGTAGGCCAGTGCAGTTTTAAACTTGGTGTGAGCTGCAGCTGGGAGGCAGTGAGGTGCGATGAGGAAGAGTGCAACGTGAGCGTACTCGGGAACGTTGTGCGGCTGTGTTCTTCAGCAGGGACACTTATTCCTTAAACAGCATTAAAAGCTTGTCAGAATTTAATTTCCCAGTTCAGTCTGCACAGATAGGCAAATACAGTGTAGGTTAATAATAATACAGTAGAATCCACTTAATCGCATATCGCATTATCGCGTAATTTGTGTATTTGCAATGAATCGCCATATCTCAAAACATTTCCCACTCATTCCTTTGTATAGCGAGTGCGTGTTTGCATAAACCATTGGAGCATATTTTGAATATTGTCATGGAATTATGTTCAATTACATCACACAACGATCTATAAATATACGTTATGTTGGCAGATGCGGTATAAACAAACCGACAATTGCCTCATAAAGACACAAAGCCGCAAAAGACATTTCCGTGTAGGAAAAACCTGATCGTATCCCATTAAAAAATCTGAAACATTTTTGACCTTTGACTAGATTTTCTGGTTGAAAAGAAAATTAGCTGAATGTTAGCTGAATATTCAGCTTGGCTGAATATTCATTCACTTGAATAGGGTCTGTCCACTTAGATTACAAAGTGCCATCAGTCATACAAGGCTTTGCACGGAAGCATCAGCCCATCTACGCTCACCATTCGCCAGAAATAGATATAGACTAAATCTGATAAGCTCTGTCTGGTTGAGCTGGGTGTTTCCTGTGTCACGGTCTAGGTGTTTGTGTTTGCTGACAATGAATATCAGAGCTGGTCGTGTTACGTAAAATTGTTATGTTGCTTATTACTCGTTATTGCTTTAAGAAAGCAATGTCTTGTATTCCAGTATTACGTTAGAATAATGGTAAGGCGTTGTATTACTTTATTCTAACACCACTAAGCCCATTTGACCTTACTCATTAGTTGAAATTGTGTTCAAGTATTTTATAGATCGCTGCTACTCAAATCATGGCCCTCGAGGTCCAATACCTGCTGGGTTTTTACTCTCCCTTTACCTGGGAGTCAAGTGTGAATACGGTCTGGCCAATCGGGAGCACTAATTGTTCAGTTAAATACCTGGGAGAGAAGAAGACCAGGGCCGGATTCGGATTCAAGGTCCAGATTTGAGTATCCTTGATTGTAATAACTTTTTAGCAACTGGCAAATAGCCTAGGCTATTCCCTATTATCAAGTGGACATTTCGCCAGTGATAACAGACAAAACAGATACACAGAACTGTTGTTTTTAATTCATTTTCTTAAACTCCTTCAGCTCAGCACCTCTTGACAATTTCAAATGTAACCTGAAACAGAAAAGATCTATACAAATATCCAAATAACCAAAATGGTCACTTAAAGATTTTTTTTCCCCCTCCTCAGTTAATCTCTAGTTATTAGAGTACTTCTAAATGCAAAATGTTGGACGTGCCTCCAGAGTTTCAAAGTCTGCGTATAATATGCGACTGTGGGTTTTATTTTTTTTTTAAGTCTTGAAAAAATCTGAAGTGGCGTGTTGCAATTTTTTGGGCTTGTTTAAAAAAATCTGGACCTGGTTTTTCCACATTTCTGGTTTGTGGACACACATTTATGGACAGTAGCTGGCTTGCTTAGGTATTGTACCCCCCCGGCGCTCACTCCTTCCTGTTTTTCTTTCCTTTTAAAAATCTGTACTCCTCAAAGAAAACATCAAAGGGGCAGTTAACGCAAAAATGAAATGAAGGTGTGTCTCCATGAATATGTCCATCCAGATAACTTGTCAAATTTCAGCAAAGCTTTCTAGATATTCTGTAAATTTTGTTTTCTGACCTCAAACAATTTTATCAAAATGGTAGCCCTGGAGGCCCAACTCACCATTTAGGCTAACTCCTGCTTTCTGAGCCTTTTTCTTTTTCTCTTCCGTCTCTTTCTCACTGACGTTATTCGTTTTACTCTTTTCTTGTCTCAGAGGTTCACCAATGAGGACCACCTCGCCGTCCACAAACACAAGCACGAGATGACCCTGAAGTTCGGACCTGCCCGGACCGACTCAGTCATCATAGCAGGCGAGTCCTGGTCCCTGCTCTCCCTTTCCTTTCAGACTGACCCCCCATGCGGGTATGCTGGGTGCTCTTGTGAAGGGATTGTCAAATCAAAGGTGTTTTGTTTACATTTTATTTTGTGCAAGAGCATGATCTGTGTAAGATTCTTTTTTTGGAAGCTATATTGTAGATGCCTACTAATTATGCACCTTTCTGGAATGTGTTTTTAAAAAAAAGCAATTTTAGGTCATACAAATTTGTATTTTTTCAGAAAAGGGTTAATGACCGACCAGCCTAGACTGATACATATAAAACATTTTAGATTTAGATTTCAGTTTACTTAGGTGGTCAAAATGAACTTTGTTTACTTAGCAGCACTAGTGCTCCTAACGATTTTATTCATGATTTCTCATGCCAAATAGATACAGGTCTGTATGCAATTTGGCCTATATTTTTATGTGATGGTAAACTTTTCTAATGTGTTTCATATGCCACAGGACAGTCGTGGTGGTGAAATGATAAATCTGGTCCATTTTAGGCAGGGCATGTTTCTTTCAATAGCTGAACGTTGATGGTGTTTTAAGTCTAAAAACTGGGATATTTCTTTGTTCAGATATGATTCTGGTCTCATGATTTTACTTTTATGCCAATACAGGTACAATTCTACTTGATTTTGTAAATAGGCACTGAAAAATGCAGTTAAGCTTTGCCCTATAATAGATATATAGAACACTGCTCTGCTCAAAACAGAAAACATTGCATAGCGATTGCACTCAATATTATTAAGTAACCTCAAAAAATAAATCTTTGTAATAATTAAAAAAAAAAAAAAAAAAACAAGATTGCATTTACTTAATAAAATTATGGACAGAACAGTGGACCTGCTTCACCTTCATTTCAGATGGAGTCTGCATGGACACAGTTAAGTATATGTGACATTTTCAACTTAATCAGTTTGTCACAGCCAACTTAATAATATTGCATGAAACCACTGTCCAACGATTAATTTTTTTGTGTGTTGAAACGACGTTGCGAAATCTGCTAGTTTAGTAAGCGAGTTGTGGACCGGTATCGTCTTGTCGGAGTAATCGATGGGAGACACGTACTGGTTTGCAGTGAATTTGCGTGTCGCCGCCTCACCTGGTGTGACGTCAGGTCCGAGGACTGGGTTCCGTTTAAACGGTTGATTTGGCGGCGCTGTGCTGATGTGTGGGCTGAGCCAGTCCAGAACGTTCCGGAATGTGACCGTGTTCCGCGCGTCCTTCCAGACCAGACGCCCACGCCCACCCGCTTCCTGAAGAACTGCGAGGAGGTGGGCCTCTTCAGCGAACTGGCCAGCTCCTTCGAGCAGGAGTTCCGCAAGGAGGACGATGACAACAACAACAACAACAGCAGCAAGACGGCCAAAAACTCGGTGAGCCAGCGACATCGGTGGTGGATAGGCTTTTTTTGCTGGTTTGGAGATGACTGTACAGATAACGTTATGCACTTCCAATGAGTGGGTGAAGCAGAACTGAGATACTTGCCACTGTTGCCCCAGGCGTGCTGTTTGGCAGGGGGGCGTTGGGGGAGGGGGGGGGTGGGGGATGGTTCAAGCCTGGATCTCTGCTTTGTGACAAATGCCCTTTGTAAAATGCACTATACAAATAAAATGTAATTGAATTGAGATACACTTGCCTGCTGTCACACTTTCTCTAACAACAGTTAATGAACAGAACAAGAAAATAATAAGAATATTGAAAATTAGATAAGTGTCAGGAAAGAAGAGTTCAGGTCTAATTAATGGAAAGATGCGTGTTCATGATGAGTCTGTCTAAAGCGCCTCTGATTGGCTGTTCCCCAGTCTTCGGCCGTGCAGACTCCCTCTGACGTCAGGGTGAAGCGGGAGGCGTCGGTGGAGCTGGACTCCTCCCCTCCGAACAGCCCCAACTCCGTCTCCAGCATGTCCGACTCGGAGAGCAGCGAGCCCACGGTAACAACGATGTGCATGTCCAGACGTCTCAGTTAGCACCCTGTTTAGCTTTAATAGAAATGTCTTAATTAGCACCCTGTTTAGCTTTAATAGCAACATCTTATTTAGCACCCTGCTTAGCTTTAATAGCAACATCTTAATGAGCACCCTGTTTAGCTTTAATGGCAACATCTTAATTAGCACCCTGTTTAGCTTTAATAGCAACATCGTAATTAGCACCCTGTTTAGCTTTAATAGCAACATCTTAATGAGCACCCTGTTTAGCTTTAATAGCAACATCGTAATTAGCACCCTGTTTAGCTTTAATAGCAACGTCTTAATTAGCACCCTGTTTAGCTTTAATAGCAACATCTTAATGAGCACCCTGTTTAGCTTTAATAGCAACATCGTAATTAGCACCCTGTTTAGCTTTAATAGCAACGTCTTAATTAGCACCCTGTTTACCTTTAATAGCAACATCTTAATTAGCACCCTGTTTAGCTTTAATAGAAACATCTCAGTTAGCACCCTGTTTAGCTTTAATAGCAACATCGTAATTAGCACCCTGTTTAGCTTTAATAGCAACATCTTAATGAGCACCCTGTTTAGCTTTAATAGCAACATCGTAATTAGCACCCTGTTTAGCTTTAATAGCAACGTCTTAATTAGCACCCTGTTTAGCTTTAATAGCAACATCTTAATTAGCACCCTGTTTAGCTTTAATAGCAACATCTTAATTAGCACCCTGTTTAGCTTTAATAGCAACATCTTAATTAGCACCCTGTTTAGCTTTAATAGCAACATCTTAATTAGCACCCTGTTTAGCTTTAATAGAAACGTCTTAATTAGCACCCTGTTTAGCTTTAATAGAAACGTCTTAATTAGCACCCTGTTTAGCTTTAATAGCAACATCTTAATTAGCACCCTGTTTAGCTTTAAAGGAGTACCATGGTGATTTTCACACTTTCTCGGTTTTATGTGCTATTTGCACAAGAGGCATTGAAGAAATACAATGAGTAAAGTATTAAATATGTCCGTTCTGTATTTTTGGAGAAATATGCGTTTTAAATTTATCGTCCTATTTTCAACCGGTTGAGAAAGTTGTCAACTTGGTGCGTCACGAACATAGTTACCACTCCCCTTTCCACGCCCCGTAAACCCATGGATAACTCGAGACCCATAGTTTGCGCCGCTGGCTTACAGGCAAGACAATGCAAATATTTGACTAACGTTAGGTTCACTTAAATTAGAGTGCCTTTTAAGGACTATTAGATTATTTCTGGTTATATTCATTTAGCTAGCTAGCTAACGTTAGCTAGCTAGGTAGTTTGCTTTCATAAGGCAATGTTATCGATAACGTTAGCTAGCTAGTTTGCTTTTATGAGGATGTTATACTTGTGCTTTTATCTTAACTTGGCTAGCTAGATAGCAAAAATTATAATTGGATATAAGTCAACGTCCTTACCTTAGCTATCTATCGATACTTGATATACTACTAAGCTAGCTAGCTTGTGAAAAGTCTCCCAAAAAGAGCGCGTATCATTGGGGTAGCTATGGTAACGGGGCACGGTCTGTCAATCATAGCTAATTGACAGTTCTCATTACCACGCCCAGACGGTTTGGGTGAACTTTTATAGTGGGAAATTTAGGCTTAGAAAAATACGTTTTAAAGTACATTGAAATGACTGAATAATAATAAAAATATGCACATTTGTTTTGTTGTTGCCTAGAGACAACTGGGAAGTGTCACGTTCAACCACCATGTTACTCCTTTAATAGCAACATCTTAATTAGCACCCTGCTTAGCTTTAATAGCAACGTCTTAATGAGCACCCTGTTTAGCTTTAATAGCAACGTCTTAATTAGCACCCTGTTTAGCTTTAATAGAAACATCTCAGTTAGCACCCTGTTTAGCTTTAATAGCAACGTCTTAATTAGCACCCTGTTTAGCTTTAATAGAAACATCTCAGTTAGCACCCTGTTTAGCTTTAATAGCAACGTCTTAATTAGCACCCTGTTTAGCTTTAATAGAAACATCTCAGTTAGCACCCTGTTTAGCTTTAATAGAAACATCTTAATTAGCACCCTGTTTAGCTTTAATAGAAACGTCTTAATGAGCACCCTGTTTAGCCTTAATAGCGACATCTTAATTAGCACCCTGTTTAGCTTTAATAGCAACATCTTAATTAGCACCCTGTTTAGTTTGAACCAGCATAAGCAGTCTTTTCATCTCTTTGAGGTCAGTAGCTAATGGAATGATTTTGATGTTTTTGTGAGTTGGGTCTCTCTAGCAGTTTTTGGCGTGCAGAATAATTTCTGCCACAGTGTCTGTACATTGGTCTCATGTTAAACGGCTGTTAGTATTTCACGGGGTGCTGCCTGTTTCTCCGTTTGATCTCTGAGGTCAGTCTTGGTGAGGAAGTGCACAGCTTTATCGCTATGGTAACTGTGAGCAGGAAGTGGCGGGCACTCACTGCGCTGTGTTGGTAGCAGGTCCCCCAGCCGCCTGCGCTCAGCTCGGCGCCCACGCCCACCATCGTGCGGCCCGGCTCCCTGCCCCTCCACCTGGGCTACGACCCCCTGCACCCCACCCTGCCCTCGCCCACGTCCGTCATCACGCAAGCCCCGCCCTCCAACCGCCAGCTGGGGTGAGTACTAACGGAGAGCAGCGCCCGGAGCCTCTGCACATCTCTCCTGATAACGCACACGTGCACACTGACACACGCACACGCACACATGCAGGATAACGCACACGCGCACACTGACACACGCACACACACACATGCAGGATAACGCACATGTGCACACAGATACGCGCACACACACACACAGACACATGCAAGATAGCTTCATGGGGCTGTGGTGGAATATCAGCCCCCAGGTAAGCAGCTGCTGCAGTTTGCCTGGGAGAGGTCTGTACAGCCTGCGCTTCTCCCTCCTGATTGGATGCCTCTCTCTCTCCCCAGGTCCCCCACGGGCCCATACCCAATGATGATGCACCTCCCCAACGGTCAGGCCGTCCCTCTCCTGCCCAGCCCGGGCCAGATGGCTTCAGTCATATCAGTAAGCGCCGAACCGCCTCCACCTTCTCCACACACCTGCACTAACAGTCACATTCAGACTTCTGTGTCTTACCCACGTACAGAACCATACAGGGAACACAGGACTCCACAGTGCCAGATTATAGGACGAGGTCGATTCTGGGAGCTATGTAAAATGTGTCGTGCTAGTGTTCAGTTTCTAGCGCAGGGGTCCCCAAACCTCGTCCTGGGGAGCCAGAGGTTAGGAACAGGCTTATTCCCCAGAGACCTGTTGAGCTGAGGTGTAATTAATCTGTTTTTTGTGCAACATGTCGATTAACACCGTAGAACCTGAGAGACGCAGACCCGTTGGGAACGGGGTGGTTGAGAAGATGGAACTGTTTGTGAAATTAAATTTATCAATATTTATTTCAGTCATTTATTGATTACCTGCATTCGTCTAGCCTTTTTTGACAGGCTTATATTTTAGCTTTAAGTCTGTTTAATAATTTAACCAGCAGTCATGAAGGTTTGCGAGCAGGATCCCATCAGAACATTCATTTTTTTTGAACGCGCAGCATTAATATGAGACATCGTAAGTCCGCAGTTTACGTCGGTTAAAAGTGCCTCGCCTTCTCAAAAGCAAAAACACTACGGGCTGTGAGATCTACGGTAGCTTGTGTTTCGTTACACCGTTCCCTCAGAAGCTTGCTCTCTGCCCACTCAGAAGAGAGGGACTCAGCATGCAGCTACTGAGGGCGACGTGTATTTCCAGTTCATCGGTGGAAAGAGTCACTTTTTTCGCTCTCACGCTCGCCAGCGCAGATCTTTTATGTCTTGTGTAAAAAAAAAAAGCGGCTGATTGGCCGAGCTGTTTCTGGGGCTCCGTGCCCTCGTTGAGCTGGCGGCTCAGCCTGTGACGCGTGTGAAACCGTGCGTGGGCGGAGCCTTCGGCGCGGTGGGCATGTCGCGGTTTGAGATCTGCTGAGCGTGTTGTTTTCCTCACCCCCCCCCCCCCCCCCCCCCCCGCAGCTCGCTCGGCCGCTCTGCATGGTGCCCAACGTTCCCGGCATCCCCGGCCCCCCGTTGGGCGGAGTCAGCAGCGGCTCCTCCTCCCCCTCCGGATACAGCGCTCACTCCGACGCCAAGATGGTAAGCTTTGCGTCGCAAATCTTTTTTTTTTTTTTTGACCCTATATTTTATCCACAATTTTTATCCCTGGTTTGTTCCCAACCCGAACTCCGCTGGGCTTGTTGATCTCCTGCTGCACCCCCCTTCCTGCCGTCGTCAGGAGGAGAGAGGACACACGCACGGACTCCTTAGATTCACGTGACGCCTGTTCTCACGATTTTCTGATATCTACCGCCCATGTTGTTGGAGGTCAGCATATTCTCCCTCTGTGCGCCTGCAGTACCAGCGGTGGCCTCTGGAGGGCGATGAGATCAGTCATTCCCCAGGGAGACTGGGCCAATTTTTGCCTCTCCAATGCAGACCTCTGTCCTCAGCCAGCAAGGGCGTGGCTGGGACTCCAGGGAGATTATCATTGTGTGTCAGAGAGAGAATCACTGGGTTTCAGGGAGATTATCACACTGTGTGCAGCAAGACTATTGGTTTCAATTAGACTCTGATGTTCTTTGACAACGACAACGGTGACTTGGGGTGAATGCCATTTTTAACGGAGTCGCGTCGTTCAGAAAAACCTCGGTGACAGGATGTTTACGCAGCCGCGGACTGGAGCGTTTGTCGGCCGAGAGACCGTTGCCCTGGTGACAGAGTGTGGTGCTTCTCCCTCACAGAGGCTGAAGGCGGCGCTGTCCCAGCAGGCCGCGGGCGTTCTGAACGGGGCCGGCGGCGGCGGCGGTATGGCGGTGGGCTCCAGCCCCATGGTCTCCCAGAGGCAGGAGCAGGGCCAGCTGCTCTCCCAGCACCCAGACACGCCCTCCCCCGCACAGCCCCAGGTAGTGCCCCCCCTCCCCCACCCCCATTACACAGAACGTGCTGCTCCCCTTCTGCAGCTGTCACTGCTGCAGCGGAAGAGGGGCCTCCAGGGGCCACTTCACTGTGGACGGATATGCTAGGGCTCTGCTCACAGTTATCAGCATGGCTGCATGTCTTAACTGAACACATCAGCAGCGCATGTCATTTTGTTTATAGTTACCAATAAGGTGGTCTTCCAAGTGCAGATGTTTAAGTGCTAAAACTAAAGCTAATCAATCATAAACGTAACATTTTTATTTGTTTATAATGTATTGTGGAAGCTTATTGAACTTCAGAGACTTTTTAAAATCGTATTTCTTTGTTGTTCTTGGATGGAATTTTATGGTTTGTTTAAATTTCCCAATAAGCAAGTGTTGATTTGTCCCTCAATGGTATCTTATTTGATTTTTAAAAAACTTAATTGAAGTTTGCATCCCCATGTCTGTCAGGATGTGTGTTGCATTGTGAAGCACTTGCCTATGCTCAGCCCTAATAGGAGATACTCTTCCCAGCATTTAGTGGCTCGATACTGCCCCCTGCTGTTCAGAATCGCAGTAGCACTTCTGGTTATCTCAATCTCATGCATGAGTGGCAGTTCTGTATGGTCCAGTACAAAATGACAGCATAGTTGGAATACTTTTTTGACTTTTTCCAGACCCATTTTATACCAACCTGGGACTGACCTTTCCTTACCATAACCTTGCCATCCTTCACCCTCCCTCCTGGCTGTGCCACCCGTTTATCTGCAGGAAAATACATCTTGCCTGCTTAAGACGTGATAAAATTAATGAAGCTGAATCTCCTAGAGTACATCTATAACCATGAAGTTTGTTTAACTGCCAGTATGGTTTTGTGGGGGTGGAGCCGGATTCAGGGAGTTGACATCAAAATTATTGCAGTTTTGCTGGAGGATATCAGTGGCTGTTGTGGTTGTTGACGTATGTATCCTGGAAGGGAACCCATCTTGTCTGAGTGTCTCTTCACCATCATCTGACGCCTGATTGATGGATGGCTTGCCTGTGATAATGCTCTGAGAGCTTGGCCACAGCCATCGGTTAACCTCAGTGGACGGATACTGAGGTTTGGATAAATCCTCCTCCTCTCTGAGACAGTGCCTCTCGCCGGACCTCTAAAAGGGGCCGTTATGTAGAATGTACTGGGGCCCTTCCACCCGTACTACAGCTGCAGTGCTGGAGTTTCTTTCAGGAGGCATCTCGCTCTGGTTGTCCATGTCTTCTGTGAAGTTAACGTCAGGGCGATGGTTTTTTTACGGTGTGGATCTGATTGTGCGTTTATATAGGGTCATGGGGTCGCTGCTTTGTAAAGCTGGAGGTGTCAGCCTTGGTCTTGGTGTGAGGCACAGGTTCTGCTGGTGTAGGTTGCAATTTGCACTCAGTTGACCTTCGAGTCCAAGGCCCAGGGGTGTTTCTCAGTGTCTGTACTTCTGCGCTCTTGCGGTGTCGTGAACTCGTGTGACATCATGTTTAACAGCCCAAGTCCTGTAAACCAAGAACGCATAGAAGCAAGAACAGTTAAAGATCCAGGAAAGTGGTCTTGATTCCCCTTTTTATTTTTTTGTTTTCTCATTTCACTAATAAATGTTACAAAAATCCTTCTGAGAATGAAAATGAGACAAGAAATGTATGTTATAATAGCTGAATTTCAGCTCATTTTAACAATACAGCATATAACTAAAAACGTTCAATTCGGCTCGGCGAACTCGTAGAGTTTAATCTGTTCTCTTAGAGATCAACTCGTGGCCAGAGGGTAGCATTACGTGTTAGCCGAGCCATATTAAACTTTTTTAGTTTTCATTTCACCAATAAATGTGATTAAAATCTTCTACGAACGAAAGAAAGAGGCAAGGAATAGGTGTTAAAATAGCTGTATTTTTACTCATTTTAAATATAGCTTCTTTGAGTAAGTATCGGCTCGTAGCCAGTACTGGCCTCTGTTGTAATGTAGGGTGCATCAACGGAGGCAATCGGGAGTTGTGTGCTGTAGCAAACGCTGACTTGATGTTGTTAGCTGATACAGAGCAATTTTAAATGATCAGAATGGCTCGGCTAACTTGTTTTTGGCGCTAGCTTGGCTGCATCAAGTTAGCCATAGAAAGTTAGTATAGAAAGTAATTGTGAATGAAGCCACCAACATGTATTAACTAGCTAGAGAACAGTGGATAAAAGAGACGTTTTTTTCACTTTCATAGGCTTTACAATTAACGTTAGTCTACAATTGAAATAAAACTATACCCCCAAACCAATGTAAAGCAGCCTTTGAAAGAAACTAGAATACACCGAGGACGGTGACTGTCAGGTAGCGCAACCACACGTCACAAGCACGCACGGGATCTCAAATACATATAACAGCCTTCTTTCTGTACTTGTGAGCTTGCAAGTGCGGTCTCCCACAAGAACAGACTTCACAAGATCGCAAGTCCGGGGTTCGCGTTCTCGGCATTGAGAAACACTCCAGGACTTCTGCTTTGGACGTTTCATTTCCCTGTGCCTCTGAACATAATCGCAGATTCTGTAGACTGGCCGGATAGCGTGCCGAATCGTTGACGGGACACGAGCGACCCTCGCCCTCTCCCCCACCCAGGTGTCCCCGGCCCAGCCCACCGGGGGGCGGCGGCGGCGGGCGGCGGAGGACGACCCGGACGAGCGGAGGCAGCGCTTCCTGGAGAGGAACCGGGCGGCGGCCTCGCGGTGCCGGCAGAAGCGCAAGGTGTGGGTCAGCGCCCTGGAGAAGAAGGCCGAGGAGCTCACCTCCATGAACGTCAACCTGTCCGTGAGTACCTCTCTCACACTCTCTCTCTCTCTCTCTCTCTTTCTTTTTCTCTTTCTCTCAATCTCTCTCTCTCCTCTCTCGCTCACTCTCACTCACTCACTCACTCACTCACTCACTCACTCTCTCTCTCCTCTCTCTCCTCTCTCGCTCACTCTATCTCACTCACTCACTCACTCACTCTCTCTCTCTCGCTCTCTTTCTTTTTTCTCTCTCTCAATCTCTCTCTCCTTTCTCTCTCACTTTGTCTCACTCACTCTCTCTCACTAGAGAACAATTCCGACCAATACTTAATTCACAGTTACTGAGTGACTACACAAAACGATGTTCAGTTAACCAAGAAAAGAGGCAACTGACACAAAAAACAATGGAGAATATTATACGTTTATCTGAATACCACAAGTAGAAGTTGCAACAACACTGAATAGATGCACTCTGCCACTTAAATACTCTCAGAATTAGCAATACCATAGTGCGATACTTAAATTAGTTACCACGAGGTCCGTTGTATCAGGGTGAGCTGCCGCGGATATCTAGAAAGCTCATCAGATCTCAGCGATAGTGTCTGGATGGCACTCTGGGTAAATTTAAGTTTTTAAGTTTTATTTCATTTTTTGGTGAACTGCCCCTTAAAAAAAGGGGACCTTAAGTTATGTTACCGTGGACCGAAGACCCCACCGACCCCCTCTCATCGCTCTGTGTTCTAACCTGTACCGTGCTGTTCTGTCCGGCAGAACGAAGTGTCCCTGTTGCGGAATGAGGTGACCCATCTGAAACAGCTGCTGCTGGCCCACAAGGACTGCCCCGTGACCGCTTTACAGAAGAAGGCCGCGTACCTAGGTGAGAGCTGTCAATCAAGCCCCCGGGCCTGTTGGGGTTTTACCGTTTAGCTGTTTGAGGACTGACTCTCGGACACTGGTGGTCTGTGGGTCACGCACTGCCAAAATGACCTGTGGGCTGTTTTACTGACTAAAGCCCCTTTATTTCCCTACCGGTGGAGTAAACACTGAACATTCAGATGACTCTTCACCAGACCCCCTCATGTTTTTTGCATGTTTGCATTCACTGGCTAAATAATGAATTTCTATTTCTGTGAATCTGGTGGATTTATGGACTGGCACAATGGAACCAAATACATATTGCAGAATAAAACCAGAATGTTTTCTGTGTGTACTTCAAAAGAAAAATCTGAATCTATCATTCACCAAAGCTGCTGTTGAGGAGATCTAGCTGGCCAGTAATTTTCCAGGGTATCTTTCGGACAAGGTTGCATGTGTGTACTGTGTGATTGTAGTCTTGAGTGTATTTACAATAACATAAGATGGCAAAGGAAAGTAATGATGGGATTTGCGTTCCTACAGTCAGCTGCCAGTCATTGACTCGCTTGAACCCGTCAAAAACATTTGGCTCTCTGAAAGCAAAACACAATGATTGGTTGAACACAATGCTTGGGGAACAGGGGACAGTGAACACCACGGATTCTTTAGTCTCACTCAGCACTGTGTGCTTAATATTGTGAGTGCTGTTTGCCTTCCTTTGGAGGAGACTAAATTAATTGGGGTGCCTCTTATGTGAGTCTATGATGGGGGAGTCCATGAAAGTACTTTCAGAGGTGACTGTAGTATGTTAATAATCTGCATACAGATTGTATACGGATGGATTATTCTTCATGAAGTGACTGATATTAGTACTTGGGGTTACTGGTTACAGTGGGGAAAATGCAGAAAAATAATGAGCTGCATTAGAATCACAGATGTTGTTAAATGGAAGCAGCACAGACATGGCGGATAGGCGAGATCCGTATCTGTGAGATGATCTGGACTACAAATGGCCATGACTACAAATACAAAACTTTATTGACCACACGTTGGAAATTTGCCTTTGGCTTCTCTATAAAAGACGTAAGAGAAACATACAAAGTACAAAATACAGTTTTGAAAGTCAATCCAAAAAGGACCGTTGCTGTATTTTTGGATTGTCTTTTTTTTGGGGGAGCCCAGAAAACCTGTGTGACTCGGCTTCTTCTGCTCCCCTGCAGGAGAGGAGAGCCCCAAAGAGCCGACGGAGCCCAAGGGGTCTCCGGCCCCCGTCATCCAGCACAGCTCCCAGGCCCCCAGCCCCGCGGGACGGGCCAACGGGCTGAGCCAGCGCGCCCCCGCCGAGGTGGTGGCCATGTCCGTGCTGGCCGGGATGGGCGGGCAGCGGTCCGAGGGGGGCGGGGCCTCCCAGGTCATCGTGGCGCCGCAGTCGCAGCCCTCCACCAGATGATGCCGGGGGTGGGACGCCCCCGTGGAACTCCTTTTAAAAAAAAAAAATAAAATAAAATAAAAATGACTCGCCGGAGGGGGTGGCGGGGCGGACGCTGCGAGAAGGAGGCGGGGTTTCCCTGCGCCGCGCCGCGACCGGGCCCCGCCTCGTCTCTTAAGCGTCCGACTCCCGTTCCCGCGCTCCCAACCCTCTTCGGCTTCCAGATTCGCGGGAGTGTCGAACTGAACTGAGAATCGAGAAATTCCTTTTCACCATGCCACTGACTACGTGGGCTGTACTATTACCCCCCCCTCCCTCCCCGCTCCCCAAGCGGTCCTCCTGACCCAACTACGACCCCTAATACTCAACCTCACGATGACTGCATCCTCTGTCCCAGCAATGTACTCTGATACGCGCGCGCACGCACACGCCTGTGGGTAGCAGACGACTGTATCGTTTTTTTTTTCGTTTTTTTTGTCCTGTTGGTTTTGACTGTTAGACGGGCAGCGTTCGATTTCCTGCATCAGCAAGCCCTCCCCCACGGGAACGAGATTTTGGGAATGGCTTTCGGAAACGTGGTTTTCGGGAATGGTTTTGGAAATGATGGTGGTGTTCAAGGCTTTCGTTTCCTAAGATCCTTCAGAAGAACGTCCGGCCGAGATGAACAGGCTGGTGAAAAAACAGTCCTTTCTTGTGACGCAGTTAAAAACCATATCCATTGTTTCATATCGGCACCCTCAGTGTGTGTGTATGCATGTATGTGCATATATATACACAGATATACATATATACAGTACACACATGCATACATACATGTGTTTATGTAAAGATCAGTATATATACCACTATATGCAGATGCAGTCAGATGCACTAATGCCTGGTTTTTTTGAACATGCTTTACTTTTTAGCTTATTAACAGTTGGGAGTTCCTATGTGTGAATGTAGCTGTGTGTTTAGAGGCTAACTTTTGGTTTTATATAAAATTGCACGGCCATGACATCACTGTCATCAGTGCTATTAAACTGGTACAGTTCCCTTTAGGTTTTGATTGGCTAAAATTGCATGGCAGGAGCATCCGTTTATTTCAGGAGTGATCCCATTTCTGGAAACATTTTTATCCCTCTTGGACTGAACGTGAAATGTCTGCTTAGGCGTCGCTACTGCAAGTGTCGGCAGTTGCAAAGCTGGAAGGGTTGGAATCTTCTAGAATCTGGTTTGTTCTGTCTTGTAACGATGTGGACCTGAAGCAGAGGGGTTGAGTAGCTCTCCAGTGCCAATGAGGCTTGATCAACAGGTGCTGGGGTTGGGATGAAAACCAAGCAGGTGCCGCTCCTTCAGGGAGGTAGTTCTTGTGCTGCTGCTCTGATCCTGTCCTCATTTCATTGGATTTGCAGCAGATTTGCCACACAGCGCACGGCTGTGTTCTCTGTTTTTGGCCCGGTAACATTCGTGCTTTTGTCTTTTGGGTAGGAGTACCCAACTTTAGTCCGAGTGGGCCGCCGGGTATGCTTGTTTTTGTTGTCACTCGTCACTGAACCAGTCGACTAAAGAAGGTTATTAGACATTTCACTCGCTTTGCCCTGTTTCTTGGGTCAGGATTCAAGAAGGACAACAGCAGGCCCTGCAGATATCCAGGACCAGGGTTTGGGACCCATTTCGTTGGGCCTGTGTGTCCAGCTTTGGCCCCTTGTGAGCTGCTTATCCCTCCCTTCTATTCTTCTGACTATTGCGGTTTATAGCATAAAGCCGATTCACAGATCTCCCCGCCATTTTAGGGATAGGTAGCATCAGGTAGGAAATTGTATTCTTTTGAAAACTTGAGTTCAAGGGAGGCTTAGGGGGTTTGTGACATCACTTCCTGTTGTCACCCCATTTCCTGTGGCATCTTGTGTATTATTTATTGGGGTGAGTGACTGTGTAACTGGGGGGGGGGGGGGGGAGGAGGAGGGGGGGTTCCCTTGTTTCAGTGGCCCACTCTCGATATCAGTAGATCACTGAGCTAAAGACCAAGGTACCCAGCCAAGGGAACCAATCGCGCACTTGTTTTTGCTCACAGGTAATTACTTGAGCTTCTGCTGCAAACTATCATTCGTGCCTCTAAACTGAAACCTTCGCTTCATTTTGCATATATGCCTACTTAGCTGCTAGCTGCATTATGATGGTAGCTTGCATTTTAGCTGACTTACCTTAGCTCATCTGGCTAGTGTTGGATAGTAACACCTGTGCGTTAGATTGATGAAATATTAACTTTTCATTAAATTTCATTGTAAAAAAAATTATCAATTACATTTTAAATCTTAGCAGACATTTCATTTTATATACTGTATCTGCGATTACATTATGACAGTTTACCTACACATTTACATACATATTTCTTAATTTGAAATCTTTTTAAAAAAACAGATTCCCCATGTGTTGACATTGTTGGAATTTTCAAGCCAGTCTTTTCTCACTTTGTGAAGCAGACTGTTTGAAATACCATGATGGCTAGTTGGTAAATTATATACAAAGATTAGCTGACCTCAATAGTTTGTACTACATAAAAAATAGAATGTTTGGTATATGCAGGCTAGATGTATTGCTCTCCTAACTAGCTAATACCATTTTATCTTGCGGGTCCTGGAATTTTCAGGGCTAGCTAGCTTGCTAACCTACATAGTTTGAGTTTGCTTGCTAGCATATTCAGAAGATATAATCTGTTGAAGCATTAGCTAGGAAGCTAACTACTCACAGACTAGCCATCCTCTCTTTGAGGTAGCTGATGTGCTTTTTAGCTGGCTGTCAGTCTTTTTAGCATTGCAGTTTATTCTCTGTAATTCTGCATTAGTACACACAGTTTAAGCCATCTAGCAGTACTCCAGGGGTACTGCTGTGAATAAATGTGACTCATTCATTCTATACCAGTGTTCAATTTAAATTTTAAAGAAAAATGGTCATTGCTTTTTTTTAAAATATACTTAAACTAAAATTGTGCTTCTCAACAATGACTAAAGAATTACAGCAATGTCTGGCCTTGACTGTTTGGCCAACTTTTAATCAAGGTGCATGTTGTGTTAGTCTACATGACCCAGTTAGGTTAGGTATTACTATAGCTTTCTTGCTAGCTATCTACTATAACTATGCTTCCTGTTGTGCAGGCTTGTCAGGTGTAGCCTACTTGGAAAAACCTTTTAAATTTAGAGTACAAAAATGCTGTGAAAGGTCCTCTTACATATGTTTAATACAAACTAACGTGCACCTAGTTCAATTTTTTTATTTTTTATTTTTTTATTTTTTACACAAAATCTCCCAGCAGCCTCCTTGAATTGCAGGATGAATCACAGAAAGGCAGATTAACTTTTTTTTTTACCTGGAAAATGTCAGACCTAGGCAAGGTGTAATCAAAGCTTAACGAATGTTTGTGATCAAATGCATGTTAGCCCTCATTGTACATGATTGTGTGGTACATGTAGTATGTCATGTAAATGTATCAAAAGAGTGCCTGTGCCTCTCAACATTGAGAGGAGGAAATCTAATTAACTGAGACATGGTTTGGCGATGTTTGCCAGTTAGGCCAGGTGTAACTAAATGGGTTTGCTCAGCTGTATACAGGTGTATATGTGCTTATGTACTTACAGGGTACTGTCAGTAAGGAGAGGGTCTGTGTGGAGTTGTTAATGTCCTGTGAACAACCGAGCCTTCGGCTGCTATGGAACATGTTACAGGTTGCATGCAGGGATCCATCCCTGCTGTTTGCCTGCACGGAACAGTCTATAGCAGTGGTCTCCAACCCTGGTCCTGGAGGGCTACAGGGTCTGCTGGTTTTTGTTTTTACCTTAAAATCAGCACCCAACTGAGACCCAAGACACCAGGTGAGCTGAGTTAACTGTGTAATCAACTGCTCTAATTTATTCATGAAGTGCAGAGTCACTATGAAAACCAGCAGACCCTGTAGCTCTCCAGGACCAGGGTTGGAGACCACTGGTCTATAGTCTAGTCTTCTGTCCTTCTGTGCTGTTGGAGGAATATGTAATCAGTTTGTCAGATTTTACTGCCCCATGGATCTCGGAGCTCCACGTCTCTGCGTGTTCTCTCCTGGTTTGATTCTAATGTTTGTCCATTATCCCTGATTTGCTTGATGTTGCCTTTATAACACTATTTCTAACTTTGTCACACGCAAAGACACTCATCAGACACCGTAACGTCCTGTGTAGGTATAAAAGAAGCTCAATCTGCCTAAGAAAGTCCTACTTGTACTAGTACCCATTAGGACTCCCAAGTTTATTTCTGTAGTTTATTTTTAAGCCGCAAAGAATGTGTTTTGTTTAATTTTGTTGGTACATGTAGACAGAACCATCGTGAGGAAAGGCATACAATAAGAAAAAAAAAAATACTACATTTGTATAGGCCTCTGAAAGATTGGAAAACTACCCTCTCATTCAATTGTGATTTTCCTTCATGCATCCACTGGGAACTTGAAACTTCCTTGCTTTCACTGCCGGCTTAACTAGACTGTGATGTCATCCCTCCCCCTGTGACACACCTGTACTGGACTGGACTGAGGAGGAGGAGGATGAGGAAGGCCCACAGACACGCTTCCGTAGAGGATCACCCCCCCCCCCCCCCCATAACAGTCTGTGTCCAAGCACTGCTCAGAAATATAACATGGACTTCGTTTTTTATTCATCACCCATTACGAGCATCTTCACATCATGTGTTGTGGTCGACACACATTGTGGCCGCTG
This sequence comes from Anguilla pacifica, assembly GCA_039654925.1. Classification (NCBI taxonomy): domain Eukaryota; kingdom Metazoa; phylum Chordata; class Actinopteri; order Anguilliformes; family Anguillidae; genus Anguilla; species Anguilla pacifica. Next base: position 8,260,978 of record CM077296.1, read on the forward strand.
TATAGATGGCACCAGAAGTCTGGAATGCCGTGGCATATCTCGACTTAGTCGACGTTTGTCCAGGACCTTGCTTCCGGTCGGTTCCTTCCCCGGCAACTCGGCTTCAGTGTATAACCAGTGGAGCCCCCATTGGTAGCTACCTTGTGCCTGTACCTTGATGGCATTCCCTCGAGTAAGCCAGTTAAATGCAAAACAATGAATATTCCTTATTCAGCTTTTCAAGTTCGTAATAGTCATTGACTTTTTAAAATCTTTGTTCTTGAATAGCTATTGTTAGAACAATGGAAATACCATGTTTTATTAACGCTTCACTTGTATGTTTTTGGCTGTAATTAATTTTTTTTTTTGTTTGTTTTTTTTTCATTTCGGGAGGGCATCCACTTTCTTCCTTAAGATTGTTCTAGTTTCCTAATATATTAAAATGTGACTGAAAATGGGTCTGATTGTTCCTTAAGGTTTTATGTCGATGTATATGTCTGTACTGATGGTCCAGATTCTCTGTTCTGTTTGTGGTCTCCTCAATGCACCATTTTCTCATCTTTTGCACCGTTTCTCGCTTAATATGACTCGCGTCACTTTTTATCTGTGACAGAAGGTGGTAAGGTACAGTGCCCTTCACTTTTTCCACATTTTGTTACGTTACAGCCTCATTAGAAAATGGATTAAAATAATTTTTATTCTCATCAGGGATTATACAATCAATCGGGTATAGGAGGTGACTTTTTAGTTACATATAGAGAGCACCAAAGCAGGTGCAACCCAACCAACCTTTAGTTGGGTATCTTTGTAATTTGCCACACGATCTGCGCAGCCACTGTGACAGAGAGCTGAACTGCTTGCGCAGTTGGCCCAGGTAGGCTAGTCAGAGTGCTTCATGAACCAGAAGATTCACCAGTGTATGGCTATGTATGGCTTTCAACTCCGTTCTGTTAAGTGTGTAGCATTAGGGTGATGCACATGTGCAAAGGTCAAAACCTACACTTGTTACAGGTACCACATCCATTCTTGTTGGTTGTGCATCAGGTCATTTTGAGCTCTCCCATTCTCACTGGAAACCTAACAGAATGCTCATATTAGGAAGATGGGAGGAACATATTTTATTTATTCATTATTGATTGATTGATTGATTGCTCCAGTCACATTCCAGTACAGGCTAATGATGTAATTGAGCTCATCTGCTGTCAATCAACCAATTGCCCAACCCTAAGTGATCCAGCCTATATAAGCCACCTCCACAAGTTTTTTTTGTGTGTGTGTCTGTGAGTTGTTACTTGAATAAGCTATTGAATGGTTAAAGCTGCTTTGTGTTTAGAGTATGTTTACCTGAATCCTCCCCGGCACTCGACCCACACCTGACCCAGTGATACTATGGCACCCTCAAGATCCACGAATGTGCAGCACTTCATCATGCCGGAGGAACCTGAGGGAAACTTCAATGTTCTTTGCAAACACTGCAGCAAGAGCATATCGTGTTAAATGAGGGCTCTCTCTAATCTGCACGCACATACAAAGGATCGTATGCCCATGTGTGGCATTGTTGATCTCTGAACTATAAAAAATATTTGAATGTATCTCTGGGCAGGATTTAATCGCTTTGCGATATGCTGGTGTTATGTTTGATTGATCGCCTGCGAGCGGCACTTGATTTTAATGAAATCAGCCCGACTGCTTCTGTTCTGGGGATATCAGGCGATCAATCCAGCATATCACCAAGCATTTTAAGTCTGGACCTTTGCCTGTTTCCTTTATTGCCCTGAATACACTCACAGCATACCTATACACCTCAGGACAGCAGACTGGAACCTACTCCGGCCCCTGTATCTTTACAATATCATGACCAAAGTTCAGCTTATCCATTTGAATGGACAAAGATCGTCTTGAGTTCCCAAGTATGGTCTTGAGTTCAGGTGGAATGACTCATTTATTTTACGTTTATGGTCAATTAAAGGAATACTTCACTTGATGATAATAATAATGATGATAATACCACAAAACATTCCCAGAACTGTCCGTCATTCTATGCACACAAGCTGCCCTCATGTGTGGCCTCTGTCTGGAATCCTGTGTCCTTCTCTGCACCGATCAATCTGTGCATTGTATTTAGCACCAAAAACTGGCTCTTGGAAAAACTCGGGCAAGTTTATTGACAGCGGGTAACATGACGTCTTTTCCTGCAATTTGCTTTTTCCTAATCTCCTGTGGCCTGGGGGTTTCTAATCTCCTGTGGTCTGGGGGATAGCAAGTGAAGTTGGGTGAGTGAATCCGAAAACGCACTCCTCGCAGGTATTCATCTCGGTGAGCGGCACATGCACGATTTACTGGGATAAGTTTAGCCAAGGGGACAGAGGTCCCTCATGTCGGAAGGTTCTGGGTTCAAATCCCAGCCGGGCCTTTCTGTGTGGATTCTGCATTTTGTCCCCGTGTTCCTCTGGGGACTCCGGTTTCCTCCCACAGTCCAAAGACATGCAGGTTAGCATAATTGGAGAGTCTAAATTGCCCTTTGGTATGAATGTGTGAGTGTATGGTGTGTGTTCTCTGCGATGGATGAGCAACCTGCCAAGAGTGTATTCCTGCCTCTTGTCCAATGCATGCTGGGATAGGCTCCAGCACCTTCTACAACTCTGACCAGGAATAAGCAGGACTAGATAATGGATAGATGTCCCTCCTGTCTATAAATCTTTCAGGTAGCTTATCATTTGTAAGGTCTGTTACTATTTAATGAATAATTATTTTACAGTATCAGAGAACTCTATTTTGGACTGCAAAAAACATAAATGCAAAGAAGTTCACTCCGTGTAACAAAAGAAAACTGCACTGCTTGCTTGTTTTATTACTTTTGATGTCAGTCTGGGAATGTACAGCCGAACCCTGGCCCGACTACGCAACAACTAACATTAAACTCGGTGAAAATGCCGAAAGCGGAACTGTCTAAAGTGTGGGTGTATTTTATTTGGATTTCAGAAACATACATGTTTTTTTCCCACAAAGATTTAACAGATGAAAAAGCAATAGTTTAAATGTTTTATTTTTAGTTAGCCAGCAAGCCAGTGTAATGAGGTAGAGACTTCAGGCTTCAGTCCTTTGTACCCGGAGCTGTCACTCTGCAAATGCACTACCCAGTGAGCTATGAAGGAGGTAGATGTCAGGACTGCCAAGTTTTGCTCATTACATTACATGCATACTTGTATATATGTCCAACATAATTTGTGTTTGTATCCAATGTTTTTATTGGCTGACGTACCAAAATGCCCAATGGGGAGAATATTCTTTATGGGCCTGGAGCATTTGTGATGATGTAATCAGGCAGGAAAAAGAAGAAGAAGGACAAATGCAAAATCCCCTAAGTCTGGGGCTTTATTGTGTGGACGTGTGAAGTTGTTTGTGTATTCTGTCTGTTGAAATGCGGTCAGAAGGTACAAAAATTAAAACATTAATTTCTGTACCTTCTGACCCATTAAGGGCAGAGAGTCTGTGGTCGTGGTTATTTCTGTAGGGAACCCTTCAAAGTGCCAAACTCTCGGTGCTGTATAGGTATGGGGCATGCCGCCCCACCAAGCCATAACTTGGCAAATTTTGAGAAAACCGTTAAAGAGTCGCAAAAATCGACACACGGCCCTTCGTTGTTCTCAACAAACTTTTCAATGGATTGGTGCCTCATACCAATCCACTGTTATTCTGGATGGCACACGGCAGTGAACTTCCTGTAGGCTACTGAGCAAATTTGCATCTAGATACTTTCATGTACCTGCAACCTCTCCTGCCACAGAGCATCTTTTTAGCATTGGAGGGCACGTATCGTGACCAGACTGCTGTTCATTAATGAACAAGTGTATTCCCTTTTTGAAACACTGATGTTCTTAAAATGTAATATGCAGAGTGTCCCCCTCAATGACGAACAAATGTAAAATATCAGTTGAATAATGCCCACTTTTTCCTGTCAAAGTGTATTGTGAATTGAATCAAATTAAAGTTAAATGAGACCAGTGAACTTTGTTTCTCAAATTGTAGCAATTAAAGGTTTAAAAACTATTTCAAAATACATCAAGCAATTGAAAATTATTTGGCTAAAAAAATACTTACAACAAGATCTCTTTTAAATGACTTCAAATACTTGCGATTTTTCCAAAATACATTTACATATTTTTTTTCTCTTCCAAATGACCGTTTTCTGTTTACCTTTGCATTCGCTTGACTGAAATTGAAATACCTAATAGCATTTCGACACAGGTCATGCATTTTACCCTGTGCTAAGTGAGGTTGTAGTCTACAGATTCACAGGTCAGGTTCAAACACAACACACAAGGCAACTGGAACGCCCATCTTTTGTCATCAAAAATGTGCAACATAGCCTATACGCATTAAGACGTTCGTCCGTCAGTTCGTTTTTTTCGGTAATTCTTTATTATCTTGAAATTAAACCTTGAAGTTTGTACTTCTGTGAAATTAAACCATTTGACCTATGATATTTTAAAAATTTTATTTTAAACGTTGAGGACGAACACGTGTATACAAACCCAGCTGTCAGGCAAACAAATTTCGCAAATCCCCCTTCCCATTCTTTTACACTGTCAACAGTTGGCTATTTTTCAGAGGTGGGGGTCCCAAACCATGATAATCATTGTTGGTAGAAACCCAGTACTATGTATTTATAAACTAGAAAGCGACACCAGATGGAGCAAAAGCCACTTATATCCACGCGGCATCATCATATTGCGCTTAGCCACAACTCGGCTCCTGGTTGTTCGGGACTTAGCTGGGTTAGCTTGCTCGCGCTTGGGAAGCGATATCATGTGACAGATTCCACACGGTGAAATTCCCCAGTATGGCGGAGCCAGAGAAATGCACTGATGGCTTGTAACCCGATTTTCAGTTCAGGTCTTGTCTCACTAATATCAGTTTTTGGAATTGTTTAAAGTCCAATCTGTTTTAACGGTTAGAAACGTTACTCTTTATATTTCCTACAATTATGGCGGACCGAGGCATGGATCTATCGTCTCTACCTAAAGAGGTCAGGGACCAGTTGGCTGAGTTGGATTTGGAGCTATCAGAAGGTAAGGCTGCGAGGAGCCCGATAAATCTAAGCAAATGGAACGAAAGCTCGAAGATATTATTTTTGTGATTTTTCTGGATTTGATATGCGGTTACTTCGACACGCTTCACAACAAATACATAAATAACATTGAAGCGTTTCTAGTGCTGTGTGCCCTGTAAATGTCAATGCTTGCTAACTTAGTGTAGCGGACAGGCGAGAGGATTGATGTTGCTGTAGCGAGCTAGCCCGTTCCGACAATTTGGTGCATTGTACAAAAATCATTGTTAGCTAGCTAGTTGAATACTTTGTGATTTAGAAACAAATTTAGAAACAAATGCAGAGCAAGTTAACACCATGCCTCGAGCTAGTTAGCTAGCTAACGTCAACTAATAACTGTAGTCTCTTAACGGCTTGCATCATTACCCGTTGTTGGCAGTTACCAGTGGCGATTTAATCAAAAAAATGTAGGCTAACACTGGCAAGAGTTTCTTTCAGTATCCGAGTATCAGTCTAGCTGGATGGCAAAGTTATTACAATACTTTTTCGAGACAGAGTAGCCAAACATGAATGGCTAGCTTGCTAGCTGCTTGCCCCAAGGTATCGAGCAATTGACATCAAAGCTGTTGTGTCGACATCCGTTTGTCAATATTTTATTTGCCAGCAGTCATGTCAGTTGTCTTTAATATTCAGTTGAACCAAACAGACTGGGGTCTTTTGGAGTGAAGGGTAAAACAAGGATGAACAAAACATTTTCTCCACCCCGTTGAAGGACGAATAATGATTATGAGTTGTGGTGCTGAATAGGGTGTTATACAACTCCAATGTGTCCAGGACAATAATGTTAGCGCATGCTGTGATTAATGAGGGTGCTGCTTCGGGAAATATAATTTGGGTATAAAATGAGTTGCGTGAGCTGAAGGATCTTTGTTCTGCTTTTGGTGTCGAGGCGGAAAAAACCTAATATGACCTCTGGCACGGTGCATATATTATTTAGGAAATTATTTAGGATTTTTATTATGGCACATCATGGCCATTTTATATACTTTTATTTAACCGAAGTGACAGTCGATTTAATACAATTACAATAAAATTAACATATTTTGTTATATAATGTGCCTTTGGTGAGTCATTGTGTGGTGTGGCCCTGTGTAGGCTCCTGGCCCAGGGTTTTGTGAGTAATGCAATGTGTGGTGTTGTGGGCAGCATGAGTGTATACACACTGCACAGAACTTTGTCCCGCGCTGACTGTAATGGTGTCTTTGGAATAGTACTGGCAGTAAGCGTGTCCCGAAAGCTCCACCCACTCACCGGCAGCCTCAGGCTCTCTACGGGAGTGACTCAATCCATAGGAGAGGTTTTTCTTCTGCTATAACAATGGTTACCAGGAAGCATGCGATAACACACTTGGCAACATATCGGATTTAGTCCCGCAAAAGTGGACAATGCTTGTCTGTTTGCTAGTGAATAGCCAAACAGTCACGAAAGGAGCAAAAATGTATTTATACATTGTAAATATACAAAAATAAAATAATAACAGGGACATCTACTATTTCTGCAAAGGAAAAAACAACAAGGCTCATTTAATCTCTGTCGAAATCTTGGTTACCTTGAATGACTGAAGCCGCTTACCTCAAATTACATTTGTTTTAATTTTGAAGCCTGACATACACCAGAAAAAGGTAACTGTGTGGCCTATTAGAGGGACTTTTCACCCAGAAATAAAATGAAGCTCTATTTCTATTTACCCAGTGCTATGTATCCATCCAGATAGGATTGCAAGGTTTTACGGGTTTTTCTAGATATCTGCTGTCGCTCACCCTCATACAACGGATCTCAACAGTGCCAACGTACGTGGTGCTCAGACCACCAAAAATTTACATTAAAAAAACTCAACCGCAATGATTGTGCAATCAACAGCAGTCGACACCAAATGTATTGACTCAGTTACTCACGAGCATCCACAGACGTTGTTGTGCATGGTTTCCTCGAAAACTACTTTATGCCGAAGTACGCCAACTGCATACCTGTGCAAAAAGTCTCAACCAAAGCATAGCGGTATTCTGGGGCGTGGTGTCACCATTGCTAAAACAGTGTCGAAACAACGTTGTAAAACGACGACGACGACGACACTGCGCCTCATGTTACACGAGCTGAACTGTGAAGTTTAGTTTGTGCAATATGGGAAGAGCGAAAGGTCGGAGCGTGCGCTTGGATGGAATGTAAGATGCACACTACAAAGAGCATGACTTTAAACAGACAGGTGCAGCAGTATCCACCTGGTGCACAGCACACCTGGTTTTATGCTGTGCAGCTTGCAGCTTACCAGTAATGCATGCAAAGAGGATGACGGTAGATCGGCAATTTAAGACAAACGCACATGCATCATTTCATGTCCAATATCAACATTCAATTCAGCTGGGGAAAAGACAACCTTGATTGGCGGCTGGGTGTCATTCAGGATTGTATTCTTATGTGTGAATATTCCACTGGGAAAAAGTGGAAAATCACATATTGCATGCATCTTTAAACATTCGTCATAAAGGGTCAGCTGGTAGAACTCAACAGCTTCATCAGAAGTGTACCCCACAAAACGACTGGTGGCGTATGTGGCTACAGATTAATCAACAGACAGGACAGGTAGTTATTTTTGAGTTATTTTATTTGGTCTTAAAGGAAAATCTGTCAGCTGATAGCCTACTCACAACGCTGTGAATTACTCCTTCCCTTGTGGATTGCAAATCAATGTCCTGCACAGCAAAGACAAAACAATGAAATATACTTCCAAATAATAAAAAAAGACAAAACAGTGCTCATCCATTGTAACCAACCATGTGGGTGCTGAAGATCTCTTCATATGGAAGTTTTTACCAAGCATCATTCATCAGTGACAGAAGAAACCAACACTGATTATGATTAGAGATTGGTATCGTTTGGATTTCATTGAATTTTATTGATACTTCTTCTCTTATCAATGCTGATTTTTGGTTTGGTTCTTTATCGATACTGTTATCTGGGTCATGGTGGTAGAGGGAGGAGGGGTGGGCTGGGTCATGGTGGTAGAGGGAGGAGGGGTGGGCTGGGTCATGGTGATAGAGGGAGATGAGGTGGACTGGGTCATAGTGGTAGAGGGAGGAGGGCTGGGCTGGGTCATGGTGATATAGGGAGATGAGGTGGACTGGGTCATGGTGGTAGAGGGAGGAGGAGTGGGCTGGGTCATGGTGGTAGAGGGAGGAGGGCTGGGCTGGGTCATGGTGGTAGAGGGAGGAGGGCTGGGCTGGGTCATGGTGGTAGAGGGAGGAGGAGTTGGCTGGGTCATGGTGGTAGAGGGAGGAGGAGTTGGCTGGGTCATGGTGGTAGAGTAAGGAGGGGTAGGCTGGGTCATGGTAGCTGGAGCTTCAGTCTGACTGTCTATAAGTTGCCAAATCTTTAAACTATATTTGTAGCTAAATGATTGACTTTCGTTCATTAGCCTATTTTTAATACTTCATTATTAGCCTTGCGAACTCTGTATTAACGGTTCTAGTACATTACATTACATTACAGGCATTCAGCAGATGCTCTTATCCAGAGCGACTTGCACAACTCTTTACACAGGATTCACATTGCATCCATTTGTACAGCTGGATATACTGAAGCAATGCAGGTTAAGTACCTTGCTCAAGGGTACAAAAGCAGTGTTACTAGCTGGGAATCGAACCCAGGATGGCACCATGAGAGATGGAGAACCGTGAGCAAAGCAGTTGAAATCTGCACGTTTCCGCGGAGTTTTATTATGTTCGGTTGGCAGATGCTTGGATATTGCTTGCATTGCCTCCCTTACTGGAAATAGTCTTGTTGCATTTGTGGCGACAGGCGTTATCGTCACCGGCTCGAGTGAAACATGCCCACACGTGACCGTTTGTGTGTCTCGTGCGGTGGGGCTGTTTCAGGAACGCGGTGGACATTTGGCCATTCCACATGAGGGGTGGGGGAGAGAGAGGTGTTTCCCTTTCATGCGATCTGTATCCAGATGTCTTATCAGGATAAAGAATAACACAATGCAGGGTGTAAATGGGGTCAGGGAGGGAAAGCAGCAAGATTTTTTGTTACGCTGCTATAAATTCCTCAAAACTTGGCGCTATGGATGTCTCACGCTATAATTTCTCCAGTACCAATAGCAGAACCGATAATGTTGAACTTTATCAATACACCAGATTTTACTAATTTCAAACCGGTTCCCATTTAGAACTAGGTTTCCAGTGGCATCTATGATCCAATTTAATCAGAGTTTTGAATCTTGAATTTTCATTTAAAATGTGTACATTTATCTTTATTTTTATTTCCATCGATCCATCCATCCATGTTCTAACCTGCTCATCCCTGGTCAGGGTCATGGGGGGACTGAAGCCTATCCCAGCATGCATTGGGCAGGAGGCAGGAATACACCCTGGACAGGTTACCATAATATATTCACTCAGACACTCATACCTAGACTTTTCAATTAGCCTACCTGCATGTCTTTGGATTGTGGGAGGAAACCGGAGTACCTGGAGGAAACCCACACTGACACGGGGAGAACATGCAAAATCCACACAGAAAGGCCCCGGCCTTCCAAAATTCGAACCCAGGACCTTCTTGCTGTGAGGCAGCAGTGCTTGGACACCGTTCCAAGTTTTATTATCATTCAATAAGCCTAAATAATCAGGACCAAATTTAATATGCGAGTATCATTTATAAACATCACTGCAAATCCCTCTCTGTCCCTGATGAGTGGTAATTATCTATGATAGGCGTGGTGCCATGTTTGACACCTGGCTTGACAAAAAGGTGGAGGATTGAAGCAAAGACTAGAGCACAGAGCAGAGTCCTCTGGTTGCACAGGTGCTCAGTCTGCCTGCGCAGGTGCTCAGTCTGCCTCTACAGCCCAACGCTGAAGGTTACTCCTCACACCATGGCCATGCCTGCTCAACAGTCTGTTTCGCACTAGAGCACCTGAAGCCACAAAACCGATGAAGGACATCTAGGGTAAAACGAGACACCCAGTGGAGACAGGAAGGGCGATACTCAACATGAGAACGGACCATTCCATCAAACTCCACGTGATTTACGGACGGAATGAAGTCTATGAGGCAAGAAATGGGAATTAAAAGGAAGTGAGTGTCACCTGTGGACCTTGAACCTTATGAATCAAACAAAATAATACAAAGTGTGAACGTCTTTCCCTGAACCAGTAGGGGGAAAAGCAAGCGTCTTTTTAAAATTTTTATTCTTTGAAGGTAAAGTTTTGCCAAATGGGTTAAACCGAAGGAATATACTTAAGGTGCTCTGATGTCTTCTTGGATTCGGGTTGGACATAAATGGTTTGGGTTAATGATGGGCTTCTTTTAAACTCCAGTTAACCAGATAAGTCAGGTGTGACCACATACCCTAAGACCTCAAAGAAACGGCTAAAATGAAACTTGATATTAGGCAAGGCTAGGCCTTCGGGCAAATTACTACGCGGTAATGTTGCAAGGACCTCACTCTAGTTTATACCATTGAATGATATTTCTCTTTGTTGGACGTCAGTCGGTAGTAGTTACAGTGGGATTCCGGGTCCACGCAATTTCATTAAGAGTTAAAAAAATATATTTTAAACTAAATATTATAATGAAATGGTGCGTGGGTGCTGGTCTTCCATTTGGAGACACAGCGCCGGCATTTTTATGTTCAGTTTTAACCGTGTTTCTTTGCGATACACACCAAAGACCGCTACTGGAGGTGTTTATATTTAATCTGAGATTTGAGAGCTCCGTCCAGCAGAGAGTGGTCTGTGCTGTGAAAGACACCGAGGGCGTGCTTATTCACTGCAGGGTCCACTGTTCTGCTGCTATAGGTGACAGGGAAAAAACCCAAGTTCTGTTTGCTGGATGGATATGAGAGTGGCAGACGACAAACAAATGGTGTAACCATGGCCTTCCAGGGTTTTATCCTCAGTGGGTCAGTGCTGGAGAGAGGGAAAGAGGGGGAGGGTGGTAGAGAGAGAGAGGGAGTGAGAGGGAGAGAAGTACAGAGTGGTGGAGAGAGAGGGGGGAGAGAGAGAGAGAGGGACAGAGAGGTAGAGAGAGAGAGGGGGAGGGTGAGAGAGAGGGGGAGTGAGAGAGGGAGTGAGAGGGAGAAAGAGAGAGGGAGAGAGGTACAGAGTGGTGGAGAGAGGGAGGGAGGGAGAGAGAATGGGAGAGAGAGGGAGGGAGGGAGAGAGAGAAAAGGTTTCCCGGGAGGCAGTCAGTGTGCTGTGGAGAGCGAGCAGAAGATTGCGGCGCGCATTTTCCCATCTAGGTCACGGAGCGCTGGAGAGGCAGCCTGCCTTGCTCATTTGCAGCTTGAGTCACGGCGCTCGCCCGCGCTCGCACAGAGTCCTCGCCATCCGGACGGATCTCCCGCTTTATCCTCGCGCCCGGATTACATCATCAAGCACTGAGGGGTGGGGGGGGCGAGAGGGGGAGGGGGATTTGGCAGTCTCCTCGGTAGAGATGCGTGTCATTCTCAGAGCATCGGAGGGCACTTCTAAACGACTGCCTCTCCACAACAATACGCGCTGCTTAATTTCCAAGTCATTTGCGGCGTGCGATTCCTCTCTCAAACACGCAAATTTAATGCTGATATTTCGTGGGCTTCCAGTGTAATGGCATGAACAATCTCTGGGAGACCTGCTAGGCTAGTGTTTCTGGAAAAGTAACTCGTTCTCTGTTGGTGTTGTTCCGGTGCCAAAACTTTGAATTGGAAACCAATACCAGCATTGGTACCTCAATATTGATGCCAAATCGATACCGCAGCGAACCGCTGATAACCAAAAAATTTCCCATTAAATGAAATATGACCTTAACACATCTTTTCATAAATATTTATGAATACAATATCTGATGCAGAATATCAGAAAAAAGTCACTCAAGATGTGAGCTCTTTCTCGACAATGACCCTGTTAAACTACCAAAATACCTTCATCTACACTTGTCATGCACAGTGCGGTGAAGAAGTATTTGCCCCCTTCTTGATTTCCTCTAGTATTGCATATTTGTCGCACTGAATGGTTTCAAATCTTCAGATAAAATGTAATATAAGACAAAGGGAAACTTGAGTAAACACAGAACACATTTTTAAGTTTTTTCATTTAATTAATAGTTAATAGAGACTTTGGTGTCAGAACTTCCATTTATTAGCTAAAAACTCGGCACACAATGTTTATGTGAATGTTCTCTATCGCACTGTGCCAGGTGTCTGGCTGTCCCTCTGTTTTGCTTGTCAGATGAGGAGCTGACACCTGTGCCAGGTGAAATGCAGGTGTAGCTGGAGCCTCTAGGAGAGAATGGGGCTTAGCATGCGCTCCTGGCCTGCACGTGAAAAACACCTTTTTCCTTTTTCCCTCTTAGCTTTACTACTTATCATTTTTATTTTGTTAGTATCTTCACGGCCAAATCAAGAAAATAACAAATGCCGAATAAACTTAGTTGAGAATTGAAATTTACCTTGGTTCTTTCTTTTGGGGGGGGGGGGAGGGGGGTGGGAGCAGGGTGTTATTGGAAAAAACAAGTGTGCTTATTTGTTTTTCAGTAGTAATCCCATTAGTGAAGTAAAACCTTCAGCTTAAAAGTTTGAATACTGTTTCAGTGTGTTTCTGGCGCAGTGTGTCTGCTGTGTCCTTCAGTGTGTTTCTGGTGCAGTGTAACTGCTGTGTCCTTCAGTGTATTTCTGGTGCAGTGTATCTGCTGTGTCCTTCAGTGTGTTTCTGGTGCAGTGTATCTGCTGTGTCCTTCAGTGTATTTCTGGTGCAGTGTAACTGCTGTGCCAGCGCACCTTTAGTGTGTTTCTGGCGCAGTGTGTCCCCTGTGTCCTTTAGTGTGTTTCTGGCGCAGTGTATCTGCTGTGTCCTTCAGTGTGTTTCTGGCGCAGTGTATCTGCTGTGTCCTTCAGTGTGTTTCTGGCGCAGTGTATCTGCTGTGTCAGCGCACCTTCAGTGTGTTTCTGGCGCAGTGTATCTGCTGTGTCAGCGCACCTTCAGTGTGTTTCTGGCGCAGTGTGTCTGCTGTGTCAGCGCACCTTTAGTGTGTTTCTGGCGCAGTGTGTCTGCTGTGTCAGCGCACCTTTAGTGTGTTTCTGGCGCAGTGTGTCTGCTGTGTCAGCGCACCTTTAGTGTGTTTCTGGCGCAGTGTGTCTGCTGTGTCCTTCAGTGTATTTCTGGTGCAGTGTAACTGCTGTGCCAGCGCACCTTTAGTGTGTTTCTGGCGCAGTGTGTCTGCTGTGTCAGCGCACCTTTAGTGTGTTTCTGGTGCAGTGTAACTGCTGTGTCAGCGCACCTTTAGTGTGTTTCTGGCGCAGTGTGTCTGCTGTGTCAGTGCTCCCGCGTCGTTTAGCCAACGTGCTAGGCGCAGCGAGCTGGCGGTCTGTTTACGCTGGGACTGGGACACGCGACCAGCCGGTTACTCAACACCGGGGATCGGGCTCTCCTCAATTCTTAATGAACGCTCCCATCTGTAGGGGGGGTTGGGGGGGGGATACCGGGCTATCGCTGTGCATTTCAGAAAGACCCTGAATTATTAACGCGTCGCTTTTTTAAAAACCCGGCTGCGTCGGGCTAACGTGCGAAGCCTTCGCCTGTACGGCCCGGAGGAGCGTTCACGGAGACCGGAGGAGCCCCTCGGAGACGGACGTGGAGAGACGGTCCCACGCGGTCCTGTCCCCCCCCCGGGCCTCATCGCCAGAGCGCGATGTGACCCCACCGGCCCAGCTCTGGGAGGCGGTCCGACCGATTATCGGGTTTCTAATCCCCGAGTCTGTTCCTATTCGTTCGCCCACCCCACTGGGACTCGATTGGGTGAGAGACAGGTTAGACCAGAACTGTCTGTGTCTGACAGCCATCTGCTCAGGCAAGCCAATAACTCAGAGATCTGCTGCTTCCTGCTTCAGGCAGACTGTCACAATTAGAGAGGAAAAAAACTCCCCAACGCACAAGGGCTTACAACCTTTCTTATCCCCTGACACGCGTATCATCAGTGAACGCAGAATTATTCTCCGCACCTCTGCGCCTGCTATGCCGTTACTATAACAGATTAACATGTCTTAAAAATATGCGCTTAAGATATGTTCCTGTCAAAGCAACTTGAGGGAAAGCACTTCGTGTCCACTGAAATGTGAATGACAGTAACGTTAAACAATGAGGATAATTTTTCGGAAAGAAATATGTTTCATGATCTTGCCTCAAACTCTGTCACATTCATCAAGTGGGTCTTTAACCCTCTGTTTGGAACCAGGGCCCTGAAGTCTTGCGCAGTGCTTAATTTTGCAGTGTGTTTACTTGGAAAGAAAAAAGGTATGTTGTGGTGGAATTCAGGGGGTTAAGGGGTGGCATACCTCTAGAAAGTCAAATCTGGAAGTCTTGGAATGTCTCATCATTGCAGAAAGTGACAGAGAAAGTGTACAAGCGTCTGGGAAGTTACTTTTATACTTTCCTTTTCTCTTGACCGGGGATGGGAAACTCTGATGATAGAAATGGTCATTAAATTTTGGTCCCCGCTACCACGGGGCCTGATTGCAAATCCACATGCTCACCACCATTACTCAGTTAGCCGTTCCTGTTTGTGATTATTATACTGATGCTTTAGTTATTTCAGATGCTTTATGGTGTTCAGTTATAAAGAACAAAACTGCTGCTGAACAGAAACAAAAGGTCCGTGTTTTCTCAGTTCCGCACATTAATATTAGTGCAGACAGACAGGATTATCTCAAACTCATCATTCTTTGAGATTTGAATTAAAGGCTGCAATGCATGGTACAAAATTAAAGTAAACCCGAATACTGAGTGCAATTAGCATCTTTCATACTGCAATTCCACTCTACCCTCTCACTGCCTGACATTCTTAATGCATCAACTCAAAGATCATTCAACGTCACCGAAAGACAACTCTGTAGGAAGTTGTCTTAATTAGTTCTGTCTTAATAGGCACACAGTAGACTTGATGTCAAATTCAGCTTCAAATTAACATCTCTCACCTGCTGTGGGACTATGGATGAAAATGGCACTACCATTTGACGCAACCGTGAAAATGTTGATTACTGTATGTTGTCCCTTTTAAATAAATAAATAAATAAAGAAATAGCTTCATTAGCCAGCCTGTTTCTTTCTTCGGGTTTGATGTGCTTCGCGGTTGTGAAGTTGCTCTCGCGGACGTGAGTACTTTCCGAACATGTTGTCCATTGACGGCGCGAAACCCACGAGGAGTGGGAAACATTACATTACAGGCATTTAGCAGACACTCTTATCCAGAGCGACTTACATTGTATCCATTTATACAGCTGGATACACATGCAGGTAAAGTACCCTGATCAAGGGTACAATGGCAGTGTCCTACCCAGGAATCGAACCTATGACCTTTTGGTTACCAGCCCAGTTCCTTACCCACTGTGCTACACTGCCGCCTCCTGTCGAAATGGGACTCCTTGCAGGTGGGCAGGCGTGTCAGATCCGGGCGGTCGGATGAAAGGACATCTGTAAAAAGGCCTGGTTCATTGTCGGAATGCGTTTGTGTGCGCGTTGAGATCAAACGCTTTGGTCTCGTCCTTGCCAGCTGCACATTCAGGCGATTCAGGTTATATGGTGATATCTGCCAGGAAGGCCATGTCACAGAGAGTGTATCCCTGCATTCACTGCAGCCAGCGCCTTCTGATGCAGGATTTTACAGGGTAAAGAACTTCTCCGAGCACTTAGTCTGGCTCTTCCATCTTATCTCTGTGTGCATCAGTAAATCTCAATAAGGAGAATGCTCCTCTCGCAAAAAAGTCTGTAAGCTTCCTGTGACTGAGAGACCTGTTCCCCCTCTTAGATCTGATTGGCTCAAAATAGGGCTTAGGTGCTGACTTTGCATAACAGCAACTGCGGTTGGGTCCGGCTTTACTGCCTGCATCAACTCAACGTGTCATCTCTCTATATTTAGCTGCATTTACAATGTACTGTTCTGGTTTTCATGCAATAAAATAATATTCCACTATCCGGAAAATGTTTTCGAGCTTCTCATAAACTGGTGCATCAAACTCAAAACATGACTGAGCCACCAATGAATGCTTACACTACAGTATGTTAAATGCCTGCATTAGAGAATAGTGCAAACCTCTTGAAAGACTCGGTTTCATTGCGGTATGGACTCTAACAAAGCAAACCACGACAAGCCACTGTGCTAACACTGACCAGGGTATGCTAACAATTCCCCAGCTATTAGTTAGCCCCCAATACAAATATGTAGATTATTAGTAGCCAAAGCTTACCTCTTTAGACCAATGCGAATATAACAATGTCAAAAATATGCTGCAACATAAATTATTTAAATGTTACAAGCGGTAATATAATACACAAACATGGCGAAGATGTATGTATATCCTCGCTAGACTTCATGCTTCCTCCTCCACATCTGGCCACTGTCAACATGGCAAGAGTTGGCTTTAGCCATGCTGATGAGTTTGCAAAATTAGTAAAATATTCTGGAAAAGAAGTGCTGTAATTTCTGCATGGTGAAACCAAAATGTGTGAAAAATACCCTTTAAGTAAAGCTGAAAATGTGCACTTTCACCGCATGTGAATTGTTTGATTGTCTGACGTGTCTAAAATTGTGGAGTACAGAGCCAAATCAAGAAGAAATATGTCTTTGTCCAAAACATTATGGAGTTCACTGTATATGTTTTAGGCAGTGTGTAAATATTTGAAATGCCTCTCATGCTTTGTGTCATTGTAACTTATACCTTTTGTTCACGGTGAAGGTTTGGTTAACTTTGGTGTCTAGAATTCCCTTTTCATTTCTTTTACCAGCCCCCAATTTTGGCTTATCTGGTTATAACACCAGTGCCAAATTCCCTGATCTAACGCCTTTTAAAGGATGGGAGATTTAAAACTGGGCACATTGGAGACTGAGGCATTTCTCAACCCTGGCCCTGGACCCACGTAACCAGCAAATTCCTGTAATTGTAGTTTTTTCGCTGAAATTTAGGATTTAAATATTTAACACGTGGAAAAGGCTGCATACAGCTTATGTAGCTAATCCAGCGCACGTAATGGATGAACTGTGTAAATGTTATTATATGCGGAATTTATGGCTTTCGCCCGGTGTTTGTTTTGTTTGCGTCGTACTCTGATTGCCTCACGTTTTTTGGCACCACTGTTATAAGGATTTATAGAGGGTATACATGCCTAAAATTCCAGTAAATTTGAAAGATTGATTTGAGAACTCAGTAGAGATTTATTGTCTGGGTAAGCAGTAAGAGTGATTATATAACGAGTGTTAGAAAGGTGTTAAATGGAAGATTTAATGAATAAATACAAATAAATTTGATGAATGGGACTGTGCTTGGTTGTTTTCTTTATACCACGTAGAGACACAGAAAAAATACATTTTTCCGGCTATAAATGGCCCTTTTTTTAGCTGCAACCGCAGCTCTATAGCTCTGTCTGTTGGTCGGTTGGTTGGTTGGTTGGTCGGTTGGTCGGTCAGTTGGTCAGTTGGTCCACAAAAAGTGTCCCACCCCATAGCGGCCACAGTTTTCGCCCCAGGAGGCTGAAATTTGGCATGGACGTTGGTCATGACCGAAGGTAGAGCTGAGTAACTTTCAAGGCTGATCGACCAAGAGGGGGCGTGGCGATGGGTGTGGCCTATCACAAAAAGGCGCATAACTCCCAAATGGAGTCACAGGTTTGCACAAGACTTTGTGGAAAGGTTGGTCATGAGCCAAAGAAGAGGTCACATGTTTGTGTGAGGGTGTGTGCGTGGATGCGTGCACACATGGATGCATGCGCGCGTGCGGTCGCAGCTATTGCGGATTCGCGCTTGTTTCCTTCCTGCTTTGGAATGATATCCCCCCACTGATCTGGGAGAGCGCAGTCCGGCCTGTGCTCTCCTATAGGGCACAAAATGGCGTCTTGCCAAATGCTTCTGTTAAAACATCAACTGTCTTATTCATTACTTCAAATTGCCGAAACGTTAGAAACCACATTAGAAATGGCTTTGTCACAATGAGTCTCTTGTTTTTCTTCTACAAAATCCTGTAGCTAGCCAGCAAAGCCACAGTTACACAGTTCACAGTTCATAGCCCATAGTCAGACATGGCAGCCTCCATGAATTGGCTTCATGCACCACTGAGCAGCTTCCATACGAATCTATGGAACTGGTAAATGGAAGCTGTCTCCAGTTCTTGTATATCTCGATGGTACATACGGACTCTAACATGTTTCATGTTTCGAATCATTGAAACTTATGTATTTTTTATTATACTGCCAAAGACTACACATGCAAAAAAAAGTAAACTTCTCAATACCTTTTAAAAAGTTGTGCAAAATTTTATTTTAAAAACCTGTGCAAAATTTGGTATTTTGCATTTTTTTTGGTGAATATGGAACACAATAGGCATGGTAAGTAAGCCTATGACCTCATTCTGGGGTGGGGGTCTTTCTTTATGAACATATGGAATCAGTCAGAATTGTGCATCAATGAGTGCATTTGGGTCAGTCTTCCTTCTGGAAAGACTAGACCTCATTCTCGTTCACGCATTTTGATCACACATTAATATAAGTGTGAGATTTTAACGTCGTATTAGCCGTAGCTGTATTAGTGTACTGATAACACCGTGTCTGTTCAAGTAGGAACAAGATGTGGTGACTAATGGGATTCATCACCCCGTCTTGTTCAGTGAACACAAATAACCATTCCTTCACAGGAGAGTTGATATGGATATTCTCCACTTACATATACATAAATATACTTCAGTAAAATGTCTGGCAAAAATAATCATGTCTGTCTCTGATTCATTCATTTCTGTTTTTTTTGTTGCATTTTCTGAGGCCACATCTGCCTGTTCTCTTCTGCAGTAGGCACCATCATTTAAGGGCACCATAATGTTTGGGACATACTGACCCCAAATCTGACCAATCCTTGTCCATTTAAGGGGTGTTTGTTTATATTCATAATTTAGGTAAAAATAAAGTGGCACAAATGCAGTTTTCAGCGAGAATGAAATAAATTAAGTTGTTCCTTCAATTTGAAATTTAATACTGAAAGATGCATATATAATGAAGGTAAAACTATGCATGTCCTGGATCATAAACTCCTTGATCACAAGTGTCCAAAGTCTGAGGGTGATATGCAGAACTACTAAAGATCTATGGAGCCAACTTTCAAATAACATTCAAGGTGTATGTTTGGCAGCCAAAGGCTGGAACTGAACTCAGCCTTCCAACACTGATAAAAGTGAGACAGATAAGCTTTGATGGAGGAAGCACAGTTAACCAGCACACTCCGTAGTAGCCTATTTCTTATTAGCCGCAGAGGCTATAACAGCTAGCTAAGAGGATGGTTACAGTAGATACACCCGCTGAGGCAGATAGGAAAGCATACTACTAAGTGTGCTTTTCCACTGCGTCCTCCGTCCTGGCTGATGTGTCCCATTTCCGTGAGTGTTGGAAGGTTAGGCTCCTGTTCCTGCCTTTGAGGCTGGTTATACAACAGACATCTTTAATGTTACTTGTTATTAAGTTTAGTGCAGCCTCTCAGGCAGGTGATTAGTCAAATAATGCCTTGCATGCCGACGCCTGTTTTTCATAGTATGGTTGCTGGACTCAGTTGCCAAATTTGTGAAGGAGGGTGGTGACGTGCGATTGGCTGAAGCTCTGGGGGGTGGGGGTGGGGGTTGGGGGTTGGGGGGAGCCTTCAAGGCTACAGCCTCAGAGTCGCGTCAGGGCAAATAAGGCATGCTGGTTACTGGGAAACAGGATGCAGTTCCCACGACTCAAAAACCTGTTGTCGACCTGCTCCCTTCACACACACACACACACACACACACACACACACAAGCCTCATTGTGTTTTTATGCACAGTACTTCTTTGAGACTAGCCCAGATTTTTATCTTTGTGAAATCTTGAGTGATAATACAAGCCCGTGTACAGAACCTGCCGAGCGTACAGTACAAAGTGTGTGAGTTTTCCCGCTATAGCGTTTGAATGACAGTTTAACTGTCATCCCAAACTTTATCGCTACCTTTCGGCTAACCAGGGAGCGTGATTCACCGTTGTAGCACCACTCCCTCCACCCCACCCAGCTCGACACGCTAGGGATCTTGTTTCAGTTTACAAGCCGTATATGCTTTGGAACCCATATCAGTGTATAAGCCATCTATGATGAGGAACCTGTTTCAGTGTATAAACCATATCCTAAGGAACCCTTTTTAGCATGTATGCCATATTTGAATACAGACCTGTTTCATTGTATGTATGTTACCTGTTTCATTGTATATTAGATATATATGATTTGGAACCTGTTTCAGTATGTAAGGCATCTGATAGCAGGGTTTTTCCTGGCTGAAAATAGAGCTTAGGTGGGGACTTGGTGTGACAGCGACTGCAGTCGGGCCAGCTTTACTGCCTCCGTCAACTCGACATGTCATCCCCCGATATTTAGCTGCATTTACAATGTACAGTCTGGCCTTCTAGAAACTACCACAATGCATTGAGATGGTGGCTATAAAAAATAAAACGCGTGACAAAAAATGGGAACAATTAAAATATTTATTGAAGGGTTACATATTGTAGGTGACAGAACTGGGGGGAAAAATAATATATAATATAATATATATAATTAATTTTTGTCCCTCACACTTATAATATTTAATTAACCCTTTAATTGAATTAATCTGCACAAATGCCACCTTAATCTATTCAGATTGTTTTTATGCATTCACAGAACCATTCTTTTTGTCACTGGTATCTGCACAGATAGGCAAAAAAATAAATAAATAAATAAATAAAAATTATCTCACAATTGGGGAATTTGCATAGAATTGCCAAATCTTGAACCATTTCTCATTAATTTCGTAGTAAAGAGATTGCATATTTGCATGAACAGTTAACGCATATTTTGGAATCATGTCCTATTACATTGCATAATCTATAAATATATATTTAATGTCGGCAGGCTGATGTAGCATAAATAAATCAAATTGCCTTACAAAGACACAAAACTAAAATATCTAAAATATATTTATTAATGGTAGATGGACTGCATTTACATAGCACTTTTTTCAGCAAGCACAACTACACAAAGTGCTGTACAATTAATGTCTCTCGCTCACCCATTCACACACACCAACGGAGAAAGGCAGCCATGCAAGGCGCCAGCCAGCTCGTTGGGAGCAGTTAGGGGTTCGTTGTCTTGCTGAAGGACACTTTGACACCTAACCCTCACCCCCCCCCCCCCCCAGGGGGCCTGAGCTAATGTCGTCCGCAGCAGTTTCAATGTGTAAACTTTAATATGCTAAGGAAACCTGTGGCATCATTGATAAAATCATCTTGGAATTCATAATGAAATGTGAGCGTACGGTCGTCTCCTAAAATGTTCCTACGAACGGTTTGTAAAATATCCATACACACAAATAAATGTCAAAATCCTTCCTTCTGTTTATAAATAATAAATCCATCCTAAAATTATGCGCGCGTGAGTGAGCTAATCAAATCCTCCATCTGAACACCCCCAAATATACGTATATGGACTGCGATATATACTCCCTGCACCATTACATTCATATGTGCCCATTTTATATTTTGTTATGCCTCCGCGACGGAAAAGCCGTGGCCGGAGGCATTGTGTTTTCGTGTTGTCCGTCCGTCTGTCCGTCCCATTCTCATGAACGCGATATCTCAGGAACGCCTTGAGGGAATTTCTTCAAATTTGGCACAAACGTCCACTTGGACTCAAGGATGCACTGATTAGATTTTGGTGGTCAAAGGTCAAGGTCACTGTGACCTCACAAAATACGTTTTTGCCTTGAGGGAATTTCTTCAAATTTGGCACAAACGTCCACTTGGACTCAAGGATGAACTGGTTAGATTTTGGTGGTCAAAGGTCAAAGGTCCTAGCTGGCCTTCCTTAACAGCTTGTTGAGACTGCTGACCTCCAAGCCTTGATACCACTACCCCAGCACTACACCGCGAAAAACACAGCACTGGCTACTGGTTGGTGGAGGCAAACAACCGCGAGGCAGTATTTCTAGTTTTATATTTTTTGTGGATATATTTTGTATTTGTATCTTCTTTTCTCCCTTTTTTCACTGCACTGAAATTATTGCAACTGGCCCTTTAAAAACAATTCAATCAAGACCCTTAACTGGCTTCAGTGTAACACGGGTGATCTGTATACAGAGGCCTCCTTGTGTCCTTTGTGATTTACACTGAAGAATGCTAACACTGGAAAGTTTGTCTTCGTCTTCTATTAAAACTTAATTGCGTCAAGCTTGTATGAGGCATCTTTTGGTCTGTGGACCCTTCTGTTTTTCTTTTTTCTTTGTTTCATTACTTTTTGCATTTTTAAATATATTTTGTAGGACCGTTTTTCTTTATTTTCCTTATTTTTTATTTTTCTACAGTTATATTAATGGACAAGTTGGCAACCACTAGGAATAGTTTGTGCACATACTCTAGAGTTTGCATATGCTCAAGAATGTTTTCATGTCAGTTTGTAGTTTTGTAAATCTCAGTCTTCAAGCAAGATCAGAGGTGTTGAACTCCAGATCAAATCCATGAATAGAAACATTTTATAAACGAGGCCCCTGTTTTAGTGCATATGCCTCATATACTAAGAAACCTGTGCCTTTTGGTGTATGATTTCATGGGCCATGGCTTGTGGGAGATGTGAATCTGGTAAGATTTGGGCGGAGGGGGGAGGAAATGAAGGTAGATTGAACGGAAGGTGCTGGAAGTAAACAGTTTGAGGAATGTTTGTGTGGGGGAGGCGAGGGGAGCGAATGTGTATGGGGATAAACTCACAGTCCTCACTGTTTGACACAGACTCAGAGTGTGTGGGAATAAACTAACAGTCCTCACTGTTTGACTCAGACTCAGAGTGTGTGGGGATAAACACACAGTCCTCACTGTTTGACTCAGACTCAGAGTGTGTATGGGGATAAACTCACAGTCCTCACTGTCTGACTCAGACTCAGAGTGTGTGGGGATAAACTCACAGTCCTCACTGTTTGAAACAGACTCAGAGTGTGTGGGGATAAACTCACAGTCCTCACTGTTTGACACAGACTCAGAGTGTGTGGGAATAAACTCACAGTCCTCACTTTGACTCAGAGAGTGTGTGGGAATAAACTCACAGTCCTCACTGTCTGACACAGACTCAGAGTGTGTGGGGATAAACTCACAGTCCTCACTGTCTGACTCAGACTCAGAGTGTGTGGGAACAAAACAGTCGTCACTGTTTGACAGAGATGCAGAGTGTATTGCCTCTGGGCCTGATCAGTCACATGACTACGCACCGAATGCGTCTTGATTTTTCACGACTGGTTCTTAAATTTGTCAGAGACATTGCTCGAAGGTAAATTGCCCCATCATGCTCAGACAGGTTACACCATACTTCTGTCAAGAATGAAATATCTCATTTGTGTACTGAGAGCTGTACTCTGTGTTAGTATCTACTTGAATATCAGGTCTTCACATGATTGTGAGTTTTGCACTGCTGCGTTATTTTGCATTTCTGAATTATCTTATGCTGTACCTGTGTGTGCTCTGTGCTGTACCTGTGTGAGCTCTGTACTGTATCTGTGTGTGAGCTCTGTGCTGTACCTGTGTGTGCGGGGCGACATAGCTCAGGAGGTAAGAGCGGTTGTCTGGCAGTCGGAGGGTTGCCGGTTCGATCCCCCACCCTGGGCGTGTCGAAATGTCCCCAAGCAAGACACCTAACCCCCAATTGCTCCCAACGAGCTGATGAGTACCTTGCATGGCAGCCTTTCACCGTTCAACCGTTCAACCGTTTCACCGGTGTGCGAGTGCGTGTGTGAATGGGTGAATGAGAGGCATTAATTGTAAAGCGCTTTGGATAAAAGTGCTATATAAAATGCAGTCCATTTGCTCTGTGCTGTACCTGTGTGTGCTCTGTGCTGTACCCGTGTGTGTGCTCTTTGCTGTACCTGTGTGTGTCCTGTGCTGTACCTGTATGTGTGCTCTCTGCTGTACCTGTGTGTGTCCTGTGCTGTACCTGTGTGTGCTCTGTGCTGTTCCCATGTGTGTGCTCTGTGCTGTACCCGTGTGCGTGCTCTGTGCTGTACCTGTGTGTGCTCTGTGCTGTACCTGTGTGTGTGCTCTGTGCTGTTCCCATGTGTGTGCTCTGTGCTGTTCCCATGTGTGTGCTCTGTGCTGTACCCGTGTGCGTGCTCTGTGCTGTACCTGTGTGTGTGCTCTCTGCTGTACCTGTGTGTGCTCTGTGCTGTACCTGTGTGTGTTCTGTGCTGTACCTGTGTGTGCTCTGTGCTGTACCCGTGTGTGCTCTGTGCTGTACCCGTGTGTGTGCTCTGTGCTGTACCCGTGTGCTCTGTGCTGTACCTGTATGTGTGCTCTCTGCTGTACCTGTGTGTGCGTTCTGTGCTGTACCTGTGTGTGTGCTCTGTGCTGTACCTGTGTGTGTGCTCTGTGCTGTTCCCATGTGTGTGCTCTGTGCTGTACCCGTGTGCGTGCTCTGTGCTGTACCTGTGTGCGTGCTCTGTGCTGTACCCGTGTGTGTGCTCTGTGCTGTACCTGTGTGTGTGCTCTGTGCTGTACCTGTGTGTGCTCTGTGCTGTACCTGTGTGTGTGCTCTGTGCTGTACCTGTGTGTGCTCTGTGCTGTACCTGTGTGTGTGCTCTGTGCTGTACTATGCCTCTCTCCAGTACTGCTCCATCTGTAGATGGCGGCAGCTTGTCGTGCTAGGGAGTGGTGCTTGTCTGCCCTGTGGGTGTTTTTTTTGTTTTTGGACATAGTTTCCTGCCCCACTTCCTCAGTGGAGCCTCATGGGAAACTGCTATGGTGAGTCAGAGTGACGTGGCTTTGATTGGCAGCCCTGTCGGCGGGGGCAGAGGCCTCGTTGGTGACAGGTCATGTGACATCCGGGGAGCGGGGAGCCGGATCACATGACGGGAACGAGGAATTGACCCAATTCGGGAATTTTGAGCTTTCCCCTAATAAGCTTTGTGTGCAGTCGGCTAAGTGCCTTTGGGTTTTTGCCAATTTAAAGAAGTAAATGCTTAAAGCTGCAGTCATTAAACTGACTTGAAAGACAATGTGCACCCTAGCGATTGTACTGTCAATGAGTACAGTCTAAGGGAACATTAGGGCATTCGTCTGATTTGTACGAGCAATTGTGCCCTCCCTGACTAAAAACATTTCCAGACTAACGGTTATACATGTAACATTAGCAAAACATGAATGCAAATTGACTGTACTAAGCTGGGTACATCTTGAGCATGTGCTACGGCTATTAAATTTAGATTTGATAGTTAAATATATTTTGTACAGGAAGAAAATAATACACTTGAATTGTTAAAAGTAATGATTGAATGTATAACCCCATGTGCAAATTGGAAATGTATCTTGTTCCTTGTTTCAGAATATTAGCTCTTGCTTCTGAATGACCCAGTTTTCACTTGCGCGTGGTCGGTTAAACTAGCCAATCACGGAAGAGCTTGTTCATGCTCACACACTGGGCATAAACATGACTGAAGTCATTCTGGATAAATGAGCTAAGCCTGCTTTGTTCAGAAAGCCAACGTAACAATGAGCCGAGAAGCTGAATGTAAACTAACCGCTTGGTAACTAAAGTCGTTTTCTGAATAGCTGATAACTCAGGACTCAGGATCGACCTAGAAATGGTTAACTGACCACAAAGTGACTTTTGTGATGTCCATCTCAGTCACCAGACTTGAATCCAATTTAAATTTGTGGTTTGATTTAAAGAATGGTGGTCCATTATCAGATGTGTACGATCTAGAAGAAGTCTCTGTGGGCAGTGGTCAAAGATTACATTACAGGCATTTAGCAGATGCTCTTATCCAGAGCAACTTACACAGCTTTTATTACATAGCATTTACATTGCATCCATTTGTACAGCTGGATATATTCTGGGGCAATGCGGGTTGGGTGCCTTGCTCAGGGTTATGGTGGCAGTGTTTGACCTGGGAATTGAACCTGTGAGTCGGTTACAACACCAGCCCCTTACCCATTATACTACACTGCAACCCCCTGCCAATGTTCTCCTGTCTCAGTAGAAGATCACCTGTTAGTGTTGTGTTTGCAAATGGAAGGTGCACAAAGTCCTAGAAACAGGGGTGTGAATATTTTTAACCCTTTTTTGATTTTTGGATTATAATTTTTGCAAACTGTTGTTTTGGTACATTCTGTTGAATATATTATATATAGAAAGAGAATATTTTCCATGTTTGAACATGACAATAATGCCCAGTTCTCGTATTACTTGTTTTCCCTTTTATGTGCGTCTGTATGCACACGTATATTTATTAAGGGTGACAGTGAGAACCTTTGGAGGGCATTGTGTGCAGTGTCAGTCCTTATACAAGAGTATATTGTGTTAAAAAGTAGGTAATACAGACTGTGCACGTTTTCCTACATTTAATTTTTTGTGTAAACGTACTTCCAGGCTATAGGCATTTGTGGAGGTTTCTGTCCTGGGGCGTTTTGAATGGAAGTAGCTAGTCGATGTTTCCCTGTGTTTTTTGGCAGCTTTACACGGAAGGTATTTTCACGGTGGCTTTGCAGTAGTGCCATGCTTCATCACTCCGTCCCGTAGAGAAGTGGCATGGTCCACCTGCCACCTGGAGGCTTGACATTCCTTTTTAAAAAATCCCTTTCATAGCCCCTTTCAAAAACACTGTCTGGATGTGATTTTCTCGAGAAAAGAAAGAAAGCTTTTTCATCCAGAAGTCACAGTTGCCTCCCTTGCTTTTAGGAAAGAGCTGAGCCTGTACTTGGTAGTAATAAGCATGACTTTTTGCTGTTTGTGTGACACCCTTTTTAAAATTTTTTTAAAAAAGACGCTGTCAGTAGGTCTTCCTCCTTGACATTACAGTCCCACCTTGTTTCCCATGGTTTTTAAAGTTTTTGGTGGTAAGTTGTGAATATGTTGTTCGTGATTTTTTTACCTGGTTGCAAACGCATGCATGCTTATCTTCTGTGTGCTGATTGGTCAGTTCCATCCGTCAACGCTGCATTTCCGGGTTGCCAAATATGTGCTTGTCGTTTTAAGTTAAAAACAAAAATTCCAGCAGCATCAGAAATAAAATCAGCTCCTCCTAGCCTGTCATGTTTGAATCAAAACTGCATGGCAGTGACATGGCTGCATTTGGTATGACCCAGTTTGCTCTGTACCACCAGAGTCGGCTATAGTAGCAATTTCAGACGTGCCGAAAAACCTGGGTCTCAGAGTAACACCGCTTGTCTTGAACGGCCAGTGCGAAAGGGATACGAGTTGCCATGGGCTCAGACAACACATATTTGCATAATTAGAGAGATAATGTGGAATGTGCTGTGTAGCTACCGATGGAAGAATCACATGCCTTAAGCTGAAACATCTGTTAGATAAGAGCCTTTGAAAGATGTACAGGATCTCTTGTTGTGGCTCCCCTGAAGCGTGAAGCTATGATACTGTTTGCTCAAACTAACACAGCGTGGCATTTTGCCTCTCAACAGTCGGATAACCGTTGAAATGCACGCTACACGCTGTGTATTAAGAATATTATGCGTATTCCTGATGTGGTTCAGTGATGTAGGCAGCGATATCCAGTTCCACTAACCCAGGGTGTCTCCGTGTTAGTTTTGACCCGTGGTCAAAAATGCAGGAATTTGCATGCGGCTTGCGACCTTGCTGAACTCTGGAAGCGCAGGTGGTGATGTGCGTCTTCCTCAGTTTCCTCGGCTGCTATCTTGAGTCTTTATCTTCTCTGCTGTGAACGAGCTGGATTGCCTGTGTGCTTTACCGGCTCTGGCCTGGCTCTTAAACATGTGAGTGGGACATTCTCTGTGAATTTGGACCAAAAAAATTAACTTGACATGTCATGGGGCGACATAGCTCAGGAGGTAAGACCGATTGTCTGGCAGTCGGAGGGTTGCCGGTTCAAACCCCGCCCTGGGCGCGTCGAAGTGTCCTTGAGCAAGACACCTAACCCCTAACCTCTAACTGCTCTGGCAAATGAGAGGCATCAATTGTAAAGCGCTTTGGATAAAAGCGCTATATAAATGCAGTCCATTTACCATTTACCACATTTTCCTGCAGTTTTCTGGAGAAAGGATGTTTGAAGCATATTTCCTATTTACTGTATGTCACAGATATTTTTTGAGAGAAATATAATTTTAGTGCCCATTTTGGGGCATTTCTGGCCCTATAAGCACCTGCATTAAGACCGTGTCATTTTTTGAGTTGTACATGGTTTGAACATACTGGTATTGTAATCCTTATAGAGGGCATTCACAATTCCCCAAGATATTTTTGTACAGTCATTAATTTTGAAAATTATAAATATTATTGTTTCCAATGTACCGTGTTTGATTTTGTTTTTGATATGCTCTGTAAACTTTTTATTGTATATGCGGTGTGGGATTTCTGGTACTTCTTGATCAACAGCACAGTGGGCACTTTAGTAGTATTTTCTCGAAACGTGTTTGTGACACAAACCTCATATATGCATCAAACATCCTTCCTCTTTTTTGTGTCGAAAATTTCTGGAAAATCTGAGACGTCAAGGGAATTATTTGTCCAAATTCACACGGGGGTGTCCCTCCCAGTCTCTGCCAGCTTTTATGAGCCATGACTCCAGAGATAAAAGCGCTGTGGTGATTTGGTGATTGGGTGAAGGAAAAACCCCTCATAACGCCCCGCCTTTCAGGTACAACGGACACACATATCAGCGCCATCTGTTGACCACAGCCTGCGGCCGTTCTGTCCACACGACAGGGCATGCCAGCCAAGAACCTGAATGACGCACGTTGTTCAGAAACACATTGGAACAAAGTGGTGGCAGGCATTCGCTAAGCGTCACGCATTTCACGTAGACTCTTTTAAACATTTAACAGGCTAACGACTAATCTCATCCACATCTACACTGGCAATATTGACTTAAGACGCGTTGGCTTTTTGCGTACGTAAAATGTGCAGTTATCGTTGCGGTATATCGGCCCTCCCTAGATCACAGTACAGGAGTGGACACTTGAACTCTTGGCCTCGTGAGTGAGATTTGTACATGGGTTGACGGTCCACAGAAAAACACTGCAGTGGGGAGGCTGTGGTGCACATTAGCCCTGTTGTGTTTGATAAACTCCACGGTACTCTTGCGAATTAAAAAAAAAAAAAAGAGCTGTTTTCCAGCTCCCCAGCGCTGGATATTCTGTGCACCAGGTGTTCTCCCCATGGCTGAAGTTTAACATGTTCCTTGACAGAGAGTGGAGGTTCACTCATAGGACATTGGCTCTTATGGGACCGCCAGGCTTTGTGCCTTTTATGAATTTGATGGAATTTGATGTGTCATGGGGATACAACTGACAGCTTGTGCGGTGTGGCGGGGGTGGGGGGGGGGGGTGGTCAGGGTGGGGCTCGTGTTTTATTCCAGAGCTTTTACCAGAACACTGAGAGCCTTTCTTTTCTCACAGAATGGCAGGAAGCTGTGTGAAAGGACAGAAGATTCCGTGCTGGAGAATATGACATCACCGGCAGAGAGGTGGCAAGAGAGGAAGTGCATTTCAGAGAGAGAAAGAGAGAGAGAGAGAGAGAGACATAGAGAGAGGGAGAGAGAGAGAGAGAGAGAGAGACATAGAGAGAGGGAGAGAGAGACTTCAGGGAAAAGCACATTTTTTCGTTGCGAGAGAGAAGCATATTAACGGGGAGGGGCATTTCTTTTTTTATTTTCTTGGGAAATTCTCACACTTTTAGGATTAGAATATAAAGCGTGCTGACCCTTAGGGCTTGGGCCTGTCAAGCTAATTTGTCCCAAACATTATGGTGCCCTGAAATGGGGAGGAGGGGGGGGGGGCTATGTATAAAAAGTGCTGTCATTTTTACATGGGGAAACCAAAATGTATAAACCCTTTAATAGAAGTTGAGAATTTGCACTTTAACCACATGTGGATTGTTTAATTAGAAATATAAAATTGTGGAGTACAGAGCCAAAAAAAAAAAGATTTGTCCCAAACGTTCTGGAGCTTGCTGCATGTGCAGGTGAGCTTTCATTGCACAAAAGGAAGATTGTTCCCCTTGGGTGGGGGGGTCCCGTAAGACTGCTGGCTGTTGTTTGGCGGAAGTGCACACATGCCAACCAGTCCCCAGTTCCCCGCCCTGTCTCTTAACTGGCCCCCACTCGTAACTAAAGAGTAATATTCCTCCGTAGTCCCCGACGACCTTGAAGAATGGCCTGGTCTCATCTCGTATTTCAGCCAAAAATGCTTTCCAGCAGTAAATTGACTTGCCAAACAGCAAACCAGTTCAACTTCTAAACAGACAAATGAACAGTGCACTCTAACTCCCAGATAGCAGTATACCTCCTCGAATATATACTCAAATTAAAAACGCTTTTCTGGCAGGATGAAATCTGCAATTTCTAAAAAACGTTAAAGTTAGACCCTGGGATATGACGTTGAAGCCAAACGAGCGGGGTTAATATGTTAAAAACTGAGAAGCTGCATTGACAGGAAACCCTGTCGTGTGCTCAGCAGGTTGTGTTTTGTTATTTGTGTCACCTGCAGCATTTTTCTTGTTTTCCGTTGTGCCTGTGTGCAAGACAAGTTCCCTCTGGTGCTATAATTGCCATTAGTTAGTTAGTTAGTTAGTTAGTTAGTTAGTTAGTTCGTTCATTGATTGATTGATTGATTGATTGATTGATTGATTGATTGATTCATTCATTCATTCATTCATTCATTCATTCATTAGTTTGTTATTATTGTAAATCGAGTAAATAAAACTATAGCTTGCTAGCTAGTTCAAAATAGAAATGAAAATTATGATGCGTATTATAGCTAGCTAGCTAGAAGGTTTTTTCCTTTTGTTGCTGAAACAGTAAAATTATGCTGAGAGCTGCAACCAGAAAAAAAAAAGTTATCGCTTCTGTCGATGACATCGTGCTGAATAATGTCTTTATTACCTTGCACACGAAAATACAATATAACATAACCATGCTATATTTTGTTTTGTGCATAAGTTTGCTTTCCCCTGCCTTTGGGCCTGGTCTGTTTGCTTCAGCCGACGCACAAGGATTCTCACTTAAACGGTGACGCTCTGTCAGATCGAGCAGTGCTGTGAAGCTGGTGAAACTCCTGTTCACAGTCGCTCAAGATCTTTGCTCTGTTTGCACATCGTAACCCTTTAACACAGATAAATAATCAATGAACTGAAGCAAACAGAACAAAAGGAGAGCTTCATTCAGTTCTCTCTCTCGGTCTCCCTTGCCTTCTCTCTCTCTCTCACTCGCTGTCTCTTGCCTTACCTTTCTCTCTCTCTGTCTCTCTCTCTCTGACTCATAGGTGCACCTCTTCCTGTTTTGTCGTTTTTCCCACAGAGTCTAGTTGAGTGTTTATTTGAGGTTGCACCGTGTCATTGTCATTAGTCACGGTGTTCAGACAGCACTGCCACGCCCCTCACAGTAAAAATCCTCGATCTGGAGTTCTTCTGCTGATCTATTGAGGTATGACAAATGCCTCAAAGTGCAGACCAAGTGATTACACGAAAATCCTGACTCCATTTTAGGGACACTCTAGGGCTTTTTGCAATGCCTCTTTTTTAAATATCTTTATCTTTATAATATCTAGAATCCCTAAATAAGTACTGTAATTAGGACGGCCAAGGTATTATCCAACCCCCC
Organism: Anguilla pacifica; assembly: GCA_039654925.1. Lineage (NCBI taxonomy): Eukaryota > Metazoa > Chordata > Actinopteri > Anguilliformes > Anguillidae > Anguilla > Anguilla pacifica. The sequence goes on from CM077296.1 coordinate 8,292,663, forward strand.
TCCCCCTCGGGCTCTGTAGTGACAGTGGAATCTGTGAATAGGCCCGGTTTGTACACAACATTGCAACTGTCCCCTTCCATTCTTTATGTTGATTGTGTGTCATTGCGTAATGTGTCACATGACGGCCTGAAGCCTTTTGGGGGGGAATTAATGTAGCCCTCCGTATATGTGAGGCAGCAGCGATATATATTCAGCGAGCTCCATAATGTTTGGAAGAAAGAAATATTTTTTCTTGAGTCGGCTTGAGTAAGCCACAATTTTAGATGTCTAATCAAACAAACAAAGTGCAGAATCTCAGCTTTTTATTAAAGGGAATTTTTACCATGTGGAAATTACAGCACTTTTTATACACAGCCCCACCCCATTTCTGGACACCGTAATGTTTGGGATGTGTTAATGTTATGTAAATGAAAGTGAGTCATGTTAGCGCTTTGTGGCATATCCTTTGCATGCAATGACTGCTTGACGTCTGTGAGCCATAGACATCACATGGTGCTGAGTAACTTCTGTGATGCTCTGCCAGGCCTGTACTGCAGCCATCTTCAGCTCCAGCTTTTTTTCGGGGCTAAAAACTAAAAGTACCACTGACCCCGTGTTACTTGTGCAGTGATGTAACCTACCTTTCAGAATCATATTCTGACCATGCTGGTGTGGTCCTGCGTAGCTGGTTTTTTTGCATAGCACGCTGGTTTTTTCCATAGAGCAAATTAGTTTCGGAGAAAAGATTCTATGTGTCCTTTTGCTGAGGTTCATCAGAGATCCCTACTTTCAAGCGGAAGTTTCAGTCACAGTAAAGTGCATTCAAAACAAATAAAATAATCAATTTTATGAAGACAAATAATAAAATAAATTGGCCGTAGTGCGATTGTGTTTTTTCTGTCCACAATACTTTTCTGTCCTCCTCATAATGAACTGGGAATCCAAAACATTTCCACACATCAGACAAGTTGAGGGTTTTCTATTTCAATGGGTCTGTTAGCACTGGCCATGATTTCTGCTTGGAGTTGCAGGCTTGTTGAATGAGTGATGTTGCTGTCTTGTTGAATGAATGAGTGACGTTGCTGTCTTGTTGAATGAATGAGTGATGTTGCGGTCTTGTTGAATAAATGAATGATGTTGCAGTCTTGTTGAATGAGTGATGTTGCAGTCTTGTTGAATAAATGAGTGATGTTGCAGTCTTGTTGAATGAATGATGTTGCAGTCTTGTTGAATAAATGAGTGAATTGCAGCTTTGTTGAATGAATGAGTGATGTTGCAGTCTTGTTGATTGAATGAGTGACGTTGCACTCTTGTTGAATGAGTGATGTTGCAGTCTTGTTGAATAAATGAGTGACATTGCAGCTTTGTTGAATGAATGAGTGACGTTGCAGTCTTGTTAAATGAGTGATGTTGCAGTCTTGTTGAATGAATGAGTGATGTTGCAGTCTTGTTGAATGAATGTGTGACGTTGCAGTCTTGTTGAATGAATGAGTGACGTTGCAGTCTTGTTGAATGAGTGATGTTGCAGTCTTGTTGAATGAATGTGTGATGTTGCCGTTTTGTTGAATGAATGAGTGATGTTGCAGTCTTGTTGGATGAATGAGTGATATTGCAGTGTTGAATGAATGTGTGATGTTGCATTCTTGTTGAATGAATGAGTGATATTGCATCTTGTTGGATGAATGAGTGATATTGCAGTGTTGAATGAATGTTTGATGTTGCAGTTTTGTTGAATGGATGATGTTGCAGTCTTGTTGAATGAATGAGCAAACTCTCACGATTATTTTAGCCACATGGAACTTAGGTTTTTCCAGTACTGGAAAAATAATACTGTACTGGGATAATACTGGGAAATTCTGTCTTTTTTAACTGAATTAAATTAAAATGAAATAATATGCTAATATCTGAGCCACAATTTGCCTGTGTGTGTGTGTATGCGTGTGCGCGGGTGTGTGCATGCGCATTATGTGCGTGTGTGTGCTTATGTGTGTGAGTGTGCGCGCGTATGTGTGCTCTTTATAATAATAAAACATCCTGCTCATCGCTCTGGGGAAATGACTGGGATAGAGCAGTAGTGCGGCTGCTGCAGATAAACGTGTTCCTGAACATTATTGTCTGTTTGAATGTTTCGGGGGTGGGTGGGAAATACTGGGGAAGTGTAAGACTGGAATGGCTGAGTACCGTTCAGATCCTTCATTGTGCCAGACCATTCTGGGTTGCTTTAAGAGACTGAATGTTTTCATTGATGAATTAAGATGCCGTTTATAATTAGCTGATCAAAGCTGAATTCAGACATGCTAAACGTGCGCCCCACCTGTGTAAAAAATGCAGGCGGGTGCTGACCTGGCTTGTGTTGAGCAGGCTTGCTTTCAGCAGGCTTGTGTTGAGCAGGCTTGCTTTCAGCAGGCTTGTGTTGAGCAGGCTTGCTTTCAGCAGGCTTGTGTTGAGCAGGCTTGTGCTGAGCAGGCTTGTGTTGAGCAGGCTTGTGCTGAGCAGGCTGGTGTTGAGCAGGCTTGTGCTGAACAGGTTTGTGTTGAGCAGGCTTGTGCTGAACAGGCTTGTGTTGAGCAGGCTTGTGCTGAGCAGGTTTGTGTTGAGCAGGCTTGTGCTGAGCAGGCTTGTGTTGAGCAGGCTTTTGTTGAGCAGGCTTGTGCTGAGCAGGCTTGTGTTGAGCAGGCTTGTGCTGATTAGGCTGGTGTTGAGCAGGCTTGTGTTGCTGCTGCCGCTATTCCCGACTGCCTTGGCTGAGAGGAATCAGGAAGAAAGCAGCCTGGGATTTGTAGTCTCCCGTGGTGTGGAATGTAGTGTAAGGGATGGCTGCATGCGGCCTGGAGCTCGGTTGCTCGGGTGACTCTGTTGTTGTGGATATTTGACGGAGGCCATTTTAATTCCACCGTGGCCCAGCAATTACAGGTATACAGATATTGATCTGAAAGTTACAGTGCCAGAAACAAACATTTTACTGTTATAAAATGCTGCTGTTGACTGAGATTGACTGCATTGTAATGTGATCAGTAAATTTCTTTCAGTGAACCTGCCATTGAATAGAATGATGTAGCAATTTAAAATGGCAACACGGATGTTGAGGGTTTTTATCAATTTTTTTTTGCATAGTTCCTGAGAATATGATTTTCCTCTGTAGTTGTCTACATTGTTAAGTGCCTGGTTGAGCTTAACAGTGGTCATGTTAATGTGCTAGAGGATGTGTTTTTTTTAAAAAGGCAGTACGTTAGTACGCCAGGTTTGAAATCTCTTACTGCAGAGTAGTTTGTGCTGAAGGATTTTCATTTTTTGGTCCAGTGTCAGCCATCTTGAAACTCAGCTGCGCGTCCACGGCCTAGTATACCATAACCCTACATTACTAACCTTGATCAAGTAGCCTGAATCGCAAACATCTCAATTAATATTGTGACAAGCACTACACAGCAGCAGTTGTATAACTGACAACCTGGGAGGGGTTGAACAATTTTGTCCCTTTTTTTCTCCGTTGAGCAGTCGTAATGGGAAATATAGCTCATTCCCTTCGATTTCACTTGACTCTTAAAAATGCTCTGCTACCTCCAGACTTTTCCGGGCAGTAAGCAATGACTGCTCCACCCTGTGTGGTGTCTGTAATGTGTTGGTCTGGTCTGGTCTGGCCTGGTCCCAAAAGTTAAAGACGAGAAGACACCGGGGGTGAGATCTTCACCGGCGTGTTTTTGAGCATGAGAACGGGGTGAAAGTTTAGCAGTCGGTTGAATAAAAATAAAAATAACAATCCTAGCAAAAAAAATGAAAACAGGGATCCTACGCACGCTTGGTGTGTGGTCCCCTAATTAAATCCTCTAACACAAAATCACAAGCAGTGAAACCTGAGTAGATCTTGAAGCTGGTGAACAGAGAAAAGCATGAAGCTGGTGAACAGAGAAAAGCACGAAGCTGGTGAACAGATAAAAGCATGAAGATGGTAAAACAGAAAAGCATGAAGCTGGCAAACAGAGAAAAGCATGAAGCTGGTGACCAGTAGTTCTGGTTAAATAATGAGTCTTGTTTATATTCTCTGTGGTGTCCCGCTTGCTTACTCACTGTTCCTCAGGCGATAACAGACTCTCTCATACTTAATCCCGCCCTCTTCATTTTCTCTTTTTCTTCTCCTCCCCCTCCGGCTTTACTGATTTATTCATCCTTTCCTGCTCGCTTTCTCTCTAGTTATCGTGTTCTTCCTTTTTTTAATAGGCCCTCTGCACTTGATCCTCATCTATTTTCGTTACAGTTGTTCTCCTGTTCCTCGTGCCACATTTCTCTTCTCTGTAGTCTTTCTTCATTGTCTTGATCATCTGTGCTTCTGCACACCACATCTCATAGGCAAAGACCTGTGCTTTTATGTGTAACCATGTTAAACAGCACTAAATGTAAAGAGAGGACAGGCCATTTCAGTGTATAAGCCATATATGATGAGGAACCTGTTTCAGTGTATAGGCTAAACCATATCCCGAGGAACCCTTTTTAGTGTGTATGCCATATTTGATTACAAACCTGTTTCATTGTATATATGTTACCTGTTTCATTGTATATTAGTTATATATGATTTGGAACCTGTTTCAGTATGTAAGGCATCTGCTAGTAGGGTTTTTCCTGGCTGAAATAGAGCTTTCTGTGACAGCGACTGCAGCTGAGCCAGCTTTACTGCCTCCGTCAACTCGACATGTCATCCCCCGATATTTAGCTGCATTTACAATCTTCTAGAGACCACCACAATGTACTGAGATGTTGGCCATAAAAAATGAAATGTGAGGCAATCATAAAAAATTGGAACAAATTATATTTATTGAAGGGTTACACTTTGTAACTGCCAGAATTGGGGGAATATAGCCTGTATACCAAAGGATTAAAAAATTCATTCTACTGTGATAGTGTATCCATATTTGAATTGCAATATATCTTGAAAATCATTTCATTTTTGTTACTCAAAACGTAGGGTACAATATTAACCTTTTAACTTAATGAATCCACCCAAATGGCACCTTAATATATTTAAATTATTTTGATACATTCACGTAAAGAATTCTTGCACCATTCTTTTTTGTCACTGGTGTTACTTGTACCTGGCAGTGTCTCTTCAGAGTCAGTATGCATATGATATGGTGATTTTGATCTAAGAGCATTTAATTAAGAGTATTTAATTGCTAAATCAAGTATAATTTTATTAAACCATTCAGTGCTGGCATAATTCATGGCAAGAAACAAACATTTCAGTTTAATGTCAGAAAATACCATTTTTTTTCCTTGTAAATTTTCGACTTTAATATCAGAATTCTGAGTTTTTCCTCGGAATATTATGAGAGTGGTCGAGCTGCGGTAAAAAAATAAATAAATAAAATGGCTATATACGGCATCGTACAATGTGGTGTATTGGCATGTGATGTATTAGGATGTGGTGTATTGGCATGTGATGTATTAGCATGTGATGTATTAGCATGTGGTGTATTGGCATGTGATGTATTAGGATGTGGTGTATTGGCATGTGATGTATTAGCATGTGATGTATTAGCATGTGGTGTATTGGCATGTGATGTATTAGCATGTGGTGTATTGGCATGTGATGTATTAGCATGTGGTGTATTGGCGTGTAGTGTATCTTTTTTATATCTGTTGCAGCAGTAAACATCCAAACTTCAGAGGCTGCCTGAAATGCTTTCGGGAGAAAAATGACTCCACAGTTTTCTGTTGGGTGTTGATAGACAGCCAGTCAGCAGCAAGGCCTCTGACATTTGGTTGTTTCTGCCAGATCAGGTATAAGTAGAAAAAAAGACGAAAAGTAAGGCAAATGACAGTTATTGGTGGCTATGACAGTTATTGTTATTGCGTCCAATAATTATCCTTGCGGTGTATCAGCCAGCTGTAGCTAGTATCTATGGCGGTGGTCTCCAACCCTTGTCCTGGAGAGCTACAGGGTCTGCTGGTTTTCATAGTGACTCTGCACTTCATGAATCAATTAGAGCAGTTGATTACACAGTTAACTCAACTCACCTGGTGTCTTGGGTCTCAATTGGATGCTGATTTTAAGGTGTGAACAAAAACCAGCAGACCCTGTAGCCCTCCAGGACCAGGGTTGGAGACCACTGATCTATGGATTAATGATTTGTACCCTAACCTAGTGTATGTTGTGAGGTGTGGAGGTGAAAGAAGAGAAAGCGGAAACAAAACGCTACACGTCTGCCAAAGCAGCCCCGCTCTTCCTAGTCATCCACGTATGGGACTGATCTGCACTGCCTCTGGGCCAACTGACCTCTGCCATTATTTCTTCTCCTTTGTTACGTTATTAGTTTTGGTTGGGAAAAGGGTGATTTTAAGGAAACAAGCGAACGAGAGCACGATTTTTGAGATGGTGAGGCGGCGAAACGTTGGTGGTCTGATGGTGGAGGCAGATGTTCCCAGCGTTCTTTGTACAAACAGATAAAATCCAATACAAAATATTTATATTGAACAAAATCCATTGGCAGCTAGCCTTTTAAATGCCATATCAGGCACGCAAAGCTGTGTCGGCCTTCTTATGAAGTGACTCTTATTATCTTTAACAGCATGCGCAATACACAGTAATGAACACAACTGTCGCAAAAGTCTGTCCGTAGTCTTGTATCCCAAAATGCCACTAAATGCTGTTGCCTCCTCCCCTTCCTTTCCGATGTTATTTTAAACCTCCTGCTGAGGGTGGGACTGCCCTGTTATGAGTTGTCGACGCAGTGTGCCAACTCAAAGAAACAAATTGTAAAACGTGTGTATTGAGTGAGCAAGTGACCCTATACTAACAGCTGTTCTGTGCTCTGAACACTATTACGGTCTGAACACCGCCCTGGCACTGTTTCAGTTTAACTATGATGCTCTGTGCCCTGAACACTGTTACAGACTAACTGTGCGTTCCTCTTGACTATGTTCCAGCCTAACTGTGCTGTCCTGTAGACCATGTTCCAGTCTAACTGTGTTGTCCTGTAGACCCTGTTCCAGCCTAACTGTGCTGTCCTGTAGACCGTGTTCCAGCTTAACTGTGCTGTCCTATAGACCCTGTTCCAGGCTAACTGTACTGTCCTATAGACCATGTTCCAGCCTAACTGTGTAGTCCTGTACACCATGTTCCAGCCTAACTGTGCTGTCCTATAGACCCTGTTCCAGGCTAACTGTACTGTCCTATAGACCATGTTCCAGCCTAAATGTGTAGTCCTGTACACCATGTTCCAGCCTAACTGTGCTGTCCTATAGACCCTGTTCCAGGCTAACTGTACTGTCCTATAGACCATGTTCCAGCCTAACTGTGCTCTCCTGTAGACCATGTTCCAGCCTAACTGTGTTGTCCTGTAGACCATGTTCCAGCCTAACTGTGCTGTCCTGTATCTCTCTCCAGGTGACATCACTCAGAAGGGATATGAGAAGAAAAGAGGGAAGCTGCTGGCTCCATTCATCCCTCAGAATCGCAGTAAGATGATCCTGGCCTTCATCATCTCATCAATCAATCATTCAGTCAACCAGTCAACCAGCCAGTCACTCAGTTGACCGGGCACTCAACCGACTGATGGGTCAATCAACCAATCAAACAGACTCAATAAACTAGTCATTCAGTCAATTCATCAGTCAGCCTTGCCAAAAAATCAGTCAGACCATGTTTTTTTCATATCTGTTTGCCTGGAGGCAACAAAACAATAATGAGCTTGAAAACCATGAGGTGTTCAGGTGGGAAGAGAGGTAGGGTGTGTGTGTGTGTGGTGTGTGTGTGTATGCATGCAAGTATGTGTGTGTGTGAGTGTGTGTGCGTGCGTATGTGCATGTGTTTGTGCGTGGACATGTGTGTGCACGTGAACGTGCATGTACGCATGTGTGTGCGTGTGCGAGGGTCTGGGCTGTGGCTGGGGCTAGTGGTCTGAGGCTAGAGGTTTCCCCCTTGGCAAGGGGCTGGCTCTGAATGCCTAAGTACACTGCAGCACATTCCCAAAAACAAAAACGGGAAAGATGCACACGAGAGGTGTGTCTGACACAATCACAACAAAATCAGCTACGGCTGCTGAGTCACTTATAGCCACTGTACTTTTTAAATGGCTACCCTTTCAAAATGTATCAAAACAAAAGGTAATTAGTTACATTTCCCAGAGGGCAAATAGTCAGCCACCTCATTTTAAACAGTATTTGGGAGGGGGAGAGTGTGAGGTAGAGAGAGAAGCAATGAGAGAGATTGTTATGGGGCACAGTAAGGTACTTTACTGCTCTACCAGAGTGACAGGAAAGGTGATAAGTAAGCAGGAGGGAAGGTGATAAGTAAGCATGGGGAATATGATAAGTAAGCAGAAGGGAAGGTGATAAGTAAGCATGGGGAATATGATAAGTAAGCAGGAGGGAAGGTGATAAGTAAGCAGGGGAAAGGTGATAAGTAAGCTGGGAGAAGGTGATTAGTAAGCTGGGAGAAGGTGGTAAGTAAGCTGGGAGAAGGTGGTAAGTAAGCATGGGGAATATGATGAGTAAGCAGGAGGGAAGGTGATAAGTAAACAGGGGAAAGGTGATAAGTAAGCATGGGGAAGGTGATTAGTAAGCTGGGAGAAGGTGATTCATTAGAATAATTAAAATTCTTGTTCCGTGTCTCCTGGAATAACACAGAAGCATTGCCATGGACACAAGAACGGCAGAAAAAAAGATATTTTATACATTCATTGAGCATACATACTAGAAGTCTTGAGCAGTGAGTTTTTTTTTTCTTCTCGCAAACATGTTTTACCCCAAACTGGGCTTATATTACAGAATAGAAGAGTTTAAACCTTGTCAGAATTGCACCAGATCATTTACTTCAGTTAAGGTCACTACGGCTCCTATGAAAATCCGGGAACATTCTCATCCTGCCTCCTGTGTGACATTATTGTAGATCTAGTGGTGTGCACTGGTACTGCATGGCCATTTCGCTAGAGATCAGCAGAGCTTTATTAGTGCAGTCACACGTTTGGGGAAATATTTTTCAGTACCTTGATCCACAGATTAAAATATTCTAACTCTGCCTCTGATTGGCTAAAATACGATGAAAAATGGTGGATATCAGTTATTTTAAAAAATGATATTTTTGAGATGATTTTTGTCAGCATATGAACATCACCTTTGGAAAAAAGAAAGTGTGAATGAGAATTTAAGGTTGCATCACAATGTTGTCTTTTCCCCGAACCAAGTAAATTCAGTAATATAAATGTAATTTTTTCATTCTGCTTGGATATACTTTTAAGTAAATACCTTTTCAATTAATTGTAAAATGCTTACAAATGCAAAATTATGAATGCCTAATCTTATTCATCAGCACTGACTACTTAAAGCCCCCTACAGTGCAGTGAGATAGTATTTGTCCCCTTCCTGATTTCTTCTGTTATTGCATGTTTGTCCCACTGAATGGTTTCAGCTCTTTAGACAAAATGTAATATTAGACAAATATTAGACACCTGAGTAAAGAGAAAACATAGTTTTTTAAATGACTATTTAATGAGAAAATATATGAATGAATATTTAATAATAGAGGAAGTCAGGAAGGGGGCAGATAATTTTTCACAGTATGGCAGACTGCAAGGGTCGTCCGTGCGGTGGAACGAGATGTCTGAACGGCATGCCTAGCTGCCCCTCGTATTGCACTTTCAATGCAGCTGTTGAAATGACTGATGTCTCCTGCTGTGGTCTTGAATGTGTGGCCTTTTTCCCCGTTACATTTGTTATCCTGTGTCTCCCCCCTCAGGTGTGGATCCTGCCCTACAGAGTGACCATCGGGCCTCCGGTCCCAGTTCCGCTCCCGCACCCGCTCCCGCTCCTGCTCCCACCTCGGCTCCGCCTCCCTCCTCCTCCTCCTCCTCCAATCGCAACCATCGCTCCCACCGGTCCCACCGCAGCGGGGGCGCCCGGGATGACCGTTACCGATCCGGTGAGGGGAAACAGAAAAATCGCCGTCGAAACGTAGCGCATGAAGCAGCGCTGTGTGTGATCCAAGTTCTGAAATGTGACGATGACTAGAGAGCCTAAATCACTGACTGATTCAGCCTGAGGAAATCTGCTAAGAGGAGGTTCTGGCAAATTAACTAATTAATCAATTAATTAATCAATTTACTATGAAGTAGCAAAGGAAATCGGCAGTATAACTGGCATCTACTGCTGGTATAACTCTGTACTGCCTCCCTGGTTTTGGAATGAGCTTCCCACTGTGACTTTTTTAGTTACTTTTCCCTCTTTTTCTCCCAATTTCTGGGAGTACCCAGCCTGCGCTGCAGCTACAGCTTCCTCTGTCAGTTTGGTAGAGGGTCAAATACCCTCCTCCAGAACACAGGACTTCCTGTTGCTGCTTTGTCCACCCCCCCCCACAGTGTTCACCGACCCACAGACCAGGCTCGCCGAACACACCTGAGTTTACGCTTTCCGGCTTTCGTTCTCATTCCCACTGTTCACACTCCGCCCCTCGGTTTTCCTGAAGGACATCTCGTGATGGGCGGCCTTGAGCTCATCCTTGCTAAGGCCATGGTCCTCAACATTTTTGCTGAATCTTCACCTCAGACCAAGACCCATCCTTTAATCTCGATGGCGCAGAAGAGCTCACTCAAAACTCTTCTGCTGCAGGAAGTCTGCACAGCCCCTCCTAGTTCTGGCCCTCTCCCCCGGCCTTGTCTCATTTCTGTCTTGCGGGGCCTGTGCTAATGATTTCCTAGAATCCCAGTCACAGGGCGCGTACAAGCCTTTCCAAAGTGTCACACCCCTCCTCATCTCACCTCACGGGGCTACCTGTCACTGGAGATTAAACCCTCTCTGCTGGTTTACTGGGCAGCGAATGGAATAGCTCCCCCACTGGAGAGTGGGAGAATCAGTCTTCAAACCCTGCATTCCACAACCTTGGGGAAACTCCCAGTCACAGTGCCTGTCTGTACTGGTCTCACATTAGTGAAACAAACCACTTTCACATTAATTTGGGCTGTGGTATTTTTATGGAATATGGTATTTTTATGGTATATGATATTTCTATGGCTTTATGTTTATATTCTTAGGGCTTGTTTTGGGTGTTGTCTGCATATATTTAGAATGTGTATGTTGGTTTTTGTTTTGCACTTGCAGTTGTGCATCTTTAGATGGTGCACATTCACTCGCTGTTCTGGGAATGTTGTTAGCCAGTTCTGGCTCTATCGCTCGTATTAATTCGATTAATGCACTTCAGTACTGTAAGGTGCTCTTGAGAAGAGTGCCTGCTGAGTGAATGTAATGGAATGAGTTGGAGGAAGACATTTTATGTGCAGCTCAGTAGAGTGGAATGGCTGGTGCCTGACTGACCAGCAGCAGCTCAGCTGCCTGAAGCCCTCTTATCCCTGGGGGACCTTGGCCTATGTTGTGCATCGTCCTCTGTATCTGCTAGCCACAGTCAGTACTGGTGTTGTCTGCATTTGACACCATATTGTTCTGCCCATCTGTGCACTGCAACATCTATGCTGGTTTCCATCTATCCATTAGAACATCTATGGTGGAGCCCATCCATGCACTAGAACATCTATGGTGGATTCAACCTTTGCACTACAACATCTATGGTGGAGCCCACCTATGCACTAGAACATCTATGGTTGAGCCCACCTATGCACTACAACATCTATGGTGGAAACCGTCTATGCACTAGAGCATCTATGGTGGAGCCCATCTATGCACTGGAGCATCTATGCATCCTGCAGCCCTATGTGAAATACCGTAAACTTGCCCACATTACATTAAAACACCAGTTGTGCCAGGACATGTCCGTTGTCAGATTTTGAGGTTAGCAAGGAGTTCCCTAAGCACCGACTACCTGCTGATTGGTGGTCTACACACCTCTGTTTGGCTGGCTACTTTTAGATGCATATATTTAAGGTTATCTCATTATTTTATTAACAATCCGTCAGCTGAACATTTTGTCTCCCCACCACCAACACCCTTAACTGGCTACTTTTCTCGCCTGGCTGGCGAATTTGGCGGAACAACCTGGTTTAGGCTACACCACCACCTGTGCAGATTGGATTTGTTTTTATGTGTTAGTTGGCTCCAAATGTAATATGATCATCCAATATTGCGAAGTGGGTGTAATTCAAGTATTCCAACAAGTACACACCTGCATGTACTTTGCAGTTTGATACTCAAAACGTTTTCCAATGAACAGCTGCACTGAAATGCATGAAATTTGGAACTTTTTTTAGGTCTGGGTAGAGACAGAGATAAATATGGTATTTGTACATGTGTCCCTGCTGTTTGAATAAGTGTCCCTGCTGTATGAATAAGTGTGTCCCTGCTGTATGAATAAGTGTCCCTGCTGTATGAATAAGTGTCCCTGCTGTATGAATAAGTGTGTCCCTGCTGTATGAATAAGTGTGTCCCTGCTGTATGAATAAGTGTCCCTGCTGTATGACTAAGTGTGTCTGCTGTATGAATAAGTGTGTCCCTGCTGTATGAATAAGTGTGTCCCTGCTGTATGAATAAGTGTCCCTGCTGTATGAATAAGTGTCCCTGCTGTATGAATAAGTGTGTCCCTGCTGTATGAATAAGTGTGTCCCTGCTGTATGAATAAGTGTGTCTGCTGTATGAATAAGTGTCCCTGCTGTATGAATAAGTGTGTCTGCTGTATGAATAAGTGTGTCCCTGCTGTGTGAATAAGTGTGTCTGCTGTATGACTAAGTGTGTCCCTGCTGTATGAATAAGTGTGTCTGCTGTATGAATAAGTGTCCCTGCTGTATGAATAAGTGTGTCCCTGCTGTATGAATAAGTGTGTCTGCTGTATGAATAAGTGTGTCTGCTGTATGAATAAGTGTGTCCCTGCTGTATGACTAAGTGTGTCCCTGCTGTATGAATAAGTGTGTCCCTGCTGTATGAATAAGTGTGTCTGCTGTATGAATAAGTGTGTCTGCTGTATGAATAAATGAGTCTGCTGTATGAATAAGTGTGTCTGCTGTATGAATAAGTGTGTCTGCTGTTTGAATAAGTGTGTCTGCTGTATGAATAAGTGTGTCTGCTGTATGACTAAGTGTGTCTGCTGTATGAATAAGTGTGTGTCTGCTGTATGACTAAGTGTGTCTGCTGTATGACTAAGTGTGTCTGCTGTATGAATAAGTGTGTCCCTGCTGTATGAATAAGTGTGTGTCTGCTGTATGACTAAGTGTGTCTGCTGTATGAATAAGTGTGTGTCTGCTGTATGACTAAGTGTGTCTGCTGTATGACTAAGTGTGTGGTGTTTTGCAGATATCCACACTGAGGCTGTGCAGGCAGCTCTGGCTCTGCACAAAGCACAGAAGATGGCTCTGCCCATGCCCACCAAGCGACGGTCTACCAAAGCCCAATCAGCAATCACCTCCACCCCTCCCGGTACGTACTGCGCCCAATCAGCAATCAACTCCACCCCTCCCGGTACGTACTGCGCCCAATCAGCAATCAGCTCCACCCCTCCCGCTACGTACTGCGCCCAATCAGCAATCAACTCCACCCCTCCCGGTACCTACTGCGCCCAATAAGCTCCTCCCCCCTGATATGTACTGTGCCCTGTCAGCACTCAACTCCACCCCTTCAGACAGGTGCATGTATGCAGACAGGTGTATGTATACAGATAGGTGCATGTGTACAGACAGGTGTCTGTATAGGGTCAGGTGTATGTATACGGACTGGTGTATGTAAAGGGTCAGGTGTATATATACAGACAGGTGTATGTATATGGTCAGGTGTATGTATGCAGACAGGTGTATTTATAGGGTCAGGTGTATGTATACAGATAGGTGTATGTGTACAGACAGGTGTCTGTATAGGGTCAGGTGTGTGTACACAGACAGATGTGTGTATACAGACAGGTGTATGTATAGGGTCAGGTGAATGTGTACAGACAGGTGTATGTATAATGTCAGGTGTATGTATACAGACAGGTGTATGTATAGGGTCAGGTGTATGTGTGTGGGCAGGTGTATGTATAGGGTCGGGTGTATGTGTGTGGGCAGGTGTATGTATAGGGTCAGGTGAATTTATACAAACAGGTGCATGTATAGGGCCAGGTGTATGTATAGGGTCAGGTGTATGTATGCGCTATGATGCGTATTCCCTCTCTCTCTCTCTCTGTCTCTCTCTCTCAGACACCTCCTCAGCCTCGGAGGACGAGGGCTCCCTGCGGAGGCGGGCGTCGCTGAACGCAGTGCTGTCCCAGAACATGCAGGGCCCAGACTGCTGGATCAACCGCTCCGTGCAGCCCTCCTCCACCTCCTCCTCTGCCTCCTCCACCCTGTCGCACGGAGAGGGCCGAGTCCAGCCCGCCGTGCTCGCCGACGTGCTCGCCAACACCCGCATCGGTAAGCCCCGCCCACCTGTGCACGACTAAAGCCCTGTACACACTCACAGGACTAAAGCCCAGTCCACACTCACAGGACTAAAGCCCTGTACACACTCACACAACTAAAGCCCTGTACACACTCACACTCACTAAAGCCCTGTGCACACTCACACGACTAAAGCCCTGTACACACTCACACGACTAAAGCCCTGTACACACGACTAAAGCCCTGTCCACACTCACAGGACTAAAGCCCTGTACACACTCACAGGACTAAAGCCCTGTCCACACTCACAGGACTAAAGCCCTGTGCACGCTCACACGACTAAAGCCCTGTCCACACTCACAGGACTAAAGCCCTGTACACACTCACAGGACTAAAGCCCTGTCCACACTCACAGGACTAAAGCCCTGTACACACTCACAGGACTAAAGCCCTGTCCACACTCACAGGACTAAAGCCCTGTACACACTCACACAACTAAAGCCCTGTCCACATTCACAGGACTAAAGCCCTGTCCACACTCACAGGACTAAAGCCCTGTACACACTCACAGGACTAAAGCCCTGTACACACTCACACAACTAAAGCCCTGTACACACTCACAGGACTAAAGCCCTGTACACACTCACATGACTAAAGCCCTGTACACACTCACATGACTAAAGCCCTGTACACACTCACACGACTAAAGCCCTGTCCACACTCACACGACTAAAGCCCTGTGCACACTCACAGGACTAAAGCCCTGTACACACTCACACAACTAAAGCCCTGTACACACTCACAGGACTAAAGCCCTGTCCACACTCACAGGACTAAAGCCCTGTACACACTCACAGGACTAAAGCCCTGTACACACTCACATGACTAAAGCCCTGTCCACACTCACACGACTAAAGCCCTGTACACACTCACATGACTAAAGCCCTGTCCACACTCACACGACTAAAGCCCTGTCCACACTCACAGGACTAAAGCCCTGTACACACTCACATGACTAAAGCCCTGTCCACACGCACAGGACTAAAGCCCTGTACACACTCACATGACTAAAGCCCTGTCCACACTCACATGACTAAAGCCCTGTCCACACTCACAGGACTAAAGCCCTGTCCACACTCACACGACTAAAGCCCTGTCCACACTCACAGGACTAAAGCCCTGTACACACTCACACGACTAAAGCCCTGTCCACACGCACACGACTAAAGCCCTGTACACACTCACACGACTAAAGCCCTGTCCACACTCACACGACTAAAGCCCTGTCCACACTCACAGGACTAAAGCCCTGTACACACTCACAGGACTAAAGCCCTGTCCACACTCACACGACTAAAGCCCTGTACACACTCACAGGACTAAAGCCCTGTCCGAAGGGTTATCGGCTGATGCATGTGCGGATGTTTCTGGGTTCTTTGTTTCCCGCTGGGTAAATAACAGTTTTGTTGTCAGGCTCGTCGGAGAACGCCAGCGTGCCTCCGGACGTGACCTCGACGGCGGCGCAGGAGCGGGGCGTCCGGGTCGACCTGCCCCCCACCCCCCCCGTCCGCGGCGTCAGCCGGGTCCAGAACCGCTCCAGCCTCATGGAGACCGCCGACGGTAATGACCCGACTGCCTTCCGTTCCTCCTATTGGTCGTTTTTAAAAACCTTCTCTGAGTACTGTTTCTTTTGATTGGGCAGTGTTTGTCATATATTATGTCATAATCAGTATTGCCAGTAAATACTACTATGATGATCTTTATTCAGCACAGTTTGAAGAGCTCATTTCAAAGCACGTCACCGGGTTAAATCAAAAGATAAAGGGGGAAAATACATAAAAATGATAAATGCTATACACAAAAGAGTATGGTCAATAATCCTAGGAATAATTAAGATTTCATTATTGCATTTATGTATCCATGAAACTCAAGCATTTAAAGTTAGTGAAGTACTGTTGCCATCACTGATGTGTCATTTCTGTAATTTCACAGAAGTGAATATGTGAAGCAGTGTTGAGCAAATGAATGCCAAAATATTATTTAATGGCTGATGGCAAGATAGAAAATTTAGTTTAGATGGCAAGTCAAGATTCTCTGGCCAGTGTTTTGAAATCTCCGATTATGAGCATTTTGCTAATAAAAACAATTTTTCTTCTGATTTTTTTTCCACCCTGGTGTTTTGTTTCATTTGACTGGCAGTAAGAAAAGGTAATACAAACTAAACTGGTCACTCAGGGATTTCCCTTAAGTTAGCGTGTGTGCGTGCATGCATGCGTGTGTGTGTGTGTGTGTGTGTGATTGGCTGCGTTTTAGCATCCATTTCCTGTCCTTGCAAGAACAACATTGACTCCCACATAACAAATGACCCTGTTTTCCCTTTTAGGAAGTGACCCTGTTCCTCTCTGTGCTTTGTAAAATATAGTGTGATTGTCTTGACCCTTGTCCTGGTAGTCCCCCTAAGGTCGGATGATGGTAATGTGTGGGTGTGTGTGTGACCACGGGTCCCTCTGTTCATCCAGGTGTCCCCATAAACAGCAGGGTCTCCACCAAGATCCAGCAGCTGCTCAATACCCTCAAACGCCCCAAGAGGCCGCCACTGAGCGAGTTTTTTGTGGACGACACCGAAGAGATTGTGGAGGGTAAGCCCAGTGCTGAGGGAGAAATGTTCAGGTACAGGAAGAGCCTGCAGAAGCCTGCAAGCTGTCTGTCTGTTCACCCATGTGATGATGATGGGAGGCCAGTTTAAAGCAGTTATTACGGTCTGGTTTTCCTTAGCCTCGCTTGCTAGATGTTTCATGTTCTTTTGGATAACGCCTGGCCATTATAAAGCACTGATTTGAGGGTTGAAAATCCCCAAATTGCAGGGAGGAGCTAAACCTGATCGCCCATGTGAAATATTTAACACCTTGAGTCATGGTTGGGGGCGGTAGACTCAGAACTGGTGAACCGGTAGACATGGTCTGACTCAGAACATTGTTGCTGCGAACGTGAATCATTTGGAGGGCAACATTTGTTGGCCTGAAGTTTCATGCACATAATAGAAAAAAGATTGATTTGCCACTTGAACATCGCAGGAACCTAACTGCACAATGTGTACAGAACTGAGTACAGCTACAGTTTTGGAAAAAAAAAAAGTTTTATTTAATAGCTGGCATTTTACCTTTAGGTAGTTTGGCTCGGATTATATTAGCCATCATATTTCATCTATTTAGTGCCTTTCTTTGTGCCTCCCCAAATTCCCTCTGCCGTTCCGCCCCTCCTCTTTCTCCTCCCTGCGCCAGTACCCCAGCCTGACCCCAACACCCCGAAGCCCGAGGGCCGCCAGATCGTCCCGGTGAAGGGGGAGCCCCTGGGCGTGGTCAGCAACTGGCCCCCGGCCCTCCAGGCGGCCCTCGCCCGCTGGGGGGCCACGCAAGCCAAGAGCCCCGCCCTCACGGCCCTGGACATCACGGGCAAGACCCTGTACACGCTGACCTACGGTAAAACGCCTCCCCTGGGGGCCTCCAGTGGCGCAGCCCATAGAGCGCTTTCTACGTGCTCGTTGCGAGCCGCGGCGTCGGCGGTTCGAGTCCGACCGCCGACCTTTGTCGCACGTCTGTCCTCCTAGTTCTTCCTGTTTCTGTACGCTATCCTGTCTAATAAAGCTGGAAAAAACCCCCAAAAAATAAAATATTAAAATACCTCCTCCTAATGGTCATTTAGGTACCAGAATTCAGAAGAATGCATGTGAATTTAAAGGGGTGAGAAACACCAAATCACGTTTTTTGAGTTCTAAAACTTGAGTGTCCTGTTGCCATGTGATACATCTCATTAGTCCCATTGTTTAAAAATAAATAAATGTCAATTTAAGCCCTGCCACCGCATTTTGTGTGGAAAAAAAGCCATGCACTGCCTCCTAGGGGTGAAAAGCTTTGTTTTTCGTTTTTCTTGGAGGGCTACCCACATCCGATATGTAGAAGTAGGTAAAAGCCCCATCTCCACCCCTCTTCTTGAGTGATGGATGAGTATTATGTGTTCAACCCATCTAATGTGACTGCCAAATTACCCTGCCTGGTTAGGGTTTTTTTTCTCTTTAGATTAATTTAGCTAGAAAAATTGCTTGCTGCATTTTCTATGTCGTTTAGCGCTATTTTTGGTACTTTACTAGTTCGTTAGTAGGAGTAATCATCCAGCTTGGGGTAGGGTCAGTTGGCTTGAGGCACACTGAAACTTTTCAATGATTCTGATTGGTTCCTTGAGGCCATTGCTTGTCTGATTGTTTTAGGAGTTCCTAGTCACTGTAAAATGTCTGTTGCCCCCCCCCCCCCCCCCCCACCCCCAAGGAAAACTGTGGACCCGCAGTGTGAAGTTAGCATACACCCTCCTCAACAGACTGGGAACCAAGAACGAGCAGGTGCTGAAGGCTGGAGATCGGGTAAGGGAGGCTGAGGATGCGCGAAAAACAAAAGAAGGGAACCTTCTAGATTAATAAATGTTCAGTCCCCAACACTGCTACTGTTACCCCCTTAGGGAATGAGAAGCCTTTTCTCTCAAATGTTATTAGTGCCATCCGAGCCAAAAATGACCTGAGTTTGCTTTTCTGAACGATTGCTTCTGAATCGATTGAGTTTTCTTACCCTTTACATTGATTGCAGGCAGTCATTAAAAACCTACTCCAGTTTACTCTGGGAACAGCAATACCGAAGCTGCATAGAGTTGAAACTGCTGGCACTGACAGTGGCTCTGAAACTTTCAGTTACACTGAAATGGCACCTTGTACTGAATTGATTATATTGAACTCAGTTACATATTATGCTGAAGTGATGGGTCTCGATCATTATTGGTATCAAATTGCTGTCAAATGTACTGAAATTGTGGGCAGCCGTGTGGAAATTTCACACGAATCGTTCACGGGCAGTTGCACTGAAATGGCCAGCCATGCAGTGTTCTTAATCCCATGTTTCCTTTTGCTGAAAGTGATAGAAATTGTAAAACTCAAGATTAGTTGGATTTGACTGTGCACATTGATGCTCCAGTCCAAATCTTTCATGAATACAACAGGGTTCTTTGGTCCAAGATGACTGAAATGGATTAAATTTATACTTTAATTAGCCCAAAACATGAACCGATTCTTTAATGAGGTGTGTGGGAAGGCTGTCAGAAATCATTAGAGAATACTGAATAATACTTTCAGCGATCTCTTAAAGAGGCTAAATCCCTGGAGTACCACACATATCCCTGCATCACACATATAAAAATGATATTATGTAAATTGCGAAGTGTTGAGGATTTGGGTGACCCGTGCTTGGGTATGTTCTCCTCTCTTTGGCAGGTGGCCCTGGTCTATCCCAACAGTGACCCTGGGATGTTCTGGGTGGCCTTTTATGGCTGCCTGCTCGCCGAGGTCATCCCCGTGCCCATAGAGGTGCCCCTGTCTCGCAAAGTAAGAGTCCGCAATTCTAACCAATCATGTCCGAGCATGTCATAGAGAACTAAGTTAAGGTACCTTTGGGTGTGTGTGTGTGTGGGCATGTATTACTATATTTGTGAGAACCAAATGTCCCCACAAGGATAGAAAGATGAGGAAAATTACGGAAGGTGGGGACCTTTTTCTGGTCCCCACAAGTTCAAGAGGCTGTTTTAGGGTTAGGACTTAGGGTTAGGGTTAGGGTTACAGTTAGGTTAAGGTTAGGCATGTAGTGGTTGGGGTTGGGGTTAGGGTTAGGGTTAGAGGTTACGGAATGAATGTAAGTCAATGGGAAGTCCTCACAAGTATAGCAATACAAACATCTGTGGGTGTGTGTGTGTCTGTGTGCACGCCGTAAAATAACTGAAGGTCGTTGGAACAACTTCAGGACACCGGTCAGATAAGGTACAATTCTCAAAAAAGTATCAAAGTATCCGTTATCCATTGCCATGAACATCAAGTCTAGTTTGCGCAGAAAGCATTGGCTAGTCAGTAAAGTTGTGGCAAGTCACAAACTAGAAGTGAGGCATGGTTACAAGAGATATAATAAAAAGCTACCACTTCAAGATGAAGATACAAGTGCAACGTGGAGGTGCTAGAAGATCAAGATACACACGTTGCATGAAAGTATGTGTCTGTGTCCTAGGATGCAGGAAGTCAGCAGATTGGTTTCCTGCTTGGTAGCTGTGGAGTGGGCCTGGCCTTGACCAGTGAAGTCTGTTTGAAAGGACTGCCCAAGACCCCCAACGGAGAAATACTTCAGTTCAAAGGTCAGTGGACATTGCCGCAAAGGGCGTCGATAAATTGGGGAGAAAATTGAGGAAAAGAAAAGGACGTTAAAAAAAAACCAAGGGTAAGCCATAACACATTGGGAGGTGCCTTCTCAGGGACTGCAAACCTCATCCAAAAAACATCCATTCCAATGACCTACATGGGTCCCACTTCAATTTCTAAAATATGAATTGAGGCTGGATTTAAAGCAGGTGTGCTCAGATATGTTTCACATAAGTTATACATTTTCAAATGTAATTTTCTTTAATAATCTTGGACTGAAGGGGATGTCCTTCTTAGGACTGCTGCAGGGAATCTGCCTGAGACTTTATTTGGAACTTCATACAATTTAGGCTTGTGGAGCCAATGCAAATGAGTATTTTTACAAAAATGCCCCTTGTGCACCTTATTGCACCGTAACACTGTGTGCCTATGCATGCTCACCCATGATATGTGTTTCTGTGAACCCCTGAACTTTCATTGCAGTCTACCTAAATTTGTGGCCATATTTTGGGCTTGGTCAGCCATTTTCACTCAGTTGAAAGTACAGTCCTGTGGCCGACTTTGGACTTGATCAAAATTTCCAAAATTTTAATTTTCAATTTAGCACCAGTATGTGCTGTAGATCAGACATGGCGAATTTAGTGAGAATCGGGGAAATGTTTGTTCACCTCTTCAACGTGGAAAAATTAAGACTGAATAAGTCATTCATAGAGGTAGCACAGTTAGCATGGGGCTTGAAGATACTGTCTAATATTTTTTTAGGCTACGGGACACACAGGGATGAAATTGGTATCAATCTTCAAACTATGAGTAAAAGCCAGTTTGTATAAAATTTGGATGCTTAATTTAAACATTATAAGAAGAATATATGATACGCTAAATGCCAAAGTGATTGATTGGTTTTCTACAATGCATAAACTGTCAAAATTTGATTGATCGATAGTTTGACCTTTTTGACCTTTGATATGGTTTGGTTGGTGAGGGATAAGGGGGGGGGGCTGCGGTTGCAAGATGGTGACGGTAAAATTTTAAAAAATTTTAAATTAAAATAAGTTAAAAAAAAAATAATAAAAATGTTTAGAATGCTTGGTGTCACTTCCTATCCCCAAATCCTAAATGTCTCCGACTATTGATGGGCCTCTTCAAAACTTTGGGGGCGATGTTGTAACATTACGGTGTCTCCTCCCTAACACCGCCCTGCTTACAGGGTCGCTGTGGCCATTTTGGTTCTTGCAACCCAGCTGGACGATCGCAGAGTGGGGGGGGAGTTGATTAGACGATCGTTTGGAGGATCGCAGAGTGGGGGGGGAGTTGATTAGACGATCGTTTGGAGGATCGCAGAATGGGGGGGGAGTTGATCAGGACGTTGTTGCCTCTTGCAGGTTGGCCGCGGCTAAAGTGGGTGGTGACGGACTCAAAGTACCTGACGAAGCCCTCCAAGGACTGGCAGCCCCACATACCGACCGCCAACACTGACCCTGCCTACATTGAGGTGAGACACCCCCCATGCCCCTCCACACCCAGGCACAGGTCTGGCCAGCCTCTCCTCCACTGGCTCCCCTGGTGTAGCAGTTAAAATGAACTGACTAATAGAAATGCAGTGAGGGATCAAATGGTGCAAATGATAAAATGTGAAGGTTATGGCCAGAGGCAGTTAAATTAACTGGTGAAGTAGGCAGTCCCTGCAGGGAGATGTGTAGTAATATGCAGTTCAGAGGGTTGTGGTAATGTATCTAGGCCTCCAGGTTTTACATCATGGTGTGGGCTTGAACCAGGAGAGAGACGAGGCTGGAGCAGTCTGTAAACTTAGGAGAGAGACGAGGCTAGAGCAGTCTGTAAACTTAGGAGAGAGACTAGGCTGGAGCAGTCCGTAAACTTATGAGAGAGACGAGGCTGGAGCAGTCTGTAAACTTATGAGAGAGACGAGGCTGGAGCAGTCCGTAAACTTATGAGAGAGACTAGGCTGGAGCAGTCCGTAAACTTATCAGAGAGACTAGGCTGGAGCAGTCTGTAAACTTAGGAGAGAGACTAGGCTGGAGCAGTCTGTAAACTTAGGAGAGAGACTAGGCTGGAGCAGTCTGTAAACTTATGAGAGAGACTAGGCTGGAGCAGTCTGTAAACTTATGAGAGAGACTAGGCTGGAGCAGTCTGTAAACTTAGGAGAGAGACTAGGCTGGAGCAGTCTGTAAACTTATGAGAGAGACTAGGCTGGAGCAGTCTGTAAACTTAGGAGAGAGACTAGGCTGGAGCAGTCTGTAAACTTATGAGAGAGACTAGGCTGGAGCAGTCTGTAAACTTAGGAGAGAGACTAGGCTGGAGCAGTCCGTAAACTTAGGAGAGAGACTAGGCTGGAGCAGTCCGTAAACTTATCAGAGAGACTAGGCTGGAGCAGTCTGTAAACCTATGAGAGAGACTAGGCTGGAGCAGTCTGTAAACTTAGGAGAGAGACTAGGCTGGATCAGTCTGTAAACTTAGGAGAGAGACTAGGCTGGAGCAGTCTGTAAACTTAGGAGAGAGACTAGGCTGGAGCAGTCTGTAAACTTAGGAGAGAGACTAGGCTGGAGCAGTCCGTAAACTTATCAGAGAGACTAGGCTGGAGCAGTCTGTAAACTTATGAGAGAGACTAGGCTGGAGCAGTCTGTAAACTGAGGAGAGAGACTAGGCTGGAGCAGTCTGTAAACTTAGGAGAGAGACTAGGCTGGAGCAGACTGTAAACTTACGAGGCGTTTACAAGTAGGGGCAGGGCAACAGCTCTGTGAAACTGATTTACCCCTCCCAGACATCTTTAGCTATACGATTGACTAAAGAGAAACGTTTTCAGCCTACATACAGACAGAGTGTGTCTGAAGCCCACACGTGCATAGGAGATGATCGCATAATACAGGAGCTCCGTAAGAGAAGGGTCTACCTCCCGCTGTCATTTTATATTTACTTTAAATTTTCTAATCGCCACACCTTGTGAACAAAGGAGGAGAAAGGAAGATGAGGATCTCTCTAAGATATTCTGGAGCTAAACCATGTAAGGCATCATATTTTAGGAGTAGAGTCTTATAGTCAGTTCTAAATTCAACAGCTGATGAAGGAATAAGATTCGAACCCTGGACTGATACTGATATGCCCACATTTCTTAGTTTTTGTCAGTGCCCCGGCATTCTGTACAATATGGAGACGTTCAAGGCTGAATTAGTGAAGCCAGAAAATGAAGCTTCACAGTAATCCACCCGAGAGGGTTTCCAAGGCATGAATACTGTGTCTGCAGGAGACGGTGTCTTCCTCGGTTTAGCTGTGCTCCTCAGGTGAAAGAAGGCCAATGTTGTGATGTTATTACTGTGGGCCTAAAAGGAAAGGGCTGAATCAGTAGCCACACCCAGGTTTGTAACAACTGCATCAGGTGATACAGAGAACCCTTCTAGATTTAAAGAAAGGTTTAAGAATTTGGTCCTACTGCCAAAAGTGTAAATATGAGTTAGACCAGTGGTCTCCAACCCTGGTCCTGGAGAGCTACAGGGTCTGCTGATTTTCATAGTGACTGTACTTCATGAATCAATTAGAGCAGTTGATTACACAGTTAACTCAACTCACCTGGTGTCTTGGGTCTCAATTGGGTGCTGATTTTAAGGTGAAAACAAAAACCAGCAGACCCTGTAGCTCTCCAGGACCAGGGTTGGAGACCACTGAGTTAGTCCTTTTAAAGTAAGAATGAATAGTCACACTGATATGTCTTCCCTTGTGTCTCCCCATCAGTACAAAGCCAGCAAGGAGGGCACAGTGATGGGCGTGGCCGTGTCAAAGGTCGCCATGCTGACGCACTGCCAGGCCCTGACGCAGGCGTGCAACTACTGTGAAGGTGAGTCGTAGGCGCCCAGGGTTCGAGGGCGCGTCCTCCGACCAGATCACCTGGCGTCGCTCTCTCCTCCCACAATCGCTGTAGGGGGTAATGGAATTTTTAAACGGGGGACAGTTTACAGGTCGGGTCTTTAATCTGATTGGTTATCACTCTGTAATTCCCGTCCATCCGGTTGCTTTGGCGGCTTGCCTCGCGTAGACGGCTATCCCAGCAAGCCTTGCGGATGCAAAAAAATGAACGTATTGAAAATGAATGGAGGCGATTACAAATTTGCTTCTCATCGGAGGATGTGTGGCTTTACCCTAAGGCTGGGTGGCTCTTCGGTAGGCAATGGCTTCCCAAACTCAGTCCTGGGCCACCATGTGCATGTGTGTGTGTGTGTTTGTGTGTCTGCGTGCATGCCTGCCCGCCTGCATGCGGAGCCCCCTTGGATTTGTACTGTGGGGCCAGGAAGGAAGTTGGGATGTTGTCCAGCAGAGGGCAGTGCTTGTCTGTGTGTGAATAAAAACAATGGGCGTACACATTCGTTCTGACAGAAAAGCATCACATCATTACTTTCAGAGCACCTAATAAACAGAATTCTTGACTCAGTGAGAGGCTTGTTGTTCATGACTGTGTACCTGATTGCACAGCTGACTTAGTTTAATATTGAATTTGCTGACATGATTGTCCATTTGCTTGAAAGTGAGATTCTGTTAGCTTTAAAGTTGCTTTTACTCTTGCTCAGTTACTAGTAAATGGCTGTAATGTGATGACTGTACTCTGTATTGTGACCGTACAGTGTAATCCACTCGGTTTGCTGTTTTCTCTCATTCTCAGGAGAAACTCTGGTCAATGTGCTGGACTTTAAGAAAGACATGGGATTGTGGCATGGCGTGCTCACGGTAAGCAAAGCCGATTGGCTCTTTGGTCTCTACGGTTACTCCCGCTCTTTATGGACATTTTGCACTCTGGAAAGCCTGGTGGTACTGCTCCTCCTGGACTTTCAGACTTCTTTGTCTAATTGCTGCTTGCAACTGTATTTTTTAAATTTAACCTAGTAGGTCAATTCAAATTCTGTTTCGTAGTCACAACTCGGAGAATCAGCTGTTAGGGAATGATTAAGTGTCAGGATGTAGACCAGTGGTTCTCAACTCGGGCCAGAAAGGGCCGGTGTGGGTACAGGCTTTTGTTCCAACCAAGCAGTTACACACCTGATTCTACTAATCAACCTTTGGAGTCTTTACTAAGGACCTTGATTAGTATAATCAGGTGTGTAACTGCTTGGTTGGAACAAAAGCCTGCACCCACACCGGTCCTTTCTGGCCCGAGTTGAGAACCACTGATGCAGAGGGACTGTATTTTGGGAATTAATGGGGACATTGTTATTTGTTGAACAAAGGGTGGTACCTGCCACAGTGGGTGGTCCACTGGAAGTTCACTGACAGGTCTACAGTGCCAGGCTTGCTCTTGCATGTCGCTCTGAACGCTTGTGGCGCGGTCTGCGTTTCAGAGCGTTATGAACCGCATCCACACCGTCAGCGTCCCCTACGCCGTGATGAAGGCCTGCCCCCTGTCCTGGGTCCAGAGGGTTCACACCCACAAAGGTAGGAGACAGCCAGGACCAGCATGCCCAACAGCCACGTCAGCATATGAGACCGGGGGCGTGTTCATATCCTCGTGCATGTGTCAATCAAAGAGCCTGAAGGTCTCTGATTGGTAGGCTGTAGAATGTACACTTAGCAAATAGACTTGACACGGGGTGTGCACGTGTAGAGCACACTTCTAGCTATATCCTCTTTTATGGATGTAATCCACATTAGTTTTTTTGATGTTTTGACATATTTTGTGCCATGTAGTACCATAATCAATTTACGACATACAGTTAAATGCACTGTACCAATCCCAATGCACTTAACTGTATGAACATATATATGGCAGATCTGAAGACACACACATCTATATATTAGACCTGGGTAAAAATGTTCAATTCAGTTTTTTTGGTATAATGCTTTCCTACAAAGGACCATTGTCCTAAAGCCCTTTGGACTGAAGTTTTGGGCTGAGGCTCCAGGCCACAAGGGTGACAGAGGCAAGGAGAAACTCCCTCATGGAAATAGGAAGGGACCTTGGGCCGGTCTGGATTCTAGTAATCCACTCCTGCAGACACTGGGCATGCTAATTAAAGTGGTGACAGTTTAGAGAAGGGTTTTTCAAAGATCCGTCTAGGGGTGCCTCAATATTTAAGTCGAAATTTCAATGGAACGTATTTTATAGCTCAACTGATTTCAGTTCATAATTAGCTCATGATTTGAAATCAGTTGACTCATCTGATTTCAATTCACAATGGAGCATTTGCAAGCTCGTACTGCAGGTATAAGCGCTTGCCCTAACTCAGTCCTCTGTGTGTTCAACCTCTATGTGCACAGACCAGTCTTCCATCCGGGCGTAAATATAGCATTCTTGGTCGATTCTTCTGAAATTACCCGTTTTTATGTTTTTGCTAGACTAGCAACGTGGCGCTTTAGATAAATTTCATCACAGAACATAATTCATCAATAAAGGATAAATTCTGGAAAAAAAAAAGATTTCCAGCTTTTCAACCCTTCTGTTGCACTTGTTTTGATTGATTGAATAATGCGGCATTTCATAGTGTGAGCAGTTTCTTTATTTCTTAAAACATGTTTATGAGGTATTGCAAACTGCATAGCTCATTTTGAGGTGTCATGGAGATGGAAATTATTTACAGGGGTGCCTTGGGCCTGAGAAGTTTGGAACTACTGGTTTAGAGAGGTTTTAGGTTTGCAAGGAGGGCCATGGCTGAGAGTGGGGTTCCGTGGCTGTGGGCGGGTTTGTTCTGAAGCTCCCTCCCTCTCGTTCCTCCTGCAGCTCGGGTGGCTCTGGTTAAGTGCCGGGACCTTCACTGGGCCATGATGGCTCACAGAGACCAGCGGGACACCAACCTGTCGTCTCTGCGCATGCTGATCGTGGCAGACGGTGCCAACCCCTGTGAGTTCCCCACACTCCGCCTTTCTCATCCCGAATTCAGTCGAGCTCCTCTGCCCTTTACTTTGTCTCTGTCTCAATCCGCATCTGTCCTGTTCTGTTCGGTTATGTTTAGTCCTAAAGCACTTCTCACTCTGATATGCTCAGTACTTTATCATAGTGATCATACCCCTACTTGTGTAATGACTTATAGTAATCGTGCTTGTCTGGGTTTAGCATTTTTTGTGTAGCATGAAGAAAATTACTTGTAAATAAAAAATAAATACCCCTGTTGTTTTTCCATTGTTATCTCCGCCAGGCGGAATCCCCTGAAGGGGATTATGCGTTTGGTCGCGCGCGCGTGCATGCGTGTGTGTCTCTGTCCCCAGCTAATCTTGCGTACTACTGGGCCGATCAGCCTAATATTTGTTGTGCATGCTGACAGCATGCCAAGGACCTCATTTCTGGAATATTTTTCCAAATCGGTCAACGACAAGTATTTTATTTGAATTAATTTCCATCATTGTCCATTGAATTACATCGACTGCTAACTCCTCACTCCTCCTAACCGGCCGGTAGGGGCTGCAAGTGATCATCAACCGCTTCCAAACGGACAGACAGCCCTGGCGGAGATCTGCACTCTACTGAGCGCACTCTTCTAGTTTTAAATTAGGTTTATCCCCCACACGTATCACTTCTTGTCATGTAAGTTAATCTGCTCCTGTAATGTGTTGAAGTAGCAGAAGAAGGGCCCGGCGAGTAAAGCATGCTCTCCGTCCCTGTGTTTGCGTCGCAGGGTCGGTGTCCTCCTGCGACGCCTTCCTGAACGTCTTCCTGGTTCACGGGCTGAAGCCTGAGGTCATCTGCCCCTGCGCCACGTCCCCTGAGGCCATGACCGTGGCCATCCGCAGGTAACCACCCCCAGAGGCCCCGCCCCTCTGCCCCCTCCTCAAAGGGGCACGCCTCTGAACATCCGGAGACATGACCTCCGCCCCTGAAGGTCATTCTGTCTGTCCCGCCAGAACATGGCTGCGCCCCCCCCCCCCCCCCCCAAACCGCCTCTTTAGTTAGGGGTGTCTCACTGTGTTTTTGGAATGATAAGCTCGTCCAAAAATTTAATGGTTTTGCGGTGTTGTGGTGTCATGTGACCACTTGATAAATACACAGGTCCCAGAATAATCCAAAGAACTCTAGCTTCAGCTAAGGTCAGTGTTCATGACTTCACAATAGGAAAGAGACAAAAATGGGATTCATGAGAGAGTAGCAAGGCAGAAACCCCTGCTAACCAAGAGAAACATCAATGCTCATCTCACATCTGCAAAAATGCACCTGGATGATCCTCAAGCCTTTTGGGGCAGTGCAAAAAGGTTGGATAAAGGAGGAATTTATCAACGTATCAAAAAGGGTTTCGTTTGCCAGTCCAAATTGTGAAAAAAATACAGGTGGCAAACAGGTAGAGATCCAAGGCACTCTTGATGGTGAAGTTAAAAGCCTTTATTGGAACATGGCAAGAAAAATAAAATGGATGTACGCGTTGTGGCCTCAGTCAGCCTTCATCAGGGTAGGTTGAGGCTGCAGGTCCAGCACGTTTTGTTTGCCACTCGTATTTTTTCACAATTTGGACTTCAAAATGCAGCCTGGATCCAGTCACCAATCATGCGTCACCCTACAGGGCGGCCTGCTACAGTCGACACTGTTGTGGTCTGGGATTTAATCCGAGGCCGTGCTGGGCTGACTCAGCGTTTCGCTTGCGGTTGTGAACGTTCTCAGCGCTCCTCCGAAGCTCTCCGTCATCCTCCCTCATCCCTCCCTCTTCCTCCCGTAGGCCAGGGGTTCCTGGGGCGCCCCTCCCTGCCCGGGCCATCCTGTCCATGGGGGGGCTGAGCCACGGCGTGATCCGCGTCAACACGGAGGACAAGAACTCCGCGCTGACCGTGCAGGACGTGGGACACATAATGCCCGGAGGTGAGGGACCTCAGCTCTCCGTGGGTCGTCTGTCACAGCCCTAAGGGCTGCTCTGTGTTACTCTGTGCTCTGTACTGGAGCAGTGGAGCCGTGTGTTTCAACACGGACACCGTGGCTAAGCATTACAGTTACTGTAATGCACAGAATATAGCTCTGATTCTGTGCATTGCAGCACTAACTGTGATTCTGTGCATTACAGCACTAACTGTGATTCTGTGTGCTACAGCACTAACTGTGATTCTGTGCATTACAGCACTAACTGTGATTCTGTGTGCTACAGCACTAACTGTGATTCTGTGTGCTACAGCACTAACTGTGATTCTGTGCATTACAGCACTAACTGTGATTCTGTGTGCTACAGCACTAACTGTGATTCTGTGCATTGCAGCACTAACTGTGATTCTGTGTGCTACAGCACTAACTGTGATTCTGTGTGCTACAGCACTAACTGTGATTCTGTGTGCTACAGCCCTCATGTGCATCGTGAAGCCAGATGGACCGCCCCAGCTGTGTAAAACAGACGAGATCGGAGAGATTCTGGTGAACTCTCGCGCTGGAGGGACCATGTACTACGGCCTGTCAGGGGTCACCAAAAACACATTTGAGGTATTTTTTTCCGCTCTTGTCTCTGTCGTTCATGGGCTTATTCGTGTGTTCTGCACAAAAAACATGCAGTAAGTATACGGTCCAGTTTATGTGAATAATCTACTGGAACATAGCTGTTTAAGTACATGTATGTAAGAATGTGAACCACACTGAAACGTGCTGTTCCATGAACCAGAATTTGAAAATGGGGTGGTGTAAAATGAAACGCGTTTGTCTTCAGGTGATTCCCGTGAACTCCAGTGGGACCCCGATAGGAGAGATCCCCTTCGTACGGTCCGGCCTGCTGGGTTTCGTGGGGCCGGTAAGTGAGCAGGAATATAAAATGGCCGACTTCAGCACTTTCTCTATGGTGTTCTCGGTGTAACTTAAGCATTGTTGCTTTAGACTGAAGATGTATAACGCTTTTTGTGCTACAGCATTGAGACCCCCTGTGTACCTACAGCAATAACACTGCAACAGCACTTTTACCATGCACGTTACTGAACTGACACCGTTACTATGTATATTATTATGGTATGGTACTGCTGCTATGACACTGTTGTAGTTTTATATACACACACACATATATATATATATATATATATATATATATATATATATATATACATACATATTACATTACAGGCATTTAGCAGACGCTCTTATCCAGAGCGACTTACATTGTATCCAATTATACAGCTGGATATATCTTGGAGCAATGCGGGTTAAGTACCTTGCACAAGGGTACAACGGCAGTGTCCCACTGGGGAATTGAACCTGCGTCCTTTAGATTACAAGACCAGCTCTTTAGCCATTGTACTACACTGCCGCCCCCCATATATATATATATATATATATATATATATATATATATATATATATATATATATATATATATATATATATATATATATATATATATACATATACACACACCTTGAAAACACGTTAACATTTGCCTTAGATGTTTGGGCTGAAAGCAAATTAAAATGTCAGTTTCATCACTGTTATTATGAACAGTGCAGCATGTTCCCCCAGGCCCCAGTAGCACTGATCACCCCTCCCGTCAGAACCACCAGGGTGTGCCCCTGCCATACAGACTGAGTGTCGTCCTGTGACCCCCCCCTCCCCTCCCGTCCCGTCCCGCAGGGCAGCCTGGTGTTCGTGGTGGGCCGGCTGGAGGGCCTGCTGACGGTGAGCGGCCGGAGGCACAACGCGGACGACCTGGTGGCCACGGCGCTGGCCGTGGAGCCGATGAAGACCGTGTACCGCGGGAGGTGAGCGGACCTGGCCCCCCAGCCTCCTCTGCAGGCCCTGGATGATGAACACTTTTACACCGAAATTTACCACTGTTATGCATCTCAGATTTTCTGGTTCATTTACAATACAAATGAATTGTATATACGAAGCAGTGTTTGGACCGTGACCAAGTCTTTAGGGGTCCAAGCACTGCGGGTGCAGGAACCCTGTTGGGATTTTTCAGATGTTTATTTATTTATTTATTTATTTATTTTTCTGCCCTAAAAGTGTTTGCTCAGCAAAAAGTGTTCATCATAGAGAAACAAAATTTGAGAGGTTCATACCCATGCCCACATGCTACTCAGGGAAGTAGACATGGCCAGATGATGGCGCTATAGAAGAAATGTGCCATTTCTCTAACTGAGTGTGCAAGTGTGGATTCGTGTGACTGTGTGTGTGTGACTGGCTGTTCTGTGTGTGTCGCAGGATCGCGGTCTTCTCTGTGACGGTGTTCTATGATGAGAGGATCGTGATCGTGGCGGAGCAGAGACCGGATGCCAGTGAAGAAGACAGCTTCCAGTGGATGAGCCGAGTGCTGCAGGTACTTTGTTCCCTCCGCTCTCCCTCCCTCCATCCCTCCTTCCTTCCCTCCATCCCTATCCCTCCACACACCATCTCCCCCTCTGTGTGCCCCCTAGTGTCCCTTAGCCTTAATGGGTAAGCACCAGATATTATAAATAGTGAAATACACCAGCCAAATGGAAGAAGTTGTTCTGTTTTATCTTCTACAGACTCATCAGAGCCAGAGTTATCTGAATATGGTAACTGGTAATGATATTGATATGATGTTGATAGAGTCCTTTGATTCAGAGACAGATATTTCAATGCATTGAAGTCCATTTCTGTCATTTTTTCTACTAAATGCTGTCAATTTCTGTCATCTTTTCAACCTTAAGAGCTGTTAGTGTGCACCCTATTCACTCATCACAGAAGAAAATTTCCAGGAGTGATCAATTTGTCAAATTTGAAGCCGTACTAACAACAATGTCAGCTTAATTTAATAAAAAAAAAACCTCTGGACTGAATAGAATTGGTCTAATATCTTTTGTGGTGCTTTCCCTTTAAAATTGGCTAAGTTTCTTGGGTTTGTAGTTGTTAGTGAGCACTTAATTGATTGAATAAAGCCATTGATTGGTTAACTCACCTCACCAGGTTTCTTGGGTCTGAAATGGTTGCAGATTTTCAGATGAAAACTTGGAGTCTCCCACACGTTTTAAATTTCTGTGACATCATCAGGTCCTTGAGATTGTTTTATTTAATCTATTTGTTAAGGAGAATGTGAAATTTTAGCGTAGATTCCAAAATAATAAATCTGATGTACCACCACCATCGTGGCTAACATCCCTCTTTTCCTATGTGGTCCCTGGGCAGGTCAAGTATTGCAGTAAAGTATAATGATGTGTGTGTGCATGTATATTTTTCTGATAGAGAGAATTTGCACGAACTCAGATAGGAATTCAGATCTTCGTTTGTTTCTTCCTGCAGGCCATAGACAGCATCCACCAAGTGGGTCTGTACTGTCTGGCTCTGGTTCCTGCCAACACCCTCCCCAAAACTCCACTTGGCGGCATCCACGTCTCTGAAACCAAACAGCACTTCCTGGACGGCCACCTGCACCCCTGCAACATTCTGATGTGCCCCCACACCTGTGTGACCAACCTTCCCAAACCACGACAAAAACAGCCAGGTATGACCAACACACCTGCGTCACCGTCCTTCCCAAACCAGCACACCTGTGTGACCAACCTTCCCAAACCAACACACCTGTGTGACAAACCTTCCCAAACTACGACAAAAACAGCCAGATATGACCTACAAACCTGCCTCACCGTCCTTCCCAAACCAACACATGTGCGTCACCAACCTTCCCAAACCAGCACACCTGTGTCACCAACCTTCCCAAACCAACACACCTGCATCACCAACCATCCCAAACCAACACACCTGCGTCACCAAACTTCCAAAACCAACACACCTGCATCACCAACCTTCCCAAACCAACACACCTGTGTGACCAACCTTCCCAGACCACGACAAAAACAGCCAGGTATGACCTACACACCTGCCTCACCGTCCTTCCCAAACCAACACACGTGCGTCACCAACCTTCCCAAACCAACACACCTGCGTCACCAACCTTCCCAAACCAACATACCTGCGTGACTAACCTTCCCAAACCAACACACCTGTGTCACCAACCTTCCCAAACCAATACACGTGCGTCACCAACCTCGTGGTGTTTTGGGGATAAAATCACACAAAACTGTACGTGTATCTGAGAATTGGCGCTGTATTTTCTGGCCAGCGCATGGTGCATTGCGAGCTGTTGCACTGGCAAAATTGTATTTTTGTCATGGAATTTGACGCATCTCAGCCATTTGTGTGTGTGTGTGTGGGCGCGTTGTGCGTGTGTGTGTGTGTGCATGCGTGCGTGCATGCACTGTGTGAGTTGTGCGTGTGTGTATTACAGATTTGGTTTGTCTCTCTCTCAGTGGGGGTGGGGCCAGCCTCCATCATGGTCGGTAACCTGGTGGCGGGAAAGAGAATTGCACAGGCAGCCGGGCGGGAGCTGGGCCTGATTGATGACCAGGAGCTGGTCCGGAAGGTAAGGCCGGTCCCTGACTGTGAGTGATATCAGTTAGAATAACACAGCGGGGTTAGCATAAGTGTAAGAGCCATTCTCTGGGTGGAAATGGCAAAAAACTGTAGAGTAATCAGGAAGGAAGTGTCAATGAGAAAATCCTCCACAAGTCATCACCTTCTTAAGGTTACAAGTAGTTTGTGCACATTGTTTGTCAGTGCCAGGCTGGGATTTAACAGGTAATATTTGGTGCACACATTACCTATCACTTATATCTATAAATCTAGCCAAAGCAGAAAAGTGGACGAAGAAAAACAAAGTAGAAATAATTTATAGTGGACGAAGAAAAACAAAGTAGAATAATTTATAGTTTCCAACTTTTGCTATTTTTTTTTTCTATCTGTGAAGGCCAGTGGGGAGGAGCATATTCCCCTTTGGCAGTTCTCTCTGCGAAGGCCAATGGGGAGGAGCATATTCCCTATGGGCAGTTCTCTCTGTGAAGGCCAATGGGGAGGAGCGTATTCCCTATGGGCAGTTCTCTCTGTGAAGGCCAATGGAGAGGAGCATATTCCCTATGGGCAGTTCTCTCTGTGAAGGCCAATGGAGAGGAGCGTATTCCTATTGGGCAGTTATCTCTGTGAAGGTCAATGTGGAAGAGCATATTCCCCTTGGGCAGTTCTTTCTGTGAAGGCCAATAGGGAAGAGCATATTCCCCTTGGGCAGTTCTCTCTGTGAAGGCCAGTGGGGAGGAGCATATTCCCTATGGGCAGTTCTCTCTGTGAAGGCCAATAGGGAGGAGCATATTCCCCTTGGGGAGTTCTCTCTGTGAAGGCCAATGGGGAGGAGCATTTTCCCCTTGGGCAGTTCTCTCTGTGAAGGCCAGTGGGGAGGTGCATATTCCCCTTGGGGAGTTCTCTCTGTGAAGGCCAATGGGGAGGAGCGGAGCATATTCCCTTAGGCAGTTCCCTCTGTGAAGGCCAGTGGGGAGGAGCATATTCCCCTTGGGGAGTTATCTCTGTGAAGGCCAATGGGGAGGAGCGTATTCCTCTTGGGCAGTTCTCTCTGTGAAGGCCAATGGGGAGGAGCATATTTCCCTTGGGAAGTTCTCTCTGTGAAGGCCATGGGGGTTGGGGGAGGAGTCTAAAGTTCATTGTCTGACTAAAGGCCTGCTCTGTTTTGTCTTTATCTCTCGGATGTCGTGGGGGTTTAGCTCTGTCTGTGGCCCACCATGATGGTAAGGATGACCGCCCGCCGGTCTGATCTGCTACTTCCTGTCAGACGTGCTGCAGAGCCTGTCAATCCCTGCTTTGATGACCATTCCCCTTACCTATTATAAAGTGTTTACGTCCCACCCACCGCAAAAAAGTGACTGGACCAAGGAAGTGGTTTGAAATGATGGGATTCAAACATTAAAAATCGTATTTTCTCATAAGTAATTACACAACCTCTTTCTCCAAACCATGTGCTTCCCATATCAGGTTTGTTATATCTTTTTAAGTATTCCTCTAGGGGAAATCCCATTGTTTCAAACCACATCCTAGGTCTAGTCACTTTCTCGCCGTGGGTGGAGCTATATTACTTTACTCTGTATCAGGGGTTCACATAAACCTTACTGTGTGCCGTGAGCTGACGAGAAAACCTTAATAACAATGGTCGAGAAACCGCTGCAATAGCGAAGTAACGAAGAAGAGTTTCTGAAATCAAGTGTGAGCAATTAGCACAGTGTGTAGTAGTGCAGTTACACGAGTTGGTTGTGTTGAGCATAAACGGGACAAACACAGCACGGTAGTGGTGTGTAGTGGTACACTCTCGTTGGATAGATTAGTGATGGGTTTGAAGTAGGGTTGGGGGATTTATCAGTGATGTTAATTTCTGAGTGCAATACCAGTCATTATCTTTAATTATACTTGACGCGGTAGTAAACAACCACAGAGGCCATGTGAAGTGCCTCCTCTGTGATCGATTGGGTGACCCTAAGACAGCCAATTAGCAGCAAGGCCTCACAGGTCCATGTGATTGGTTAAAACACATCACATGATCTCATGGAAGCTGTGCGACCATGGTGCTGGTTGGCTCTCATCAGCACGAAATAGATAGCAGTGGTGACGTTTCTCCTCTAGAAGCATTTGACGCAGTCTCTTTAGCTTGGTTGTTTACTAACCACTTCAGGTGTAATTGAAAAGAAAAAGACAGAAAGAAAGGAAAGGTAATCACCAGATTTTGGCTACGACCGTTATTGCATTCGATAATTCTTGTCACAATATATCGCCCATCCCTAGGTTGAAGTGGTGTCTGTGGGGGGGGGGGGGGGTGGCGGGGCGGGGGGGGGGGGTGTTTAAATGACTTTGTAGACCCCACCTCCTCTCAGCCTTCCTACAGCCTGGGTTACATGTGCCATTTCAGCATTGCAGTCATGGCCATGAGTGATTATTCCATACATGAGTGATTAGTCCACACCGGGTTCGCGGAATAAGTGATTATTCAGCATTACTGACAAGCTGATTGGTGTTTGTTCAAAACTGTAGAGATTTTCCAGCGGAGCAGAGGAACAGAACAGAGAGTGGTATGGAGGGCTTTCTGAAGGCTGGTCCCCAGGGATCTGTCTGGGATCTACAGAGACCTGGGTCAAATATGTATTTGTTTTGGATTCAAATACTTTTCTGTGCTCTGTTGATCTTGCCTGGTGTAATTGAGCCTGCCAATATGACCAGAAGGCGGGGTTTGCACTTTTTGACAGTATTTCATTGGTTCCAATAAACCCGACAAGATCACTAAAGCAGAGAAAAGTATTTGAATCCAAAACAAATACGTATTTGTCCCAGGTCTGAATCTACAGAATTAGATTTAGCCCCATAGCCTATGCCATTACGATCACATTTACTGAGATGAGTCTCGTTTTGTTCCCGCATTCAAAAAATCACAACATGGTAGTGTGGACACATACAATGTCCAAATTGGCATTTCAGAGGCATTTTATTAAGGCATTGTATGTGTATGACTGATATAAATCAGAGATTATGTGCACCCCTGTTATGTATCAGCAGCAGATGTGGCTCAGTATCAGAGCTCCGAGACTCTGCACGGTCTCCTGTGTGATGCAAGCAAGCCTGCATGTGCATTTAAAAAAGGCGTTCCTTTACCACCATGTGCACCTTCTTTGCTCCTGTTCCTTACCGATCAAAATGGATGGAAGCATATCATCCACATCAACAGCCGATTTGTGCAGAGTTTTTTAGAAAAATAAAATAAAATATTTTAAATTAAAAAACATTGAAAGAAAGTCTTATTTCAGTTCTAGTCATGTCCTATTGAAGTGGATGTTGTTTTCCACCCCACCTCCCCCACTGTTGCCAAGCTGTTGCCGACTGTTCCCCTTTGCGTGTGATTGCCTGGCTTGGTGTCATTTCTGTTGTGTTGCTTGGCGATCTGTTCAGTGGTTCAGGCCTCAGGCTGTATCCCGTTAACGCGTGAGCTGGCTGTGAGTTTGGCTCATACTGATGAACGTGCCGCAGTGTGGATGATGGCTGTGAGTTTGGGGCTCATACTGATGAACGTGCCACAGTGTGGATGATGGCTGTGAGTTTGGCTCATACTGATGAACGTGCCACAGTGTGGATGATGGCTGTGAGTTTGGGGCTCATACTGATGAACATGCCACAGTGTGGATGATGGCTGTGAGTTTGGCTCATACTGATGAACGTGCCACAGTGTGGATGATGGCTGTGAGTTTGGGGCTCATACTGATGAACGTGCCACAGTGTGGATGATGACTGTGAGTTTGGCTCATACTGATGAACGTGCCACAGTGTGGATGATGGCTGTGAGTTTGGCTCATACTGATGAACGTGCCACAGTGTGGATGATGACTGTGAGTTCTGGGTTCATACTGATGAACGTGCCACAGTGTGGATGATGGCTGTGAGTTTGGGGCTCATACTGATGAACGTGCCACAGTGTGGATGCTGGCTGTGAGTTTGGCTCATACTGATGAACGTGCCACAGTGTGGATGATGGCTGTGAGTTTGGCTCATACTGATGAACGTGCCACAGTGTGGATGATGACTGTGAGTTCTGGGTTCATACTGATGAACGTGCCACAGTGTGGATGATGGCTGTGAGTTTGGGGCTCATACTGATGAACGTGCCACAGTGTGGATGATGGCTGTGAGTTTGGGGCTCATACTGATGAACGTGCCACAGTGTGGATGATGGCTGTGAGTTTGGGGCTCATACTGATGAACGTGCCACAGTGTGGATGATGGCTGTGAGTTTGGGGCTCATACTGATGAACGTGCCACAGTGTGGATGATGGCTGTGAGTTTGGGGCTCATACTGATGAACGTGCCACAGTGTGGATGATGGCTGTGAGTTTGGCTCAGAGCTCATACTGATGAACGTGCCACAGTGTGGATGATGGCTGTGAGTTTGGCTCATACTGATGAACGTGCCACAGTGTGGATGATGGCTGTGAGTTTGGGGCTCATACTGATGAACGTGCCACAG
Source organism: Anguilla pacifica (assembly GCA_039654925.1). Lineage (NCBI taxonomy): Eukaryota > Metazoa > Chordata > Actinopteri > Anguilliformes > Anguillidae > Anguilla > Anguilla pacifica. Next base: position 8,330,882 of record CM077296.1, read on the forward strand.
TGTGGATGATGGCTGTGAGTTTGGCTCATACTGATGAACGTGCCACAGTGTGGATGATGGCTGTGAGTTTGGGGCTCATACTGATGAACGTGCCACAGTGTGGATGATGACTGTGAGTTTGGCTCATACTGATGAACGTGCCACAGTGTGGATGATGGCTGTGAGTTTGGCTCATACTGATGAACGTGCCACAGTGTGGATGATGACTGTGAGTTCTGGGTTCATACTGATGAACGTGCCACAGTGTGGATGATGGCTGTGAGTTTGGGGCTCATACTGATGAACGTGCCACAGTGTGGATGATGGCTGTGAGTTTGGGGCTCATACTGATGAACGTGCCACAGTGTGGATGATGGCTGTGAGTTTGGGGCTCATACTGATGAACGTGCCACAGTGTGGATGATGGCTGTGAGTTTGGCTCATACTGATGAACGTGCCACAGTGTGGATGATGGCTGTGAGTTTGGGGCTCATACTGATGAACGTGCCACAGTGTGGATGATGGCTGTGAGTTTGGCTCATACTGATGAACGTGCCACAGTGTGGATGATGACTGTGAGTTCTGGGTTCATACTGATGAACGTGCCACAGTGTGGATGATGGCTGTGAGTTTGGGGCTCATACTGATGAACGTGCCACAGTGTGGATGATGGCTGTGAGTTTGGGGCTCATACTGATGAACGTGCCACAGTGTGGATGATGGCTGTGAGTTTGGCTCATACTGATGAACGTGCCACAGTGTGGATGATGGCTGTGAGTTTGGCTCATACTGATGAACGTGCCACAGTGTGGATGATGACTGTGAGTTCTGGGTTCATACTGATGAACGTGCCACAGTGTGGATGATGGCTGTGAGTTTGGGGCTCATACTGATGAACGTGCCACAGTGTGGATGATGGCTGTGAGTTTGGGGCTCATACTGATGAACGTGCCACAGTGTGGATGATGACTGAGTTTGGCTCATACTGATGAACGTGCCACAGTGTGGATGATGGCTGTGAGTTTGGCTCATACTGATGAACATGCCACAGTGTGGATGATGGCTGTGAGTTTGGGGCTCATACTGATGAACGTGCCACAGTGTGGATGATGGCTGTGAGTTTGGGGCTCATACTGATGAACGTGCCACAGTTTGGATGATGACTGTGAGTTCTGGGTTCATACTGATGAACGTGCCACAGTGTGGATGATGGCTGTGAGTTTGGGGCTCATACTGATGAACGTGCCACAGTGTGGATGATGGCTGTGAGTTTGGGGCTCATACTGATGAACGTGCCACAGTGTGGATGATGGCTGTAAGTTTGGCTCAGAGCTCATACTGATGAACGTGCCACAGTGTGGATGATGGCTGTGAGTTTGGGGCTCATACTGATGAACGTGCCACAGTGTGGATGATGGCTGTGAGTTCTGGGTTCATACTGATGAACGTGCCACAGTGTGGATGATGGCTGTGAGTTTGGCTCATACTGATGAATGTGCCACAGTGTGGGCGATGGCTGTGAGTTTGGCTCATACTGATGAACATGCCACAGTGTGGATGATGGCTGTGAGTTTGGGGCTCATACTGATGAACGTGCCACAGTGTGGATGATGGCTGTGAGTTTGGGGCTCATACTGATGAACATGCCACAGTGTGGATGATGGCTGTGAGTTTGGCTCAGAGCTCATACTGATGGGCTGAACTGTGTCCTGGCTAAAGTCCTCAGCCGTGTTACTGAGGATTCTTATGTGAACATAAACTGATGCTCCTAACCCTTACCCAAAATCCTCACCTCTCCCTTCTCTCCATTTCCCTACATACCTCTCCTTTTTTCCCTCTAGTTTCTTATTCCCTTCTTTCTTTTTTCCTTTAGTTCCTTATTCCCCTCTTTCTTTTTTTTCTTTAGTTCCTTATTTCCTTCTTTCTCACAGAGGGACCTCATTGATATGTGACATGCACATACCTAGATAATAGAATTGCATTTCACCGGTAACCCCAGTCAAATAGAAAGGTAACCTCCACCTCTTGAAGTTCTGGCCCAAAAATGTGATTTCCTTTCATATCCCCTATGGGCACAGTTCTAAACTGAAATAATCAAAACTTAAAATCTGACTAACAGTGCCTTAATTCAGTTGATAGAACCTGCTTTAATTAGATTGGCTCCTCCTACTGTGACATCCCCTATTGTGGCTCCTCCCAGTGTGACATCCCCAATTGTGGCTCCACTTACTGTGACATCCCCTATTGTGGCTCCTCCCAGTGTGACATCCCCAATTGTGACTCCTCCCACTGCCCCATGTCTAAATGAGCATGGATACATGGAAGAAAAATGGCTGCCGCATGTAACTAATTCAGAAGGGAATACGTAGGTTCACATTGCCACGTGAACACAGAATGCTACATTAATGTTAAGCTGATGACGCTTGTTATTCCACGAACAGAAGCCCCTTTTGGGAGGCCATTTTGTTTGTTGACATGTGGTCTCTGTGTGAGCTCGGAGACTGCGAGACAGAGCGGAGGGGTGTGGCTGTGCGCTCACTGGTACTCTGCTCCTTCCAGCACCAGTACCTGGCCGAGGCCTTGCAGTGGAGAGCCAGCTCAGACCCAGACCATGTCCTGTTTGTGCTTCTCAATGCGAAGGTACAAAACACACACACACACACACACGCACGCACGCACGCACGCACACACACATACTCATACATACGCACACGCACACACACACACGCACGCACACACACATACTCATACATACGCACACATACACACACACACACACACACACACACACATACAGACAAACATACACACACAAACACAAACATACATGCGCATCCTCATACGGACACACACACACACACACACACGTGCATGCTCAGTTAATCCCACAGTTAATGCAGTTAAGCAGGAAGAAGTGTGTTTGATGGACAGGAAGGATGCTGCAGTGATGTGTTTCTCTGTGTCTGTGGGGTGTTAGGGCGTGGCCGTGAGCACTGCCTCCTGTGTGCAGCTGCACAAGCGGGCGGAGAAGATCGCCGCTGCCCTGATGGAGAAGGGCAGCATCAACACCGGAGACAACGTGGTGCTTCTGTACCCTCCTGGTGAGTCACACACACACACACACACACACACATACACACACACATACACGCGCGCGCGCACACACACACATACATACACACATACACACACACGCGCACGTGTACACACACACGTACACGTGGGCACACGTACACACACATATACGCGGGTACACACACACACGCATGTACAAATACACACAATGGGGCTCAGCAAGGCTAAAGTCAGCCTCATAGAAACTGCTCTGGACCCCTTGGGGTTTCATACTGGCGAATCACACAGACATTGGCCTCTTGGGTTTTCATACTGGCTGATCAGACAGACATTGGCCTCTTGGGTTTTCATACTGGCTGATCAGACAGACATTGGCCTCTTGGGGTTTTATACTGGCTGATCAGACAGACATTGGCTTCTTGGGGTCTCATACTGGCTGATCAGACAGACATTGGCCTCTTGGGGTTTCATACTGGCTGATCAGACAGACATTGGCCTCTTGGGGTTTCATACTAGCTGATCAGACAGACATTGGCCTCTTGGGGTCTCATACTGGCTGATCAGACAGACATTGGCCTCTTGGGGTTTCATACTAGCTGATCAGACAGACATTGGCCTCTTGGGGTCTCATACTGGCTGATCAGACAGACATTGGCCTCTTGGGGTTTCATACTGGCTGATCAGACAGACATTGGCTTCTTGGGGTCTCATACTGGCTGATCAGACAGACATTGGCCTCTTGGGGTTTCATACTGGCTGATCAGACAGACATTGGCCTCTTGGGGTCTCATACTGGCTGATCAGACAGACATTGGCCTCTTGGGGTCTCATACTGGCTGATCAGACAGACATTGGCCTCTTGGGGTCTCATACTGGCTGATCAGACAGACATTGGCCTTTTGCGTTGCGTGTAATGTGCTCTCTTCTCTGCAGGTATTGATCTGATCGCCTCCTTCTACGGGTGCCTCTACGCTGGCTGCGTCCCTGCCACCGTTCGACCCCCTCACCCGCAAAACCTGGCAGCCACCCTGCCCACTGTCCGCATGATCATCGATGTGAGTCTGTGTGTGGATCACGAGTGACCGAGCGAGAGAATGTCAGTAAGCGTGTGTTGGGGTTACCTGTGGGAGAGCGTGTGTGGTATTACCTGTAGGAGAGCGTGTGTGGTATTACCTGTGGGAGAGCGTGTGTGGTATTACCTGTAGGAGAGCGTGTGTGGTATTACCTGTGGGAGAGCGTGTGTGGTATTACCTATGGGAGAGCGTGTGTGGTATGCCTGTGGGAGAGCGTGTGTGGTATTACCTATGGGAGAGCGTGTGTGGTATTACCTGTGGGAGAGCGTGTGTGGTATTACCTATGGGAGAGCATGTGTGGTATTACCTGTGGGAGAGCGTGTGTGGTATTACCTATGGGAGAGCGTGTGTGGTATGCCTGTGGGAGAGTGTGTGTGGTATGCCTGTGGGAGAGCGTGTGTGGTATACCTGTAGGAGAGCGTGTGTGGTATTACCTGTGGGAGAGCATGTTTGTGAGTGTGCATGAGCGTGTATGTAAAGTGAGATCCATAATGTTTAGGACTAGGACATATTTAGGGGGCCAGGCACCAAGGGTGTGTAGCACCCCTATTTCTTTGGATTATTATTATTATTCCTCTTATTTTTCTTCCACTTCTTCTAAATTCCACTTCTTCCAAATTTTCATCCCTTTCCCATGTTCAAAAACTCACAAAACTTGGCAGGCATGTCCAGTATGACTGACAGTTTATTATGCATGACATCCATGCCAGTGACCACTAAGTGGTGCTGTTGCAACATTTAAAAAAGTTATTGTGGCCATCTTGTTTCACTTACATGCACCACATTTCTTCCACGTGTACCTCCTCATCCAGAACAAATTGGCTCGAATTACCCATAAAGTCCGCCATATTGGAATTTCCGCCATGTTGCATTGTTTTCGAAAATAAACTTTTTCATTCTTCTCTTACATTGTTTGTCAGATTCTTACCATATTCAACAAGTGGTGCTACAGCACAACTTCAAAATTGGAATTTTAAATAATTGTTACGGATGCACGCTTACATTGAATACAGACCGAAGTTGGTATGGGTGGTATTTGGATTAGGTTTGCAGTCCATGCCAAAGTGCCCCCAATACTCTACAGCTCACCCTTGGTGCTTGGTCCCCGACATCTGGGGACTGTGCTCTACAGTTTTAGATTTGTAATCAAACCATGTGGTTAAAGTGCCCATTCTCAGTTTTTAATCAAGGGTATTTTTATACTCTTTGGTTTCACCATATAACAAATACACAGCTTTCACAGCAACCCCCATTTCAGAGAACCATAAATGTTTGAAATTACGTATTAACGTTAAGTCATTTAAATTAAAGTAGTCATGTTTAGTCTGGAATCAAGAGTAGATACTGAAAGCTCTTTTATACCTGCGCTGAAGAAGCAATTGAACACACCTGACTAATCAGTAACCCCTGTGAACACCTGCCATTTGTCCTGAACATTATGATGCCCTAAAATAGAGGGCTATGTATTAAAAGTACTGTAATTATTACATGATGAAACTAAAATGTATGAAAATACGCTTTAATGAAAGCTGAGAATGTGAACTTTAACCACATGTGAATTGTTTGATTGCAAATCTAAAATTAGCAGCACAGTACCAAATTTGTCCCGAACCTTGTGGAGCTGACTGTACAAGATGTGCCTTTGTGTGCCTGTGAGTGTGTTAATGTGACTGTGTGTGTGTGTGTGTGTGTGTGTGTGTGTGTGTGCATGTGAGAGAGAGAGTGTGCACGTGTGTGTGTGTGTGTGTGTGTGTGAGAGAGAGAGTGTGCCTGTGTGTGCGCGTGTGTGTGTATTACCTGTTTGTGTATGTGTGTGCGTGTGTGTGTGTGTTTTTAATCTCCTCCCTCTCTTTTCTCAGGTGAGCAAAGCAGCCTGTATTCTCACCACACAGGCCCTGGTGAGGATCCTCAGGTCGAAGGAAGCAGCGGCCTCAGTCAACATAAAGACCTGGCCCACCATCATAGACACAGGTAGAGTCTGACCCTCACACACACACACACACACACACACACATACACAAACAGGTAATGCACACACACACACACACTGTTCATCTCTCACCATCATAGACACAGGTAACATCTGACCCTCTCTCACACACACACACACACACACACTGTTCCTCTCTCACCATCATAGACACAGGTAACATCTGACCCCCACACACACACACACACACACACACTGTTCATCTCTCACCATCATAGACACAGGTAACATCTGACCCACACACACACACACACACAGTTCATCTCTCACCATCATAGACACAGGTAACATCTGACCCTCCCACACACACACTGTTCCTCTCTCACAATGGAATCACACCTGACCCGCCTGTTCCCCCCTCACCCACAGATGACCTCCCAAGAAGACGTCCCCCTCAGCTCTACAAGCCTCCCACCGCTGAGATGTTGGCCTACCTGGACTTCAGCGTGTCCACCACAGGGATGCTGACTGGTGTTAAGGTAGCTGTTGTTAGCAGGCTTTG